>VWPU01009689.1:0-309344 GCA_013398955.1 Callaeas wilsoni | reverse complement strand
CGGGCGCGCGGCGCGGGGCGGGGCTCGGGGCCGCGCGTGCGCTCCTGCGGGATCCGGGGGCCGACCCAAGGGTGGGGCGGTGCGGTGCGGTGCGGGGGAGGAGAGTGGGTGTCGGGTACGCCTGTTCGTACACATATACATACACGTACGTGCACTTGTATACACACGTACATACAAATATAAACACGTACAAGCACGTATAAACGCACACACACACACACATACATACACACACACACACATACATACATACACACACACACATACATACATACACACACACACACATACATACATACACATACATACATACATACACACACACACACACGTATATACACACACCTATACCCACACCTGTACACACATACACACACCCGTGTGCACGCACGCAGCTGCACACACGCGTGTACATGTGCAGATTGACAGGCACACACACACACATACCCACAGACGTACACGTAAGCGCACATACACGGGGGGCACGTATGCAGGGCTGCGTGAGCCCGCTTGCATGCACACACGCTCGGGCATACGTGTTAGGCACACACGGCGTTCTACACATGCACACGTATGTGGTGCGTGCTGACACAGCGGGTGCGTGGGCGCTCATGGGTGCACACACACGCACACACACACGCACACACACATACACACGCACAGGTGCCCAGCTGCACACGCAGCGGTGGAGGCCGGTGGGCGCCCGCCCAGTGCCTGGTGGCACAGCAAGGGGCCATCGCTGCTGTGGGCAAGGAGAGTGGCTGCCACCAGCTCTGAGTCCCTCGGCAGGTCCCCGGCGAGCCCCAGCAGAGTCCAGCCTGTCCGGCAAGCCCCATGGCAGCCCGCCCAGGGTTTATCAGGTTTAATCTGGGCAGGGAGCCATGGCTGGCTGGCAGGAGGGAGCAGTGGAAGGGCAGTGGCCGGTGACCTCTGGAGGGGAGCCCATGCTGGAGCCATGCATCAGGCAAGGCATGAGAGGACAGGCAGTGCCAAGCCTGGCCAACCCTGCCGGGTCTGGCCCGTCCCAGGCAAGGGAGGAGAGGATGAGCTGAGTGACCCATAGGTGGCAAAGCATGGGGCCAGCCTTGCTGTCCCAGCCTGCAGCGGTGGGCAGAGCCACCACGGTGTAAATTTAGGTCATCAAATGCCTGGTGTTACTCAAACCTAGCACCCTGGGGGGCACAGGGAGCAGAGCTGGCTGGTGGGGCTGGAAGGGTCGGGGACTGGGACCCGGGGATGCAGCCCGAAGGGTGGGCAAGAAACGCTCTGGTCCTGCGCAGCCCTGCCTGACACCTCGCTCTCTCCTCTGCCCCGTGCATAATTTTACTATTGCCACTTGGGTCATTCCCCTACCTACACCCAGGCCTATGCTTTGCAAGTACACTTTATGTGTGATGTTGAAAGTACGAGTAAAAGTTGTGTTTTGGCAGGTGAATGTTAAAAGCAGTTTGGCCAAATAATTTTAAAACTGGGCAATGCGTGAAAAAAATTTGCTTTTTTTGGATATTGACTTTTTTAAGCTTTAAATATGTAGAGCTACAAGCATAGAAGGGGAGAAGGAGTAAGTAGAAAAAAAAAAGGAAACTAGATCTGACTCTTTTCTGCCTTATCCCTTAATAAAGGCAATTAAATAGGGGTGCTTCTATCCTGGTAGAGAGTATGTTGTTTTGTTTTCTTTTCTTTTAAAAAGTATAGACTAGAAATAGGAGTAGTTCTCAAATGTTGGAATAAGCTGTTAAAACCATAAACACAAATTCTCAAAAATATGATACTAAAGCCAGGTTCTGGGCTAGGAAATAGGTGTTTAAGACGACATGTCTTTTTGTCACAATTTTGAAAGACCTATTGTGTTTGTTGCAGGGTAATAGCTGGTAAGATCAGTGGATTCAAATGGCATCATTACAAACCAGTGCAGAGAGTCCTGGTGCTTACAGAGGACATGATGGGCAGATGTATCATTGAAATGTTAAGAGTGAATGAAGTATTCTTGTACTTCAGTGTGCTCTGAAAGCAGGGTACATTGCTGTGCTCAGATGGACATTGGTAATCATCTAAAAATAATCACTGGCATAAACACAGCCTTCTGCATCTGGAGGCTCTCTCCCACACAGTAGCAAGACCTGCCAACTTTCATGTGTTAAAATTTCAGATTCAGGCCAAAGTTTATAATGCCATGAGCTTTCCTGTTACCTCAAGAATAGATAATATTGAAAAAACTGCATCTGGAAAATGCGCTCTCTTGCTACTTTTCCCTTGCTCTGTTGCAGAGCCCACATGTCCAGTCCTTATCTCTTGCTTGACTGTAAGGATGCTGTGGGGATGTCACAAGCTGAGTCCAAGTAAAGAACATCTTATTCTCACTTCTTACCTGCAGAGCCTTCTCTGCTCAGTTCAGGCTGGTCAGGCATTATGTGCTTTTGGTATATCCATGCTGGCTGTTCCCAGTCTGGAAGTTCTTGCTCTTACTGTGTCTGGAAATAATCTCTCAGACTTTCAGGTGAAGCTGCTCAGCCATATCCTCCTTGATCTCTGTACCTCAGATCTTCCTTGCCTGCAGCCCTTGAGGACCTCTCACAAATACTGTGATCATTGAGAGATGGCAGAAGTGGCCCTCACAGTGACATTGGCCAGCTCTTTTTGTGTCAACACTTGCCATCTGATCCCATGAGCTTGCATATGTTCAGTTTACCTAAGTAGTCTCTAACTTCATGCTCCTCATCTGAGAACAGCATCTTTCCCTCAAGCTTTGCTACTCTCCATAAGGATCTGGGAGCTCCAAGACCACATCATGCCAGCAGTGATGGCACTGATGTACTCTTTTCTGTATCCTGTGCCGCTGGTGCTCTGTCCCATTTAGGAGCACTGCCACAATTTCCTTAGTTCTCTTTTGCTGCTGATGTACCTACTGATGCTTGTATTTGTCCTTCACATCCCTCACCAGTTTCAACTCCAGTTTAACTCTGGCCTTCACAATTTTATCTCTGCATGCTCAGATGATGGTCCTAAAGGCCTTCCTGAAATTTATGGCAGTCAATCATTGAGTAGAAGCTGTCTCCATAAATTTTATCAGGACGTTGGGTCATCTTCTTGTTTCCTTACAGCAGAAAAGACAAGTATCCAAGATAGGAACATCATTTATGGGATGATGGTGTTTTTAAACCCTTTGTGTTTCCAGATAGTAGCTGACACTGTTTGTGGTTTTTGGCTATTGGAGAGCATCAATTGCATTTTTTGCCATGGATTGCAATCCTGAGATCTTGTCCCACGTTAGTAATGAGCAGTTCATAACCCATCACTGCTCTGAGGTAATATAGCTTAGCTGTGTCACAGGTTTTCCTCTGAAGAAACCAATGGAATTATGAGGAAGGGGCAGATGATAATAGACGGAGGAAACGTGCAGGATGGATCGAGTTGATGTGGATGCTGGGGGTTATTTATTGCACTGGCTAGATGCAGAGGTGGGGGAAGGAGACCTTTCTGAAAAGGACACAGGTGTGAAGAGACTCACCTTTCCTTCTGTTTTGGGGAGATGTGGGACAAATCACATTGGCAGTGGACAGGCGAAGAATGATACATTAAGGAATATACCTTGAACTGATTGCAGTATAGCAGTGTTGCACAGATGACCAAGCTGCATGATGGATTTCGTTTTGATTCTGCCAGGGACAAGTTGCCATTTAGGGGGAAATACTAAATCACTTTTAGGTTTTGTAGCATGTGCTTGGGGCTTTTTTTTTTAACTTTGAGATAGCATGACTAGCAGTTGACTAACTGTGGCCATTGATGTGCCTCAGTTGCTTGTGTTACAGTGGAGATGATTGTACTTTCCTGCCTCATTTAAGTATGTTACATATTCTGAAGTGCTGAGATACTAGGGTACAGAAATGCTTTTGCTGCCATGAGTGCTTTCAGCTACTTTACATTGGTATAGCCAGCTGCTGGAAAGCAACTGGATCTGCGTAGCTGAGCAGGCTCTGAATTTGGAGAAATCTGGCTGGAATTCCCAGTGGAAGAGCCACCACTCCCTCTCTGCTTCCTTGCTAATCTCTGCAGCTCTAGGGCCTGGGTATGGGCTGCAACTGAGGAGAACAAATGGTTTGGCTGCCTTTTGCAGTGATCCCTTCACAGAGCAGGCTCTGGTGAGATGCCTCAATTACATTATTGAAGTAATGCTTGGTAAAAAAGTAAAAATCAACTATTATGGCTAATAACTTGGTCATGAAGTGGAAGTCCTGCAGAAAATCTAGTTTTAACATCTAAATATTTGGGAACAAACAGTTTTTTTAACTGCTGAAGGGAACAAATACAACTTGTCTTATCTATAAGTTGTATGGAATAGGCAGTGGTTCCCAGCAGGAGGAAAAAGACTTTAAAAATAGAATCCCGAGCCTCATTCACAATTTACTTATGATGCTGGAGAAATGCCATTGTGAACCAAGTCTGCTGCATATTAATTTCAGTAATGTTGCTATCTTGCTTTAGAACTTTGTAGCAAATAGTTTCTTGTCTTTGTAAACACACAGAGAGTGCTGTGTGTTCTGTTCTCATTTAATTTGAAAACCCCAATACAAATGGTTTGGTAATACTTTTTTTGGCATTTATTTCAAATAGTTATGTGAGTGAAAATTAGTGAAACTCTGTAAGTGTAACCCCTTAGGTGACAGAGGTGCACTGAAGTGTACCGAGACTGTGGAGTCAAGCCAAATGCTTCAGCGTCCCTTTGCAGATAAAAAGATAAGGGATGGGAAAAGATCATCAGTGATGGAATGAAATACTGAAGTTTTGAGTTAGAGCTTAGTTCTGGGCAACTGGGAGATTCAAGAAATCCCCTTTATGCGGGCATTTCTGAAGGGCTGTGCTTACTTCTGAGTCCTGAAAGGCATACTTGTTCTCCCTTTTCTCCAGACAAGTAGATGAACTGGTCCCTTGGTTAAGCTGTGATGTGGAGGTTCATGTCATCTTGAAGTGGCTCCCATTTCTGAAGACTTATCTCAATTGAGTGAGGTTGTTTCAGTTCCTCCCTGCGTGTGGAGGGAGGTTTCACGTTTCATTTGCTGAAATAAACTTGTCAGGGAGAGTCTTGTTTCCCTGAATGCTTTGCCCAGCCCAGTGGCCTCTGGAAGGAAATAGGGTGAAAGGAGAAGCAGCTCACATGCACCTCTTTGTCTCCAAGTCCAATGTACAATCTTTCTGCAAGCCTTGCACTTAAGTCCCCCAGTCTTCTTGAAGATGGAGCAGAATATAGGCATTTCAGTTCTTTCTCAGGGGGCGAGAGGTTTGTGGTTTGCTGCAGGTCTTCATTGAATTTCCTTCGGTCACCTGTGCACATGAACTGGAAATGCTCTCTTTTTTTGGCCATTCTGCATTCTTTCCAGTTCTGGGCTGTGAGGGTGCCAGCACTGCAGTGATTTTCAACCCTTCCCCCTCCCCCCCCGCCTTTTTGCATGCTGCTGTGCTGTATTACACACTTTTCTACATTCATAGTCTGGCCCTGGTTCCTGACTTGTCTGTTTTCAGGAAGAAGTCTTGAGCAGTTGTAGCTGTGAAAGATGCTTAGGAGCAATGCTTTTGTTTACTCAGAGATTTGATGGGGATATCTTGGTATGTTTTGCAGCACTCAGCACAGCTGAAGCTGCCTTACATTACATAGCTATGCAGGTTTGGGCTAGCCATTGTTTTGGTTGTAGAAGAGGAGCCTGACTGACAGCTGTTTTTCTGACCACATGCCTACTTTTTCTTCCAAGATATATATAGAAGTCTGATTTGCTGAGCAGAGCAAAATGGCTCTGTGCATTTAATGTGACATGTTTAATAGTACTTGGAATGATGCAGGCAACTGCATTTATAAACCTGCCATGGCTAAAAAAAAAAAAACAAAAAAAACCAAAATCAAAAAACTGACAAGCAATCTCAGTGCAAACACTTGTTTTTCTAAAAAAGGGACCACATAGTACCTAGTTGTAATGTTACTTTTGAGAAAAAGCACTCTATTTTTCCAAGAGAACTTGTGTCATGCCAGAAACTCACTTTATCCTTGGGTTATCCTACACAGTGACAAATTCAATTTATGACTTTTTTTTTCTTCTTTGGAATTTTAATGTTATAATTACTTTCCTACTTAAACAGCTCATTCCTTGAATACAGAGTATATTTTGGTTATTAGCACTGCAGTGGCACCTTGGTGAAATCAGGTTCAACCAGCTCTCCATATTTTTTCCAGTCAATAAATGATTTTTAAAAGGTCATCATGACATAATTGAAAAGCTAAAGGCTCAGGTATTAGCATCAATATGCAGATTTCTCCACCCAGTATTTTATAAGCTGCTTTACTATTACTGTTGTCTGGGGAGGTTTTAATTTGAAAAATACACTCCCGAGGGGTGTCTGCATGAAGATGAAACCTTATTTAGCTTGAGAAGAAATAGCATCAGCCACAGCTGCAACATCTCTTGTTTTAGGAACAAGAGGATGTTAGAAGAGAAGCCCATCTCCCCTCCTTTCCTCAGCAGCAGTACTCATTTTACTGTAGATGTTGCCACTGCAGATCACACCAGCTACAGCTGCACACCAGGTTCAACCTCCTGTAGCTATAAGGACCTACCCTGCAGCATGACCTTGCTCTAAAGGTAGAATATACAACTCACAACATTTCTTCATCAGTGTATAATCACCAGATGCTTGGCTGGCTACCCCTTTCAGGAAAACAAGAGGGATGGGGAAGAAGATGGAGAGCTGGAGCTGCTTCATGTACCTTGTCACAGTGAATTGCCTGGGTTTAGTATCAGGTGGAAGTTTAATTTACTGTATTTTGTGTCTTGTTCCATCTTACTTCCAAGGAACATCAGAGGAGGAGGAAGAAGGGCAAGGATCTAGGAGGCATTGATCATTGAAGGGTGTAGCTGGGGAGAAGAGGATGAAAATGTTAATTTATTACCAAAGTGGGGATGAACTGTGTTTGAACAGGTTAAAAGTACTATAGTTAGTTTGTGTCCTGAGACAACGACTGTCCCCAGTGCTGAGCTCTCTGCAGAAGCGTAGGGGTGAGAGACACCATACAGATAAAGTTTTAGGCTTGGGCTCCTGCTAGAGTGTTTTGAAGGGTAAATTGGACCCTTGTGACCTTGGCATGTGACCCTGTAACACCTCTTGACCCCAGAACTGAAACTTACTCTAGACTGATAATATCCATACTGCAGAAGAGATCACCCAGACTATTTTGTACGCAGCAAAAGCATTCAGTAAGTGTTTGATCTGGCACGGCACTGAACATATATCCCATTCATATCGATCCAACAACTGCCCAAACATAGATCTACGGTAAGGGGTCTTGTTTGCATTTGTTCTTTTGCTTTCAGTTTTGCTTTCTTAATTTTGCATTTTGTAAGACCAGAAGATAAAACATTCTGTCTGGCACGCTAAAGAAATACAGCTATTTTCACTGAGAAGGTGAAACCCTACGTGACAAAGGAAAATCCACTTGAAATATGTGTGAGTTTTTCCCTGAATAAGCACTGAAATGTTTGGCCCTTGGGATGGAAATAGACCTTGGAGTTTTACCAGGGTGCTTCAGAGATCCCTGCTCTCACTGCTTTTCTCTTTCAAATAGGATGACTGGAGCTGTCTGGATGTGGGACTCATTTGAACTAAAAATAAGTATCTTTTAAAACAGGATCCTCATTCTCTGGTCTCTCAGATAGTCTGCTACGGTATGCTACAGTTTTTGGTGCTGATTTTCTGGGCTGGTTTTTAATCTGTGTAAACTGTGAAATGCTGATTTTACTTTACTTACATGGAAAAGGCCAAGCTTGTGAGTAAATTATTGTGTTGCTAAAGATCTGATAAGCTTTTTAGTACTAGTTCTTTCCTAACCTTCAGTACTCATTTATCACAGGTACTTAAAAATAAAACCTGCTACTTCACTTTGTTTGGAGACATTGAAGAAGAAATATAGAGCTCTTTATGCACGTGAGAATCAGATTCAAACAGATACAATGAATGTTAATTGCGACTTCTTGTCATGTTTTCCTTTGTAAGCCTAAAAGTTCCTTGACAGCCTTGCAATTGTGGAAAGAAAGATTTTTTAAAAGCCACAGAGCAGATGTGATTCTGTGCCCAGGGATTATTCTGTAACCCTGAAAGGCTGAACTGACACCACTTTTGCGGAAGGAAGCAGTGAGTGAGTGCTTCTATGCTTTTTTACAAGTGACATCTGATTTAAGAAATATCCTCACCATTCTAGAGAGGATATTGCAAATGAATATAATCTCATGCTTCTAAATTGATCAAAATTGATGTCCTTGCAGACTTAAAGGCATTTTAAAGCTGGATGAGCACTCACAAGGCAAGGTAGGGTAAGACCCTTAAACAATGTAGGTTCTGTAACGGCGGACATCACAGCATGGTCTGCCGGGTTGCAGTTTCTTGCATTTGCATCCAAGCCTGGATGCTTGTCTGTTATTTAGGGCTTCTTGTCTGTACTGACCATAAAGGAGGCAAAAATGAAAAGCTGATTTTCAACTGGTGTGCTGTTGGACCCAAAGTTATAAGAATTGCATCTTTGAAACTCAATCAAAAACTCCTGTGTTGGAATGGAAAATTTTCCTTCAAGGCACAAATTACCCTCTCCAGCTGGGAGTGAACAGCTGGAAATTGCTGAAGAATCTGTCCCTCAGAATGAATTGAAATGTGGCAAGATGCATTGTGTAGGATGGGAAGGTTACCTTTTATTAAAATACCCACACTGAACTGACGTTACTAAGACTTGCACGTTACACTCCGGAAAGAATATCCTTCAGTTTCCAATTTTGGTTAATTCCATGCTTACAAACTCTGTTATACTCTTCACTCTTAAACTAAATTAATGAGCTCCTAAATGTAGTAAGTAGCACCCCACTACTTTTTTTTTTTTCTTTTCCATAAAAATACTCCTACTGAACTGAAAAGCAAGATTTGCACAAGAAAATCTTTTCTGTGAGAGTGAATACGGTGGTTTGATTTCCCTGTCAAGGCTGCAGGTTTTTCAGAAGCTTGTTTATGGACATGTAGGGTCCTCAGCTAAGAGTTGTATAGCACAGTAAGTGCTTGCAATAGTATATGAACTGGAATTAAAGTTATAGAGTTATTTCTAATACTGTAATGCTTGTAATGCTGGAAATAGTGTTTTCATACAGTGTGTCATAGGCTTCATTACTAATTAAGATATAACTCTAGCTGTCACATCTAAGTAATCTTTCTTTTTTTTTCCCTTTTTATTGTCTTTCAGAAAAATAGTGCCAAACCTATGAACTAAAAATAGGTTAAAATAATACCAAAATTAGTGTTAAAACACTCAGGGCTAGATATGAGCTCTGAAGTTTAACAGTAAGTAAAGTTCTGATCCTCAGTCTTACTGTGACTATATGCAAGTATGGGATACATAAGGAACAATGGATTTCTACTTCATGTTGAACTTTCCTTATGTACTGGTTTTGTCTGGGGTAGAGTTAATTTTCTTCACAGTGGCTGGTATGGGGCTATGTTTTCGATTTGTGCTAAATGCAGAGTTGACAGTATGGAGATGTTTTTGTTATTGGTGAGCAGGGCTTACACAGAGCCAAGGCCTTTTCTGCTTTTCCTGCTGCCAGGCTGGTGTGAAGACTAGGAGTCCATGGGAAATTTAGGGAAGACACAGTTGTGACAGGTGACCCAAACTGGCCAAAGGCGTATTCCACACCATACAATGTCCTTCCCTGTATATAAAGCAAGGGAAGAAGGAGGAAAGGAAGGCCATTTGGGTTGATGGCATATGTCTTCCCAAGTCACCATTATGCATGATGGACCCCTGCTGCCTGGAGATGGCTCAACACCTGCTTGCCTGTGGGAAGCAGTGAACTAATTTCTCCTTTTGTTTTACTTGCATGCATAGCTTTTGCTTCCCTATTAGACTGTCTTTATCTTAACCTGTGAGTTTTCTGGCTTTTACTCTTCCAATTTTCTCCGCAGTCCTGCTGCTGTGGGAGTGAGCGAGTGGCTGTGTCGGGCTTGGCTGCTGGCTGGGGTTAAACCACAACAGCTTAGAAGAAGAAAAGACCTCTTATGCTGTCCCACAGAGGACATCATGAGATGTCATCAGAGACACAGAGGGCAGGTGTGCCTTATCTTTCTTGCATAGACACAGGTTTATGGTGAGTGAGAACTGAAGAGACTGCCTCACGGACTGACACCCATTAACAATTCCTTTGTGCTCATATTTCAGTTTCCACTCCCTTAAATTATAAATAAATAAATATAAATCTAGCACAAGAGAAGACCACTTTTCATGGTGTTTATGGTACAGTCTACATGTAAGTCATGTGAATGATGAAATGCTTGAACTGCAAGGTCTTTTATATTACATTTACATTAAACAAAGTCTTTCCTGACCTACTTGAGCAAATAATTCTCCTGTGTACAGAGATCATGACTTGCCACATTTTCAAGTGTCTTTTGCTAGCAGTGGTTGGTCTAGGAAGTATTTTGTTTTCCCTAGCTTTTCTGTTTGTATTTATGTGGGGGGAGGACGGGACATTGATGCAGGGAAAAAGAAGGCAAATATATGATAAAGGCTAACATTTGGAAAGGTTGCTTTGGAGTATTAAAACATACCTGTATTGGGATATCATACATCTATGACAAAGACAATTTTTATTATCCAGGTGAGGAATTGGTGAGGAAAACAGCAGTGGCTTGTTTTTAATTTTAAACAAAAAAGGGTTTGAATGAATCCATATACTGGTAAAGTAAACTGAGGATAACTGGAATAAATTGCTAATTGTTTATATAGAGGCATTGTCAATCTAAATGAGTATTCATAAGGAATGACCTGACTGATAAGACCCTAATATCATGTAGATTCTACATCAGTGGTTATCACTGTCTAGTCTGCGGTTTTACAATTCCTTTTTTTTTTACCATTTGGGGATGACTTGATGTTTGAAAAGACGTGTGATATTGTTAGCTTTGTAGCTGGGAAAATGTTTTCAGTCAAGGCAGCATAGATCCCATCAGGGAGGGATGTCTTTGCTCCGTGGGTGCTGACAGAAGCTGATTATTGAAAGAGAGTTGTTCCCTGGACGTTTGCGCCGGGTTCTGGTAGCTGAAAATAGTGGTGATCGCTGTAGGGCTGTCTGTGAAGAACTAAATTTTGTCTGTAGATAAAGCAATTATAAAGGTACTGTATGTACTGCTATCACAATACTAATTTTTTACCCACTTGGGAAAATAATGTGAGAGGCTTTGGACAGCCTCTGTTGATCTGTAAGCATCAGGGTCCTCAAGATGATGAATTACTAGGCTGAAAATGCCTTGTACTGGATTTGGACCAGAGAACTGGTTTTGGAAGCCGATGGCGTTTACGCAGCATTGGAGTTGTGTGGCCCCAGGGGACAAACCTGAGTGTGCAGCTGCCTGAGATCTGAGTTCAGCACAGAGTAACAGCACCTGGGGAGTTGTAGCAAAGGCCACACCTTCAAGAGGGGCTTCTAATACCTCAGCCAGCTGCACAGGAAGAAACATCCCTGGCTACTGCTGCTAGCAATCATATTGCAACAGTGTGGGATCCAAAGAGGAGATTTTACATTGGGGGTCAAATTCTTGAGGGAATGTAAAATGGCCCCCTCACATTTTCTGCACTGGGGAACACGAGTCATCCTCTCTGCAGTTATGCACTGACTAGAGATGGAATTGTTCAGTACTGACCTAATAACTTTCTTATTGGTGTTATGCAGAACAGAAGTGGGCCAAAGCTAACCTTTTAGTGCAGCTATTTAAGTAAATGGTGCAAGTAACACCTCATGTGTGAAACTTGCAGGAAGTCCCAGAGTGTCTAGGTGGATGTCTGAGACACATTAAGGGGGTGTCACAGAAAAGGTATTTCCTCCTCAGCTCTCCTGGCTTTTGTTCTCAAAGATTTATAGCAGATTTTGCCGGGATAAACCAAGTGGCTTTTCCTGACTGCATCTGTAGGTCTGTGGTGCCCAAACTGAATAGCCTTTAACATTAGTCTTTAAATCTTTTAATGTAGTGATTAAACATGACAGGGATTAAGTCCCTGCCCAATAGCAGCTCACCTGGGTGCATTGTTGGTTAGATGCAAAGCACAAAGCCAAATGCTCTTAAGCACCCAAGCATACGGCTGTTTGAAAACGTAGCAAGACCCATCATGTCTTGTGATTAGGAAGCATTTCTTTTTTCTTGAAGATAGAGTGGAACAAAAAGGTGGCAAAAAGAAAGCCTTTCAGAGGAAAAGAAATAGACTGTGAACAAAGGTTGGAATAGAAATTGAAAGGTTTTATCCTAATTGTTTTTAAAATATATGTATATAGTATGGTTTAGATATATTTATGAGGTACCTAGTCTAATGGAAAAAGAACTTAAAATGTCATACTTTCCTCAAGTATCCAGGCAAGAGACTAAATTGCTCATATAAAGCAAATCAAATAGTGTTTGACACACAAACCATTAACTAATAAAAACATTCTTCTGGTGCCAGGTCACCTAAAAATTTCTCAGGAAATGTCAGAAAGGAGCTATATGTGTGAGCCATAGAGCCTTTAATTATGCCAATGCATGTTATATTTATTCTTGCAGGCTTTTGCCTCAGTATGTTTTCTTTCCTCCTCATTGTATTATGTGGGTTTTATGGTTAACACAGTTCATGCATGATTTAAAACTTGTTCTAGAGACAAAGTCCTTTGTTTCCCCATTGGCCTTTTCCTATGATGCTAATTACTATAGCAACTGCGTGCTTCCCATGGCTTTATTTTCATAACATCTCAAAACGATGATGGGGTAGCATTACTGTGCTTTACAGATTAGCAACAGAAAGTTTGAGGTAAAAAAAAATGAAGTAAGTTTATTCGTTTATGGAGGGAAAGTGCCATTTCAAGAAAATTAAATTGTCCATTGATGAGTTTTGTTTTTAGCTGGAAACCTCTCTGGGAAGTGTGACTGTGTCATTCTGGAAGTGTGTTGAATTTTTTTTCCTCCAGAAGAATAAAATCAAAATATTTTCCTTCCATGTGCTTGAATTTAAAAGGAACACATTTGTGTTGCACCAGCTCCAAATATTTCATTTGAAATCTCTTCTCCTGAAACGAAGTGAACTCGGTTAGTGGAGCAGAGTCCTTGGCAGATTTTGTCTCCTAATGCATAGTCTCTGTACAGGGGTTACATGATGCTCTGTGCTGCAGCAGATGGAATCACGATTGTGAGTGTGAGTTTCTAAAAAGCACAGAAAACATGTGGATTTATCATACTATTGATTTGTGTGGACATGCTAACAGCCAGGACAAAAACGTCAATTTCCCTGCAGAACTGGTGCTAGGTATGCAATGAAGAAGGTGTCAGAGCGCAGCTGCCAGCTGCCCTTTGTGGGTTGCCTGGAGCTTTTGGGAGATCTGGGATGCTTTTTCAGAAACTTTCATAGGCATTTCTGGGCAGAAAATTTAAAAAAGGAGGCCCTCAATGCCTCTCAGCTCCCAAAGCTTTTGCTTTAACCTTGCTACTTTTTCTTTGCATGCTGCTTTGCACCTCTTGCTCTCTCCTGATGCCACATGCTCACCTTTCTCTGCATCCCTGGTTCTCCTTTTATGCTTCTTGTACCATGTTTTATTTATGCATCACTCTTCCTACTGCCTTGCTGAACACCAGCCCCTGCTTTGCCCTTTCATGCTTTCACTACTCAGCCAGTCCCTATTTTCCAGTTCTACTCCCCCGAATGTTGTTTTCCTCATTGACTTGACAGCATCCAAACCCGTGACCTCCATTTTGCCCTCCTGATCTTCTTTGCCTTTTCCTGGTCCCGTTGCTGGTCCTCATCTGCCCCCTGCCTCCCTCAAACCCTGCAGACTGATGATCCCCATCCACTCCACATCTGAATTCAGGTGCTTTTTACATGGAGCTTGGATGGCATATTGATATTCAGTTTAGCCACTGCTCGGTCTGAAGGGTCCCGGAGTCATGGAAGTGCCGCTCCAGGCACAAGGGAGCAGATGGAGCATGCGACAACACCATCAGTCACTTTGAGGAGACCTTTCTGAGGCCAGAGGGGCTGTGGACATCGGAAAGGTTGCCCATGGACAAGCAAGAGGTGTGAAACAGGGTCCTTTGGCAGGTCTGGGGAGGATGTGGGGGCAGAGGGTAGTGGGGAGGGGGCATGGGTGGCAGGCGGGGGCCTGAGGTACAGACTGCCCCATTCCTCCAAGGTGGTCTTTTGGACAGCCTTGTTATGGCCGGCTCCTCTCGGGGGTTTGCTTTTCCCATCCCCTCCGAGGCAGCAAGAGTTAACACAAGGGAGGCAGCTGGGCATGGCTGAAGCCCTTGGCAGGCCTGCCTGATCTGTCCAGCGGCACCTGCCTCCTTCACTCTCTCCGACCAGCACCCTCCATGCGCAGGGCTGCCTCCTCTCTCAGGCAGAAGGGCAGCGTGAGGTGGGGGCTGTTTCGACCCTGCTCTCTTTTTTCGATGCACAGTGGCATGATCCAGCTAGGATTTTGTGAGGAAGAGCAAAGGATACTCTGACCCTTCACAAAATCCCTTTGCATGAACTGCTCTTAGAGGGAAGCTGCCCCCACAATGGGGAGAGGTTTTTCAACGGAGGAGATTATTTGCAGCAAGGTGTGCAGAGGTGGTCAGAGCAGTCTTCCAGTTTAGCTGCTGCCTAACCCTAATTTTGATATTGTTCAAGGAAGGCTGGAGAAATGGGGAAATGGTGCATAAACTGAGGGCAAAGAATACTGAAACTGAAAAACTACACAAGGCAAGACATCATCCGCATGGCAAAGAATCCACAGATTCCACACAATCCACACTGGTCTGTACTTCCTGCTGGACTTACCTGTACCTTACTTCTGAAAACTGTTCCTCTCTATGGGTGGCACAGCTGAGTTAAGTGTAAGGAAACAAAGACTTTGTCCAAAGGTATTCTCCATCCCAGCTAACAAACTGAAAATATAAAACATATGGGGCAATCTGATTGTTAGCAATGCTTTAAAAATCAAAAGGGAAAACACTTTTACTGCATATTCTAGAATTTCAAGCACAGCAAAGAATCACTGGCATGATTAAGCTGTATCTGGAGAGCTGATACAATCCTTATCAGTAGGGAGTTATTTAACACATCTGGGCAGAGTTCCTGCTGGTGGCCTGTCAGACATCTTTGCAGTGTAATAGGTGATATGTGGACGTTGTAGGGTCCCTGCTCTAGGTTCCTCTGTTAGAGCCTGTCAGTTCTGCTTGCTGACAGACTTTGGAGCTGGGCTGTCCCATCAAACGAACACACACATTTGATCCAATGTGCCTTGGACCCCCAGAAGGTACAGGTAGAAAAGGTAGAGGCCTTTCTGATAGCTTAAATTTGGATATTTTGCTATCATTTGTATTTCTTTTGAGCTGAGACGCTCACAAAAGAGGATTTAAGTACTCCTGCATTGAGTTTCACAGGCAAAATAATCATGAGTGTTGACAATAAAAGTGCCTGTGGTATACCCTTTGTGGAGAGAAGCAGGAGGTGAAGACAGCAAGTGCCTTGAACATTGCCACGATGATGGTCACTGCAGTAAGCAGAGGTCCCAGGAAGGCTATTTCAGCTAAAATAAACCACTGCAGCTTCTCTCTCATAGCAGACCAGAGATTTACACATTTTACACTCAGTTTAGGATCCTCCCAGAACTCTTGCAGCCTCTTCTGAACTCCTGCACACACATAATCCCCAGCTCCTGCAAAGTGTCCAGGCAGCCCAAAAATAATTTGTATCTTTGTGCTTTCAAATATCATTGTTGCTAAGGGGAAATCCCTGCTGTTTCCTCCTCAGCTTTCTCTTTGCTTCTCTCCCCCTTGCCAGTGAGGATTAGGCTTGACTGCAGCTGACTTTGCTGTCTCATTTCCTGCAGTGGGGTGCCAAGCGTTCCACAGTGATACAGCAGTTTTTCTTCGGTTCCCTCCATTTCCCCTGGCTGCCCCACTCATTCAAAGCCACAGGGCTGATGATTTTGCCTAGTTCAGGGATGTGATTAGACTCTGAACTTTTTCTGGGGGCTGACTTGCTGCAGTGGGTCTGAAAAGTGCAGCAAGGTGAAGGAACAAGTGAGGGGCTGCAGGATTTTTGTAGACTTTACCAGGAATTAACCACTTCAGAGTTTACTAATATTCTGCATTGGTAAAACAACACAACCTCTTTAATTATGTTTTTTGTGAGAGGAAGGAAACCATTATGAAAAAGTTGTAAGTTGTGTATCCATGCATGCATCCATGTGCACGCATGGTTGTTTGGATTCATAAGTGGAATTGATAGCAACTAACACTGAAAAAATGCAAGCACATTTTGTTTTATTTCTGTCAGGCTTCTTCGTGAGCCTAAAGCATTGTCACAGGACTTGACTGGTTGCTGATTTTCAAAAATTCAACGAATTTGTGATCTCACTGAAATTTCTATGAGTTTTAATAAATACAAGTTATTAAATCAGTGAATAAAACTGAAAAGACCTAGCTTTTCTCTTGATTTTCAAATATGGTGATTTATTATTATTGTTGTTCTCGCTGCCAGTCTGAGCTGTAGAGGCTAAATTTCAATATTTTTGAAGAGACTCCTGGAAAACAAATGAGAAAGAATTCTGCATTAGCATGGATGGCTCACATTCTGCTCTACTTGGTACATTATAATTTTCCCTCTTCTTATTTTCCTTCTGATTGTCAAAAGTAGTTTTTAATTTCTCCAAATCACTCTGTAAATTTACATTCTGGCTTAGCTGGTCTATTTTTCTATTTTAGAAAAGTCAAATTGAGTTGGCTTGGCAAAGTAAATTACTTTCCTTCAGATGAGAGGGGTTTCACTCAAGTGTTGGTTCACAAGATGCACAGTTCCCTAACTGCTGAGCTGCATAAATTACACAGATGCAAAGTTGTCCAGCTGGAGTTGTTGCTACTTGTGAAGGCTTGAGTAGGAAGGAAAGTTGTTGCCTTTCCTCCCCGCTCCCTGCCCTGTATTACCTGTATATCCAAGGCCAGGTCCAAGTCTTTGGGTGTGGTGTCTGCAGGGCAAGCCTAAGGATGAGCAGCAGTGGAAGGGATCTTTCCTCTGCTTTTTGTTTCAGGTTTCATACGCATGCTCATTCTCTGCCACAATCACTTTGGTCTTCACTGGGTTAAGTTTTTAACTCAAGCTGCCCATCTCAACTGGACTTCAGTAAACCTAGGGAAGCACATTATCAATTTACAGGGAGAGGGATGCAGAACCAGGTGATATGAGATGATGCCAGTGAGGAGGCTGAAGATATCAGACTTATTTAGTTTTTTGGCTTTCTATTTATACTTTATCCCACTGTTGTCTTCAGAGGAGTTTGAGCTGTAGATGATTTGTAGTCAAGGTTGTCTTTTCTGTTTCATTGATGTTCATCGTCTATTCCAAAAGTTTTACACACTCAAAGCTACTTAAAGTCTTTTGATTTTACTTTTCTTTTTGTTTTTTTTCCCGCCACTGAAATCCTTGTACCTATCTCTGACTTAAGAAGTCTTATACAGACTGAGAACTAGATTGTGAAAGGTCTGTGAATAAGTATTTCCACTGGTTAATATTCTGGCCTGATGCTAGAGAGCAAAATATCCCTGTCTCTATTAAAATGCTAACCATTCTAAGCACTGGTTCAAAGCTTATATTGATTATTGCAAAACCTCCTCAACTTTCTGATCATTATCTGTGTACTGGAACAGCCCCTCTATACAAAAATTAAAAATCAAAGAGCAGATCAGATTGATAGTGTTCTCAGTCATATTTCTTTCTGTCAGTGTGTGTCGAGGGACTGAAGGAAAGAGGTGTCTGGATTTTCCCAGGCTGTACTTCGCTGTTTCTCCCCCCACTGCTCTGCCTTGCTCTCCCCTCTGGCTGAGAGTGGAGCATGAACTGTTGTGCAGAAATGGGGAAAATCTCGGAGCGAGTGCACGGCCTTCAAAAAAAGCAGCTTGTCCTTTACAGATGAAAGAACTTCTAGCAAGTAATGTTTTATTCCCGTCTTTAAGGGAAAGGAAAACTATTTGCAAATAACTGATTTTATATATCATAGAATTTCAAGTCACTAAGCAGAAAGAAACACATATAATGCATGGATAGAGGTGTCAAGAGAATCTTTTCATGTGGACTTTTGAAAAATGCTACCCATTAGTTGTGTAAAAGCTTATGTTATGTTCACCTCTTCAAGCAGGGTGGCTGCATAATTAACCATGCTAACTGGGGAGGATGCTGCATTAGAAGATCAGGTAAGAGAAGTGAAGTGAAGATAGCACAACAATAAAAACCATGGAGCAGAACTGATGCTTGAAACAGCCATCCACACACACAAATGAGTAGCAGTTGCATTTCAGAACCTCTGCTGCTTGTGAAGAGACAGAACATCTCTGAAAACACACTGAAACAAGGAAGAGGGGGGCACATTTCTGAAATGCTGAGTACTTGTGTGTGTGTGTGTGTGTGCGTGTGTGTGTGTGTGTGTTATCTCTTTCTGTTCACAAATCTTTGTTCGTAGGCTGGGTGTTTGGCCTACCCTGAGGCCCTAAACAGGCAGCAGAGAGGGAGGGACTCCTGGCTGGAATCTCCAAAAGTGGTAAAACATCCCTGCTTGCTCATGTAATCCCTGAGAGCAACACAGTGGGCCTTACTGAAAATTTTAACACAGAGCTGAAAGAAGTGGAATATGGCAGCTATGCCAAAATTTGGCCTATTTTTCTATTTCATATCTTCAAAAAAGAGCCAAAAAATATTTAGATTTAGCCAAGTCACTAAGAAAAAAAATGAAATTAATGTGTCTGTTCTTACAGTGTGTTTCAACGATTGTGAAAACACAGGAAAGCTGTCAATTAAAAGCAAAAAATTGAGTAAGAGTTAGTATATGTGAGTGTCAGGGGTGAAAGTGGGACCAGTTAGCAAAATACAGGGTATCTTTGTTCCTCTCTAGAGCAAAGACACCATCTCCAGTCTTCACTTGACACAGTGGCTTGTGTCAGTTTATTAATCTCTCCTGAAGACCATCATGCCCAGAGCTTCTCTCTGTTTTCCCCTGCTGGTTTCCAAGTGGGAGCATTATTCTCTCAAAGTCTGGATGTTTGGGAACTGAGCCGAGTTGTGGATCTGGTTTTAATTTTTACACTCCTGCAAATTCTGTCTCCTGTCTCCCTGTGGCCACATGTAGAGTCTTCCAGCTTTTTCCTGTTTGCTGGTGCAGTAGAACAGGACCTGTTGCTCCATAACGAGCCATTCCTGCATCTGCTCCAGCATCCTCTCTGGGACAGTGGAAAGCGCTAGTTTTGGCAGTGAAAGGTCTGAGAAATGCTAGAGCATGATAGTTAGATAGAATTTCCTTGGAGGGGAAAAAGTTTGCTCTTGCCCACCCTCAAAGATCACTTTATGTCCTGCAGCCTACACTGGAAGATAGCCTCCATTAAAATCAAATCACATCTTTATTTTTAGCACTTGACATACTCTCTTTTTTTTTCCATGAAAATTTCCATTCCCTTTTAATTTGCAAAACTCCTGGTCTGGGTTGTCTCTGGTGGAAAGGAATAGCACCAGGCAGTTGCTGTGGGAAAGGACTGTTCTTCATCCTTTGTCTTTCATTTTCAGCACATTCCCTTCTGCTCCTTCATGATGGGAAATGATGAGCAGAACCCACTTTCTTTGGTGCCATTCATTAATTTGAACACCTTTGTCTTTTGCCTTCTCTGAAGTGAACAGGTTTGATTTTATTATTCATCTAGAAGCTTTTCATGCCTCTAATTATTTTCATTGTTATTTCTAAACTCATTTCATGCCTGTTTTGTCCTTCTCAAGGTGTCCAGAACTGATCATGGTGTGCTCAGTTTGGGTAATAAAAAGTATTTTCAGTATTGCTTCTCTGTTCCTTTCTTTTCCTTTCCTAACTGTTCCTCTTTTTAGCACTACGAGACATCTCTGACAAAATGCCAGTGACACCCAAGCATTTTTCTTACTCTTCACAGTTAAATTTAGAAGCCAGAAGATGTAGTTTATATTCTTCCTCTCAGAAAGCACCATCTTCTGTTTGAAGATGCTGCATTCATCTGTGATGGCATCTTGCTTTACTGGTATCTCACCCAAGTTCCTCTCTTGATTTACTTAAATTTGTTTGCCTTCCACCATTTTCACTCTCCAATTTCTTAGTTCATTTTCAAACTTCCTCAGCAAAAAATCTTTTGCACTTGACTGTCCAAGACTGTTTTGTATCTGCATTTTATTCCTCTCCATTCCCAGAGCCTGAGTTTATAACAAGGTAACTTGAATAATCTTCTGCATTTAGTATTGTACATGTTTAAAATACTTTTATTCCAGGTCAGATAAGGGCATTACCATGGTTTAATAGCAGGTCTGAAAAAGTTTGGCTTGGCTATTCTGTGCTTATGGCAAAACCACATCATTATTCATCACCTAGGATGAAGTTCACTCGGAAGCGCAGGTGCCGATCAGCTCATCAGTCAAACAGGCTGCAAAAGGCCATGGGGCAGCAAACAGAAATAATTAATGGCAAATCTGTGGGCTTTTTGGTTTTATTTTCCATGAGACATACTGACCTACAAACAAGGAGAACAGTGTAGCTGGATATTTCATGATTACATCAGTCATCAGAGAGGCATATTGGTGGGTCAGAAAAGAAGATGACAAACTTTATTTTTAAATAAAAATGCTTACTCAGGAATTGATAAATCTTTTCTAATTACTGTAAAATAGTATCGGTTCAAAAAATGTAATTATGTGTTTAAAAAAAAAATTTAAGATACCTCCCCACAAACCCTGTTTCCTCTTTCTCAATTGCCATTTTCTGACTTGGGGACTGTTTCCAGGGCAACATAACAAACACTGAAGGAAGTACACGAGAAAATTCCCTCTTCTGTTTTAGGTGGGAGTTATGTCCCTCCGTTATTGCTGAGGAAATGAGGAGTATTTTGCATTGAAAAGAACTTACCATGCATCTCTGCCTGAAGCACGCAAAGCCTGTGCTGTTTTGTGCCTGATGTTTGCCAAGAGATGGAGCTGCAGAGTAAGGCACCTACCAAGCCGGACCCTGTAAATCAGGAGAGATATAATAAAACCCTTGGCAGCAAAAACCTGTAGCCTCTCACACTGATGCCTGCTACTCTTCCCCAAGTGGTGACGAGGCCTGTGTTGGGCACTTAGCCAACCATGTTCAATCTATTCCAATTTATTTCATTAAGCCATGGCTCAGAAAAGCCAAGAAACAAGCTATAATAATCTTGCTGGATATCCTGGCCCCTGTTCAGATAATGTTATAGAAAATGCTCAGCTGCCCCACAGTTGAGTAGTAACAGGATGAAAACAGCTGCTCTTTTGGACTTGCCTTAAAACCTCTGTTCCCTACAAACACTCCGGTGGAATGTTGGTTGTGCTGTATTGTTGTTACTCAGCTGGTAACTTCTGGGGCTACCTTCACAATTTAGGAATTATACAAAACATTTTTTAGTTTCTAGGCACCTGCAGTGTGAGACAGAAGATAGCAAAAGGATTCCCAAATTGCCAGAGACCTGAGTTTGTCAATCTACGAAGTGTCCCTCCCCGTATGGATTTACAAGCTTAGCTCTGGAAGCTGTAAACCTGTGCTAGTACTGAGCAAAGCTAAGTATTTTTGGAGCAGAGCTCGGGTTCAGCGCTGGGTTAATGCAGTGATCTGTCTGACTGAGCCAGCTGCCATCCACACCATGCTCCTGTCCTTCCTGTCCCAGCACTCTGGCAGGCAGAACAAGTCCAGGTTTGTTTGTACCTGCCCCTAATATCCCAGGATTGCCTGGAGCTACTTTGGGATTAGGTACAGCATGGGGAGCCTGCTGAACTAATCAGGCTCCCACTCTTCTCCAAGCCCCAGGGGATTCTGAGAGTAGACATTCCTGCAAACCAAGTCGCTCCAGTTTCTGGGTCTCCCCAACATCTGCCACATCAGTTCTCACGCAAAAAAAAGAGCCGTGAAAGGGCAAGGATTGACTTACCCAAGTACCCTCTCGCACCCCTGAGCAGTCAGGGCATTTCTTTGTTTTCAAATCTGTGTTCTGCTTCATTTGCTTAATTCAAAATCCTCGAGCCTACTGATTCTTTTGGTGAGAACCAGCAGATTAACATGGGAGAAATTCTGCCTCGGTTGCACTCCCAGGTGAGGGAGGAAGGGAGAGAGGGAGGTGAGTGAAGAGAGCTCAGTCTACCTCTGCCTTTGGATTGCTGTGCAAACCTTGGAGCTGTGCCAGCCAGTTTTGAGCCTTTCTTCTAATGAAGATTTCATAGATTTCATCCTTTGTGTTATGTCAATAAGACAGAGACTCAAAACTAGATTAGAAGAAAAGCCACTTGTGTATTTGCTAAACAGGATTGAGAACAGTCTGTTTTCCTCCCTGTTTTTTTCATGGGAAAAGTCTGACCTGGGTTATTAGCATAACTCCAGCAGGAAAATCTTGACTGGGAATACTAATCAGACTGAGGGGTTCAAATACTTTTGGGGATAAGGATTTGGCAGCCTGTGTCTAGTTGGTATTTCCCTTTGGGTGTCCAGAACAGCTCTTTTCTTCCTAATTTCTGTTCTTTTCCCTAATTTTGGGCTATGATTGGCCCCAGCTGTTGAGATATTCAGAAAATTTAGGATGGCAGCCCCAAGGTCGCTTTGGAGTTTTAAACTGCACAGAATCGGTGAAATATTTTGTAATTTGATTTCCCAGGGAAAAGTCTGTGAATCAGTCTGTTGTTTTATAGTAGGGCAGGGAAGAAAATCCAAAAATAGTACAGGAGAGAAATGGACTATTATCCATACTCATAGGTGAGAGGTGTCTGGTTGAAATACATGTATGTTTTGGGCATGTGTAGATCCAAAACAGCATAACACACATTGTGCCTTGCTGGTGTGTCAAAAGAGAGAAGATTTTGAGTTGTGGAAAAAAAAAATCTACCTGGCTTCAGATGATAACTTTTTCAAATACCTGTGGAGTTTTAATGTGGTAAATACATTATGGGGGTTTTCTAAAACCAAAATATCCCCCTTAGACTTAAGGTCTTCTGATACAATGACTTCAGGTCCATACACTCCACTGGAACACTGACTCCCAGTTTTCATAGCCATGTCTGAGCCCAAGGAGTCCCTGTGGAGGCCACATTGGACTGGTGGGACTGCTAGCTTGGGCACTGGGCTATGGTTCAGGTAAAATATGCTTGTTCCTCACCTCTGAACACTCACCACATCACTAGTTAGAAACTGTAGCTGTAGGTAAGCCCTGGTAACTCACTGAACCTCTGTGCCTCAGCCTCTCTGCATTGGTAGGTAGAAACATCAGTAATGGATAAATGTAATATCTTTTGTAATAGCTTAAAGATATTCTGCTTTGTACAGGTAAGCAACACTTTCTTACTGTCTCCCAATCTCTCTGGTTTAGAGATGTGGTTACTGACAGAGGAGTGGGAAAGCAACTCCACATGGGGCTCAACAAATTCACCAGGAAGCTCTTAAGAGGTTTCACTTAGTGTTGGAGAGATGCCAGTATATTTATGTACTTATATCAGCTGGTTACAATACAGCTTTTTCTCTGTGAAAGACCTGAGGCAATTTGGTCCTGTCTCCTGTGCATATTTATCTCAGTTTTCAGGGAGTAGTTTCATGCACTGGAGAGCAGACAAAACACATGCATGGAACCGAGCTGTATTTTGAAAACGCAATTGAGAGCAATATTTTTGCACTGCACAAGTAGTTGATATTTTAAATGATGTAATTGCATGTACATACTTTGTTTATTAAAGATAAAGCGTCTCTTTTAAAGTGCTGTAATTAAATAACCACCGCTTGTTGGAGCAGCTCTATTTTCTGCATTGTAAACCAACTTTCCCCCAGCATAAAATTTGTGCCAGCACTCAGTTGCCCCCTGAGGCCATGAGGACAGTGCTCTGCTCCACCTTAGCCAGGAGCTCGTTGTGTCTGCTGCTCAACACATGCCAACTTTCAACAGGAGAAGTAGGCTTTGGTGGTTAATTCTGGAGTTAATTCTTGAGACCAGACAAAACCTTTAAACACTATTTAAACAACAGCTTTTTTCAGTTTCTAGCTGAAGTTCTATGCTAAGCTGATGTTAGATACTTGGAGAGTGTGTCAGATAAAGCAGAGATCTCTTGGACGTTCCAGTTTTGCTCCTCTGGTAAGCCATGGTATAGTGTGACTCAGACTTTAGGGCTTTTAAAAGTCATGGGATACTAGGACTATTGGAGCCTCTGCTTCTTCCTGTGCTTACCTGTTTGTAGAACAATGGTGCAGTGTCAGTTATAATGGGATCATAATGGGATGAGTATACACCACATTATTTTAAAGCTGATTTATATGTGTATTGTTGGTTGATGCCGTACATAAGACTGAAGAGTGGGAAAAGAAAAACATCACATTTGGGCTTTTTAGATGAAAATACTAATGGAAGAGCTTGGAGTAACTGGACAACAGGTGGCATTGGTCCATGTTCTTCCCTTTAGCTAGATAGCTGTTTGGTTTCGCTTTTTGGGCATTCCTTTGGGACAAAGTGAATAACATTTTCTAAAGTGATGTGTTTAAGAGTACTTTGGCCTTTGAGAGGCTTGGGATGAATGTAACAGCTTTTGGAAAATTTGTGTCCAGCTCCTGTGTTGGGATGAGCAGCTTCAAAGACCAGCAGGGATTGCTTTTCTCTCAGACCTTTTTCTCTCACTTTTCTTAACCTCACTGCTATTAAGTTCAAGATTTATCATAGTATATGGGTCTCACAGAGTTCTCTTTATTTATGAGGGTGGGTGGGCTGTGCAACATATCTCTCAGTATCACCAATGCCAGGTAGTGGAAAAGAGAAGTAAAGCCCTTTCACTTTTGGAGCTTTCAGTCCTGGTGCTTTTCACAAGCAGCACATTCAGCCTCTCTTCTTTGCTGGTGGCTTAAGCTGTTCCCTCTTAGCCTCCTGCACTGAACTGATACGGCAACAGGCTGACAAATTTTACATCAAGAGCAGTGCCACGGCACTTTGTCCTAACAATTTAGGGTGGTCGATTCAGGATATCTGGAAAACTTTCTGTGCTGCTTCCTTTACCTCTCTGGACCTTTAAATTCAAACCTATTTTTCTTCCCACACAGATATCAGATTATTTCCTTTCCTGTTGCATTCCCTTCTGGAGGACTGTCTCCATTGGAACATACAGTTCTGTGGAGAGGTATAGGCAATGCCTGGCTATTTTTGATGTATACTTTAGCAATGCCAAGTGCTTGCAATTCCTGGACTGTTAAACTGCTGGAAAGCCTAGTTCCAGAGGAAATCTGCTTAGTTTCCCAGCAGCTCACAAGCTCAGATTTCTGGCCAGTGATCCGGAGGCAGCCTTACCTTTCTGACAGCTTTTGATTTGTATACACTTATAAAGTCAAAAAGTGTGTCTGAGGCTCCCTGGCAGGAGTGGGATCAAAGGACACTGCAGGATGTGCCCATTAACTGGGCATCTGAGCTACATCTGTGGTTCATAGAGAGCTGGAGTCCTGCTCTGTGGTTTCCCACACTGCTTGGCTGGGTTACCCTGGCTGCTGGCATGGGCTTTTTTAGTACTGATGATTACCAGCTGCAGGTACTGGGCACCGTGAGGAGAGCAGCATATGCCAAGGACCCTTCCTGCCAAGCACTCTGAACATGGTGACCCTAATTCTGGGAGGAGTTTGCCACGCACAGGGGAGAGCTGAGTTCTGGCTTTTGTCCTCAGTGTCAGGGCACAGCCCATTTTACTAGTCCAGACAAACCAGTAGGTGACTGCTGAGGGATTAATTGTGCCCTGACTACTCCAGGGCAGGATGCTTCCACAGCAGTATGAAGGGCAATTTCCTACCACACCAACTCTTTAATGTCAGGAAATTGCAGGTGCAAGATTCATGCCTTGAGCTGGGGCATAAAAGCCTGCAGGAGTATGTGGAGGTAAAGAATGGGCTGGGGTCATGCTGGATGATGGTAATGGGTAGACAAGTGCAAAGCTGGTGTCACCACTTTCACACTGCCCTGTGGGAGCTTCTCCTGGAGCCTGCTGTCACCCAAAGCTGAGGGCAAAAAACCACTTATCCAGTGTAGAAGATCATCAAAGGCCAGGGCTTAACAAGGAAATTTTTAATTATTATTTAAGAGCAGACATACCCTAACAATTTGAACTAGTAATTACGAAGTTCCAGCTGTGCGACTCCTCTTGGACTGTCACCTGGGGGTGCGTCACTGTGCTGTCTTTCCCCAGGACTTGTCCCAAGTGTGCTGGAGACTTCCTCAAAGACTGACATGCCTTTCACTGGCTCCTCAGGAGTGATGGGGCTGTGAATATCAGTAAACCGGGACAGCAGCAAGCAGATGTTTCCCAGTTTCCCCCCCTAGACTAATGGATGTTGCGTATCTGAGTATTTTCTCTTCCTTTGGGATGTCAAAAATGGCAGGCTGCACCCCAGCAGCATTTCTGAAAGCTCACAGTGAGTCCTTTTAACTCACTGTGCAAGAAACGTGTGAAAATTCCTTTTCCCCAAAAGAACATAATTGTTTTCAAACAATTTGACAATATAAAGAAATTATTTATTTTACTTTAAGGGATGAGGAAACAAAGTTTGAGAATATAGCAGAGTCATCTGGGTTCAGTGAATCAAAACCTCAGACATGTTATTTCAGGATGGCTAGTTTTACAGTCCTGGTGAAATTTCTCCTTTTAATTAAAACCAAGGAGTTTTCAGTACATGTTACATGCACTTTGAATAAGAACTATTCTGGGAGCTTGCAAAACTAAATCTGAAGTAGTTCTCCTTAAGCTTCACTTTGATATAATTATAATTTAGAATAAAAAAGCATGGGTAGAACAGCTGCTTCTTCCTTGCCATTGTGATCCCACATATATCCTCTGTTTTATACCCGTGCTAACGCATCATCTGAGCATAGAAGGAGTTAGCAACGTGTGCTTTTATGAGTCACACTCTTGATGTTTTTACTTGAGCCAAACCCATGAACTATTTCATGGTTAGCTTCATTTCCACATTTGAAGAACTGGAGCTCATGGGAGCCAATTATGAATAACATTGCTGAATGTCCTAGTATTCTTTGTTGCTTAAGTGATACACTTGTTCTTCTGGATTGTCTAAAAAAGGATAAAAATGTGTTTTTAGAACATGTTGAATATGTTAGCTAAAAAGTTCTAATGTTTAGACCAGGCAGGAATACCTGAACCTAGTGTCAGTAATTGATTGGCTTGCAGTCTGGTGTTAAAAATACTTCTTCAAGGAAAGACCAGGGTCTAAGTATTGTAATGCCAATATATTTTTCAAAGATCTTAAAAGTTTTTCTTGGTTTTTAAAGAGAAAATAACTTCTTTCATGATTCATGAAAATAATATTTCTCGAAAGACACAGTAAAACCATCCACACTGTCATTAAAAGAGACATATTAGTTGTATTAGTTGCAAAACTGATAAGAAGTCATGGAGCTTGCAGTGAGTTATATATCCAAACAGGAATAGCCATATCAAGGTAACTCCTGTTATGGAATTCCAGTGTGAGAAAGGGAATGACAGGTGACATATTTTTTGTTATATGTTACTCAAAGATGAGCTTTATTTTTCTACTGTCAGTGCATGGTTAACAGTTTTAAAAAGGATTTATCCCAGAATCAGCTGTAGTCAAAGAAACAGAAATTGCTTTACTGAAGGTGAAATAGTTGGCTCAACTACCAAAGAGCCTGATATAATGAATAGACTGAATTTTCCATCTCTGTCACATTCAAAGTGCACTTGAAATGTAATCTTCCTACATTTTGATTTTTTTCAGTTTTTTTTTAGAAGTAATCACTGGCTACTAACAAGAGGCAAGCTCTTACCATGTATATTTCTAGTTATTGTGAGTTCATTACACTCATTACTAACAAGAGGCAAGCTCTTACCATGTATATTTCTAGTTATTGTGAGTTTGTTACACTCATTACTTGAGTGTGAAAAGAATGACAATATTCTTAAAGAATATCTACCTGTTGTTTCTCACTCCTGTCCCAGATGTGGTAAGGATGTGTATTAATTATATCCAGATATGATACCTCCAGAGCTGGAAAGCCATGAGAACACCCAGACACAGCCTATATGGCTGTGCTTGGACACCTGAGTGGGAGAGGAGGAAGAGAGAGGATAACACCCCATGTTGTTTCATTACATGCAGATAGCCACAACTCACACTTACACATATGCTCTTGCCTTTAGCTTGGTAGTCTTTTCCCCCATGCAGCTCCGTGCCACGCTGCATCACATGTCATGAAAACTGTTGAAAAGCGTATAGGCTGTTACAACAGGAATGTTTCGCCACCTAAGTACCATCTGCTCACGAGCGCTGGAAGTTGAACCCACCAGTTGAACTGCTTGGAGGCAGCTGAAACACGATGCAGAAACATGATCAGTGAGGACTGCTCGATGCTTTTGCTTCTTTCTGGTCCTTTGGTGAAACCATGCCATCCTCCTGGCCTAAGGAAAACAGGAGTCTGTTCATTGTTGGTTGTTTTAATAAAAAATGTTTGGTCTTCTTAGAAGTTGCTATAGTTTAAGGGGAATAAAAGGCATCTTGGATAACAACAGCAGAAGGACTTCACTTTGAAAAAGAGAACAAAGCTGGCCCAGTCAGCCTGTTTCCTTATGAAAGGAGGCTGCAGAAGAGAGGAGAGGGAGAAAATGAGCTTGTTAGTGCAAAAGCCAGGCTTGACTCCATGCCTTACCATTACTTACCTTGTTTCACTTTTTCCAGTCTCTCAGGCAGGATTAACATTCCTAACAGCAGTTTTTGCAGTAGAAGTAAGTCACTGTAAGAGTTCATCTAATTTTCTAACCTCTCCTTGTGAGAAGGATAACATGCCTGTATTTAAAAAGACTGCAGCTCCAAGTGCAGTACACCGAGAGGCAATGCTGAGGTAGATCGCAGAAGCACCATGCCTGTACGCTGTCTGTGATGACTGGGTTTGCTGGGAAGCTTTTGTTTTAGCTACTTTCAAGGCTTGGTTTGCATTATTTATGGCGATCTGGGAGAATGCAATCCCTTGGGAACAATGAAAGTATCACGGCAGGATTCACGTTTAAGCTACTATTAGGGACAATACTCAAGGGACAAGGTATCCTTAGTGTGGTGAACTATTATAAGGAGACTTGGAGTCAATGCATATAGGACTCACGAATTTAAAACAAGCTTTAAGCCTCACTTCAACCAGGCAGTCTCCTGAGTGCATGTTAACAGTAGGGTAGCTCTGAAATTTTGAGTAGAGAGCAAGCCTGTTACAACCCCAGCACATTTACTTCTAGTCCTAGTTTCTGGACTTCAAACATACTGAAGCAGTACCGGAAGTTAGATGTAATTGGGATTCTGCAGATAGCACAGCTGCCTCACATAAATCCTTAGAGGTTTCTTCTTTCACAACATAGCCTGGAAAGCCTGGCCAGGGTGTCCTCTGCAGGAGCTGTTAATTAAGACAAAAGAGTGGAGAGACATTCAGTCCCTGTTTCACACCATGTTTCAGAGGTGCAGCATTTTACCCTTCAGCTTCATTTTCCTCATGATGTTGCTTTGGGTTTTGTTCTTGTCCCTGATCAGAGGAAGCTGTTTATTGCTTTTCTGTCTCTCCAGTCTTTTGCTGAAGTTACTTGTGCATTAAGAAGGAGTAAAGGCTTTCCATTTCTTCCTCTCTGGTCACCAGCTTACATTTCGCAGTCTTTAAAAAGCTGCTAGAATCAAAGGAAACAGCAGAACATCTCTTGTTTCAGTGTAAGAGAGTTGACCCTGTCTAGCTTAATGGGAAAAGCTTGAAAATATGAAGAAGGTATAAACTGTATTGGCAGAAAGAGAAGAAAGACTCCTCAGCCTATTTTTTGAACCTCGCTCTTTTGGTGCTAACTTCAAGATTTTGACTGATTTGCAGAAGTACTGTTGCCAATATGCTAAATTTGAATGCACACCCAAACACATGCATACATGTGCAGCTCTTCGGGGCTCAGTTACTCAGCCTCCTTCTTGGTGCAAGTTTGTTTAGCAATCATTCTGCCTGCTTTAAACACCAGCTTTTGCCTAGCAGATGCATGTTGATAGCTTCACAGCAAGAGAAGTTAGTCCTGCCTGTGCAAAAAACATTTATCTTCTGGTGCTTTCTTAAGTGCTTTGTTCAGTTGTCTTTTGCTTGTGGGTTCCCATCAGATCTCCCCCTGTATCAGTGCATGAGTCTGAAAGGGCTTCCTGACACCCGCTGTGTCATCTCCAGCTCTGTGGTCTAAATCAGGCAAGGCTGTGGCTCTGGCTGTCCCAGCTTTCCTGCTCAGTGCTGTGAGCTGAGTGTTGACTCTTCTGAGTAAACTGGTGATTCATATGAAAATGCTCAGCTATGTGGGAAGAGTCACAGAGCAGTAATATGAAAATGAAGGTTTCTTTTTCCAAAGAATCTTTTGCAAGATTTTACTTTTGAAAATCTTTTATTTCCTTCTTCAGATCACAAACAGAACGTCAGATGTGTTTATTATTTTTTTCTCCTAGCTTAAAAATTATAATTTTATGTGTAATTTCAGGTGAAAATCCCCCTGCAACATTAAGAAAATAGAAAAAGAGCTTTAACACTGGCCCCTATTTCAGTATTTCTTTCCTTCACAGTCTTTCTTCCCCAGTGTGTCTCCCCTCCATCTCTCTGCCTCTCCCAAAGTCGGGGGGGAGTCTCCCAAATTCTCCACTTGCTTCTCATCTGTTTCTTCCTGGCTCTGAACATTTCACCCCACCTTGTGGTGTTTGCCTCACTGCAGATTTTTCTCAGTATCTTCTCTGAGGATATTTCTCACCTTTCTTGAGACATTTCTGTGTCTTTCTGTAGGTCAGGTTTTGATAAACAAAGCAAGAAAGTAGATTATGTGATGATATCTTCAAGTCAGAAGGCTTTTGGGCTGCAGTGGGCAGAGTCATTCAGAGCTACCTTCCCCAGAAAACTCCTGTTTAAAATTTGTGCTTTTCCTGTATCCTCCAGAAGACCAGAGCCTCACAAGCAACACCTTATTGCAACCAGCATGTTAAGGAGCTGGACACCAGCACGGGGATAGCGCGTCATTCTGGTTGCATCACCTGCATATAAACCTGGACAAAGCATATGTGTGCTGGGAAAGGCTCTATTCCTCCTGGGCTGGCAGTGTCACGCAGCCTGAGTCTTCTGCCAGACAGCCCATGGGGGATTGCCTGCTTTTTCCTCCTTGGTGTCAGGGAGCATCTGGCACTTGCTTCAGCCCCTGAGGGCCAGGGGATGCCACTCATCTTTGGCTGGGGGTGCTGACTGGAGGCGTGTTGAGGTGTGGGAGGGTGCTGCCGGGTGTCAGTTCCCTGCGTGGCACACATATACAGTTTGCCATCACTTCCTCTTCTGTTCTGGTGATTTATGGACCAATGAGTGGCTCCAACTTCATGCCCTGAGTTTTGTAAGGCATTATTCAATTTTGCAGAGGGAAGTATTTAAATTACTGAGTTATGCACTTGGTAAGACTTTGTCTTATCATTGAAGAGCATATTTATTTCAGATCATGTTTCCTTGGACAGCAGGCACATGCAGAAGAGGAAAAGGAACATAAATCCTGGAAATATTGTAATGGGGTGACGTTACCAGGGCTCTCAGGGAGGAGAGGCTGAGGTATGGGAGCTTCAGAGCAGAAATCCCTGATGGGGTTGTGATGGGGGTACCTGAGCCTTGAGGTGGAAGGACAGGAAGGACCTTCATAAAGGAAGGATTGGATGATGAGGTCTTTGTGGCGGAAGAAAGACAGCTTGAGCTGAAGGCAAATTCTGTACTGGTACCAGGTGTGTTCCTGTTGTGAAGCCAGCTCAGGACCACTGCATTTTCCTCTCTTCAGCTGAAGGTGAGCACTTCTTGCACCACCATATTTCTAGGCCACAAGAAACAGCTCACTTTGGTGAGCAGGTGTTTCCCTGCAGCAGGATGTGCCTGGGAGTCAAGACGTAAATGATTTTCTTTTTTACAGTTACTTAATGATCATCATGAGCTGATAGTCTTTAATTGCAATACCTCTTGTGTTCAATAACATGGGCAAAATGTGCCAGAAGAGTTAAATGATATGTACAGGATGTATCTCTGGTGCCTATTGCTGGCACCCCTCTCCTTGGGCACTTCAGAAGTGAAAGGGAAAACTGGAAGACAGAGCTCTTGCAAAATCACCTAGCCACCACCATACAGTCAGAGGTCTGCTGACCATAATAAAGGCTTTATATGGTGTTTGGATCCTGCATTTATGCATTTTAATGTCGTAACAGTATTTTTGAGACGTATATTTCTAACGCCTCAAAGAAGCTGAGAAAGCGTACAGCTTGCTGCATGGCAGGCCCAGTGCTTCACTCAGAGTGGCAGATTCTATTTTTCCTAATGTAAAGATGTTTTTTTATGGGAGGCAAAGTGTAATATTGTGTCATTTATACAGGACATCAGAGATGTGCTGCATTCTGGCTGAAAAGACACCCCAGGGCCTGGAGTAACACAGTCCTCGCTGTCAGTTACTGCCGGCAATTCTGCCAGGGAATCTCGCTTTTAGGTAAGTCCTCTTGTAAATATAATATAACAAAAAGGGAGGCAGTGGGAGACTCAGAGCAGCACAGGTGGGAGAGAGATGAAGGAGCCCAATGCTCAGAGAGACAAGTGGATAGAAGCTCCTATCGCTCAGCCACTCTGTGCTGTGACCCCATGCCCCACACGCACATGCAACCTCCAGCACTTGAAAAAGCAGTAAGAAAATAGATTCAATCCTAGTGAATTTTATCAACTAATTTGATTAGTACAGTCAGACAGGTAATTATTGCATAGGCTTAATTGTTCCTATCTGGAATGAATGGTGTGCAGCTAATGAGCCCTGTGGGCAGTGGAAGAGCCCTGTCTGCCCCTGCTGGCAGAGGGGAGGAGGGGAGGGAGGGATGCAGGAGATGCTGGGGTTGGAGGTGTGCAGGGGTGCTGGGTACCCCGAGAACACAGTCCACCTCCCGGGGATTTTTCCCAGCAGGTGTCACTGTTCACCCATCAAATAAAAACACTCCCAGGCAGTAAAGAGCCTTTGGAAAAAGCCACCGCAGGCTATTACTTAAAAATGAAATATGCTGCCTCAGAAGAACATTTCCACTCGGGGATAAGAGTGAGAGCAGTTTATTTTTATAAGGATGGCATGGGATGGAAATTTGCTGTAAGCCTGGAGGACAGCGTTACTGGGGGAGCTGTGCCTGCATCAGTCCCCTGGCCCCGCACTGCCGTACCTGGCACGCAGCTTTAAGGTGGGCAATGGAGGGTGGATGGGAACCTCTGAGGGTGGAGGAGGAAAGCTTTAGCTGGTCTCACTAATGTTCCTGCACTGCAGGGTTTAGTAGGATTTAATCATGACTAACAATTTAGTGATCTATTCATGACATAATTTGGTGGTATTAAATCATGACTAGCCCTACCCACGCTTTATTTATCCAATATGTAGGTCCTTATGATGTTATATAGATACAAAATTCATATTCAGTATTGGAGGAGCTGAACTATCTTTCCCTCAGTACGCAAATTAGCCATGAGCAATTTGAAACTGGGCAATTTACACTAGAAGCAACGTACATTCTTATTCTCTTTTAAAGATTTTCAGGGATACTCTTCAGTGCTCTTCAGGAGAAAGGCTATAGGAGGGCTTTGTTTTCCATGCGGTATGACAGAGCTGTTCCTGGCATGCAAGCAAAGTATCACTGCAGAGATATGCAGATACAACGAAAAAGAAGCTCAGACACGCAAGTGACAGACGAGCAGAAATGCTGCACTGCACACAGGAGACAAGGGTAGCTGGGATCTTGCTGGCCTAATGATGGGGCTGTAAATGGGATAATGGGCACGCGCAATGTGGGACATCAGAAATGTCCACAATGGTATAGTTGCAAATTTCATCCTTGGTGATTTTGCATTTTAAAACAGGAGAGAAGGCGTGCATCAAGAGAAAAGCAATCATCTTACTGCTGGGACATCATTAGCCTGTAACATGCTGACACTGATAGGAGCACGCAGCACAGAGCAGCAAAGGGCAAAACTGTGTGCTACACACTGCTTATCTAGGCCCCCTGTGTGCAAAGCACTCCTGGCGCTACAAAATGCCTTGAAGAAGGGCTTTTCCACCTGAAAATTTGTTCATTTTATTCCATTTCAAAATCCTGTATTTTTCTGCCAGCCTAACCTCCCTTGTCTGCTCACCCCACTGACACACACGTGCTTTCCTAAGCACAGCAGGCTCCAGTCAGGAAGAAGTTTAGACTCTTTTCCCCATTGTCCTACACAAAATCTGATGCTGAGTCCCTCATCTCATCTGAATTTCCAGACTGATTTATTCATAGTCATTTAAAATTTTTGCCAGCATTGTCTTTTGAGGTGAGGAGCTCCTCTGCCCTCTGGCAGGAATTTCTAGGAAAGCAATCGTATCCCCCTCTGTCTGTCCTCCATAGGACAAACAACCCAGGCTCTCTGGGTCTCTGCTCATTGGACTGGCTCCACAGGAGGCCCTCCTAGCAGGCCCAGATGGGGTCTGGGCATTTAATGTTCCTTCTTGTGAGAGGGGTGAACAGAAGTGGACTGTTGTGCTGTGTGGGGCTCACTTGCACCCTATAAATTTGTTTTACCAGGCATTTTTTCATTTCTCTGAAGAGCTCGTGATGGAAAAGTTTGAGCTGTCAATGATGTCTGAAAGCAAGTGTCAGTTTTCAGACTGAAATCTATTGCTAAGACACTCCTTGAGATTGCTCAAAATGTGATTTCCTTGAGGAACCTCACCAGTGATTTCTTGTTAGCTCAAGAGCTCTGTTTGGGGCTGCTTCGGTCTCATCTCCAAATAGTGCTTCATCTACTTGGCATGTCCTGCCAGTAAACTCGATTTTCAGTGTTATGAAACAGCAGTGAAGGTGACTCTGTGTGGAAGATGAGATATGCAAAACTTACCATGGGTGAGCTCAACAATTGCTGTTGTTTTCATTGTTCATGAAGCCTCAGTAGAAAAACAATTGGTTTAAGCAAAAGAGTCATTGAGTACTCAAACCCTGTAATGACTGTGTTCTTTCATGGGGCTGGGTTCCTGCCATGGGCTCTGACCTTCCCTCTAACTCATGAGGGGTTTCCATCAACTTTGTCAGGAAAAGGAAGAGCTTGTTACAGAAAACATTGGAGGCAGATCATTTTGGGGTCAGGGAGGAGACGCCTGTGAGATGCTGACGAAAAGGAAGAAGCCAAAGCAGGGCAGGAGGCGGGAGCTGGGTCTTTGCAATGTGGCAGAAGGAGGAGCAGATTATGCCTCAGGTGCTTTTGGGGTCCAGGGTGACTCCCCTCCTGCATGTGCCTGTCTGGATTGTGGGACCAGCCACGTCTGGGAGCAAAGAGCCCAAGGCAGCTGCTTGGGTGAACCACTTCAGAGCTCTTTTTCTCAGACAGTGGGTGAGTATTTTGCTAAGGCTGTAGACTGATAAGGCACACCCTCATCATCCGAGTCTCACCCTGCCTGAAATCAGATTGCCACACTTGCCGGCTCTCGGCTCAGCCAAGAACCATTGTAAATTGGCCCTCATGAAATGCAAAATGCTTGTCTGGCAGAGTTAGAGAAGACATATTCCATTCCTAGGGTTTTGCTGTGACTGAATTACACTGTGGTGAATGGATCAGCCCCTGGAGAGCACCTTGTTTGGGAGAGGAATTTATCAGTGTTGGAGGTGTAAATTAAATGCAGTGCAGACCTGGAGTCAGTGAGGAGGGGAAGCTCAGTATCTGCACATCATGCTGGTGCAGGGTGTGCTCCTCTGACAGCACCAGGAAGAGTTTGGCTCACCCAAAATAGAGCATTGCAAGCATGGGCATAAGCAGATTGGGTCTAAATAGCATCAGACTGAAAATGTAGTATGGGCCTTGGTTCTAGAGCTCAGCAATTTGTAGTTAGATGTGTGCGTGTGGACTCCTAGCCATAAACCAGGTATCCAAGTGCTCACTTCAAGAGCTTGATTCAGGCATCTGAACACAGGTAGCAGGACCAGTGGGAAACCCATGTCCTTTTGGAGTGGCAGCTGAAGACATCTCGAGTGGCCCTGGCTGGCAGTGGCTCTAACCCCTAACTCATATTTAGACACCTGGATGGAAGAATCTCACTCACAGTGTAATCAAAATACAATGAAAAAAGGCCACTGCTACATCTTAAAAAAAACACTTTGTGGATACCGGCTCAGTTAAAGCAAGTGGTGGTGGGCTGACTTGCTGCAGGCTCTGTTGGTGGGTTAAGCTGGAAACAGTCTGTCAGCACATGCCTGGGGCTCCTGTGTGTCCTGAGGATGACCCCTGAAAGGTTTTGGGACTAACAAACTGTGTAAAAAATGTACCTAAGCTGTTCTTGATAGAAAGTTTGTGCTTTGCTAAATTACACTATTTCATGAAAAATACCACCTCCTCACAGTAAAATGCAGATTTTTGTTGTCAAAAGGTAGGCTATAGAAAATGAGCATAGAGTCAGGGTACAAGGATTTCTTCATGTGGGATGCTGGGTTGTATTGTGGGATGGATCATCTTAGCTAGCTGCTCACACCATAGCAGCAGCAGGAAAACTGAGCCTCCTGAATCAGTGCTGTTGTGAAACACAGCAAAACTTACTTTGAGAGGAAAGCTCATATTTTCTCTGAAAGTTGATAATTTCCATGGAAATATCCATAAAATGTCTTCACTTATTTATATTTTGGTTGAGAAAATAGTTTGCTTTCTGGCCAGCCCTAGGGAGGATCATCCTGGGAGAGGCAAGGATTCCAGCTCAGGACTGTTCAGCAAGGCAGAAGGCAGAAACAGCAGTGTGTTTCAGATGGCAGCAGTCATCAGCATCCAACCTGGAGTTACAGGAGGGGTTTATAAACACCAGGCAGAAGGGGAAGCCCGCAGATTGGCCTCACAGGGCAGGCAAGATAGCATCTTTTAATAGCTAAAACAGACTAATGCTGGGAGAAATGGCCTTTGAGAGAGAGGCTTGGAAAAGTGAATTACAGTGTTCACAAAGAAACTTTCTTCCAGAATACACACATTTTTTAAAAAGCTAGAGATGTGAAGGAGACTGAGAAAAATTAAGGTAAAGCTACCAGGTGAAACAAAAACCAGCTGTACTCCTCCTGCCATTCCTCTGTAGGCTCTTTAATAGGACTTCTCTCCTGTTTTTTACCACCCATCTTGATGAAATATCTATGAAGCACAGCAGAGACTGCTACTGCCTTGGTCCAGAGGGAATTGCCCTATGTGTTCAGAAGCTGCTAAGAAAAAAATGGACATACAGGAAAACGCTCTGATCACATTAGGCTTGTTTCCTTCAATGCCCAGGCTAATAGGAAACCTGTAATGTACACATGAATTGATGGCCCTGCTGAGCCTCCCACTGGACTTGGATGGACCACAACTTGTGTGGTCGATGCTAAGAAGTCAAACAAGGTCACGGCTTCTCAAGGTGATAGTTTAAAAGTCTCTTTTACTAAGAATGTGGAGAGGCAGAGAAAGGTCATGCATTGTTCAGGGTCAGACTGAGGGAGTTAATCTCTCTTGTTCTCCTGCTGTGACCGTGGCATCACAGTACAAGAAGTATTCTTGGTGTGTGATACTCAGTTTCACAAACATGTGAATCCATAACTGGACCAAAATAATCAGAAACAGAAGCTTACCTAAAATACTTCAAAATGCACAGGGTTGTTACTAAAAATTTGCTTCTTAAAATTTTCAAAGTAAAACAAAAGCCTTGCGCAGAACTTAACACCTGCAGATAGTAACAGCTGCATAATCTCAGTAATTATGCAAACAACGTTCTCTAAACTCAATTTAACTTCCCCCATCCTTTCCCTCAGCTAGAAACTTGGTGCTAATAAAAAGGCCTATGTTTGTTTATTTTAAAAAAAGAGAAATGTTGGCAACACCATTTCAACCAAATGAAGAGAACAGCACTGAAGACAGAGCTCTACTGCCTTATATCCTTCCTTGATGCTGTTAAAGGACTGTGCAGTAAAAATCTGGGTTGATTTACTGAAAATGTGGGATTTGTTAATTTTCCCATCCAGGGGAATCCACACTCATACAATTCTTCACCACTCCATGGGAAGAATTTCATTTTGAAACACAAAAGCTGTTTGATTCAATACATGGCAGTAGAAAAAGTGGGAGTATGACCCTTTCACAAGTGCAACAATTTGCCTGGATTCCACCTTCTTCCACAGAATGGGGCAAACCTTCCTTTTCCTCTAAGCTCTAGAACATAATATATGTATCAAGATGCACATATGTCTTAAATAAGAACGTTTATGGCAGAAAACTTAGGCTTAGTCTAATGCTTATGGGACTGTTGAACCAAAAGGGTGAGCTGTTCTAGGTAATTCCCCTTCCATAAGAGGCTCACTGATGGTCCTGCTAGTGAGAAGCATCTTCCTTGATGTGGGAAGCACCAGACCTGAGAACAAACTTTAAGACAGAAAAACTTAGTATTTCAAATTAGTTTAACATCTTAAATAGTCCTTATGGCAAAGAAGATCATGAAATTACATCTGCAGCTTGGATAAATTCCAGCAGAACTCTGTGATGTGTAAGAAACTGTAAATCCCATTGCACATGGTCCAAAAAAAGCTGCTCTGCATTTCTTTAGAGAGCAAAAATTTCTGTCTTCCTTGATAGGTTTTGACTATGCACTGACTGTAACCATTCCTCCTGCAGTCACATATGCAGGTGGAGAGATGGTAGGACAATGTGGTTTGTGTCTTCCTCTTCCAACAGTCCCATGGCCTGGGAGGAGCTGTGTCAGGGAGGCCTGCAGAGGGGAGTCCCTCCAGCACTGAACTCCAGCAACAGAAAGGAAAGAGAGGTTTGAGATGGTCGCCTTTGGGCCCCTTGTCCCAGGGCTGTTCCATCACAGTTTGCAACACGTGCAAGAAAGGCACAGCTCATCCTGAGAGTTGTGTGTATGGAGTGCTCTCTGCATTTTACTGGTAGGAGGGGAAATTCCACATTAGGTAATTCTCACCCTGCACACCCAAAAATAATATAGGTGCTACTCAATGAGAGTGGCAAATTGCAGCTTCTTGTTATTTGTGTCCACAGCTTGACCCCGGTGCTTTCCAGCCAGAATATCCCCAGCTTGGTTTTTATTTGCTTTGTTTTTTGTCCACACAAGAGTAAGATTTCTCCTTTGCTTAGGACAGACTCTAAGCTCTCTGAATGGGTCTGTCTGATTCTATCCTTCCAAAACACTTTGTACTTTGTCCTCCAGACTCTTATACAATTGAGCAGAGTGGATGTTGATACACACTGTGGGCCAGATTCTGTCATTCTTCTCAGTTGGAGATGGTCATAATTCAAATTTTGGTGACAGGGTGCTGCCTTAGAAGTGCAGGGTCACACTTCTAAGTATTTGTTGTTTCCCATTTAGAGCTCTTACAAAAAAAAAAAAAAAAAGCCATGCAGAGGCCCTTGTTGTCAAGCACTCTCTAAATCTATGTGATGATATTTTCATTTACTTTTTATTTACTAGTTTAAAATGCCACCTTCTGTGATTTATGTCTTGCAGTGTTCACCAGCAGCCTTTAAATATATCATAGCAATGATTTATTAACAATTTTCAACAATTCCCTGTTGGAAGTGAGGTTTTATGTGAAAAATTAGGAATTACAGCACTCTCTCTCACATCAGGCAATAGCTTTTGACTAAAAAATTTTGCACCCAGACATTTACCACTTCTTTAGTTTGCAAATGATGATCATGATTCTTAATGGTGCAGTGTTAATAATAATTAGAAAAAAAAAGAAGATGGCTTTCCAGAATATGACTAAATAGGATTGAATGCTTTGTTCCAGTATCCAGGACTTTGTCAGCTATTACCAGGCAGTGAATGAACATTTATTCCGCTTTGAGAGGACCACAAAAGATACATGATTAAGATGAATTTTAATTATTAGCTTCCAGTGTGTGAATGTTGTAGCAATGCAGTGTGCCCTCGGTGCAGTGCCCTCAGTTTTAGTGACTGCTTTGCCTCTGCCCATCCACGTGCAATTTCTTTGCTCCATACAGAGCCCAGTATTAGCCAAGTTCAAAGGAGAGTAGTGATAATTTAAGACTCTTATGCTCTCACTTGTTAGTCATCAAGATGAAATTAGGTCCAAGAGAAAAAATGCTCGGAGGATTCGCTCCAGCTCTGCATGCCTTAAAATTAGATGCCAGAGAGAGACAGACTCCATGGGCAGCTCTGCTGCCCTGCTGGACCATTTCCATCATTGATGGAGAGTGACAGGCAAACCCGAAGGGAAATCGGCCAACGTGATGTTTGAATGGCTTTCAGAAGTGCCTCTCTGGTGGCTGCAGTGGGACCTGAGTATGCTGTGTGCTCAGCATGATGGTGCTAATTGAGGTGAAACCATGTCTTGCTCACCCTGTTCATCTCTTTTTTTTTTCCTTGTTTTTTGTACTCCACCTGGCTTCAGCTAGGCATTGTTATTTAGAAACTAGAGCCAGTCTTTGCTAAGTTTATACCAAGACCAAATTCCCCAGTACTTACTATATCTAAAAGGAGATTTTCTTTTTTCCTCTTTCCAGGGAAAGGTGCTGGATTTTGTCCCGCCTATGGCTTCCCGGTACAAAATCACATCTGAGCATGCAGAGCAGAGTTAGTGCTCCTGATGTCTCATCGAGATTATAGCCAATGCCCAGCATCCGATTGCCTTTAAAGCTCACCCAGCTCTGCAGGGACTCATGGTTCCAGAGTGAAAAAGAAATCAGACAGTTTGTAGGGTTTAAGCCTTTTTATATCAATTCTCCAATTGAACACCCTTTGCAAAATGAAAGAATCATCATCTCATAATTCTTGTTGCATAAGGAAATGACATGAAAAAAATCCACCTGATTTTGAGTGTTTTACATGAGCCTGGAAGAACCATCATCCTAGAGACAAATAAAGATCTTTTTGAACTTCCATGTGTACTTGACAGAGGATGTATAAATCCAGGGTATAGAGCTTGTTCTTCTTTACTGCAAGTGAAATACTCAGTGCTGGAAGTGTAGCCACCTTTGAAGTTGGATTAGTTGTAGAACTACAGTTGTGTGTAGTAGGCTTGTTTATAGAAGAGGCAGGATTTGGTTTGTTTGGTTGTTTTGTTGGGTTGTGTTTTTCTTCCTTTTTCTTTCATAATATAGACATTTAGATTCTTTCAGCTCTTACTGGGTCTGGCTGGGATGCATTTAGCTTTCTTCATACCAGCCTCTGTGGTGCTGGGCTTTGCATTTGTGGCTAAAACAGTGCTGAGAAGACACCAGTGTTTTGGCTACTGCTGAGCAGTGACTGCACAGCATCAGGCTGTCTTGCCAATCCTCTCACCCCAAAAAAGGCCAGGCTGGGAGTGGGCAGGGGGCAGGGAGAGAGAAGTGACCAAAGGGATATTCCATACTATATGATGTTGTACTCAGTGATAAAAGTGGCGATAAAGGGAAGAATGAGGAGACATCATGGTTGTGATGTTTGTATTCCCAAGCAATTGCTATAGGTACTGAGGCCCTGCTTCCTAGGAAGTGCCTGCTGATGGGAAGTAGGGAATAAATTTCTCTTTTTGTTTTGCTTTCATGCACAGCTTTGGTTTTCTTACTCAATCCATGAGCTTTTCCATCTTATTTTCTCCCCCCGTTCTGCTGAGGAGAGGGAGTGAGAGTGTCTGGGTGGGTGTCTGGCAGCCAGCCATGGTGAACCCACCACATCCTGCCAGCACAGCATTCTGCCAACAACTTCATAAGCCTCCAGCCTCTGTGTGACTTCACAGTTGGATGTCTGGGATTTTAATTTCTGTATTGCCAGTGATAAATTGAAAGGTTAGTTTTTACTGTGAACTGTGCCTTAGTGGGGACCATCATGACAATAAGAGTAGGATAGGCCTTAACATGATGTAAGGCAGGAAAAGCAAAAACAAAGGCAAATGCTGTTTGTGATTAAAAACAAGAGGGAATGAATTCAGAACAACTTTTTATCCTTTTAACCAATGTTAATTACTCTGCATACCTGTGCCAGACCCCCAGCTGAAGCTGCACAGCTCGAGGGCTCTTGGCTTGCCCAGCTGCCCATGCCAGCATTTGGACAGCTGGTGGTTGCCACTGTGTCAGCACTATCCTCGACCAAAATATATACTCCTTACACAAAAACCAGAAATCAGAGGAGATCCTCCAGGAGAGGGCTGAGGAACAGAGCCTCAAGCTGAGTTTTTTAATGACCATCTATGAATAGCCTGAGAAACAAGATCATTAAACCTGTTCTTGCAGGGATTTGATGCTACATTTTTGTTCCTTTCTTAGTTTTCACAGAATCTGGGTGACTCACCTGAAAATTTTCCTCCTCCAACATCACTTGTGTTTGACATCAGAAAGCTGATTTTCCTTGTCCCTTTCCAGGGCAAAGACAGAGGTAGCTGGAAGTGGACCTGTGTCTGTCAGGTTTTCCTGTCGGGCATTTCAGATGTTAGGACAAGGAACACTCAGTAATGCTTAGCATGCTGATAGACGCCATTCTTTTATGTCACTTGAACAGACAGCAAGCCATCTTTACTCATTGATCTGACTAATAAGGTTGTTTAGGCATCTCAAGATACCCCCAGATGCCTTTTGGGATTGATCAAAGTTCCTGAACAGGACAAGATCATAGGTGCCCTGCATCCAGACCACTGCTTCAACGGGCTGCACTGCAGGAGTGGATCCTACAGGATCCGGGGGAGCCAGAGGAGCTGACAACCATCACTGCTTAGCTGAGAGCAGCCCCTGGCTGGGAGGTGAGGCTGTTCAGCACCGCAGGCAGAAGCCACACATCCAGGCACTTGGCTGAGAGCAGTGCAGGTTGGAGACCCTGCCCTTAGCATGGGGACCTGTGTTTTGCTGTGTCCTTATTTCACTGCTGTAGGTTTGGAGGTCCTGCCTGCCTCGAACACCCACCATAAACCTTGTCTGGCTCCACAGCTTAGGGCAAGGGAGTCAGTGTAATGCAAGGCAAGGCACTTCTGCTCCCTTTATTTTAATGAACTTTATGCATTTTAAGCTTTTACACAATGAATGTCTAAAAACACGCATGTAGTTCTGCGGCAGTATCACGTAAGTAGAAGGTGTGATTTACAGTAACTCACTTACTCCCATAGTTACAACAATCATAGAACCATAGAACCACAGAACTGTAGAATGGTTTGTTTGGAAGGAACCTTAAAGATCATATTGTTGCAACCCCCTGCCATGGGCAGGGACATCTTCCACTAGACCAAGTTGTTCAGCCCATCATCCAGCCTGTATTTAAACACTTCCAGGCATGGGGCATCCACCAGTTCTCTGGGCAATCTGTTGCAGGGCCTTACCACCCTTTCAGTGAAGAATTTCTTTCTAATATCTCATCTAAATCTGCCTTCTTTCAGTTCGATTATGCACTGTCAGGCTTAGTGGTAAGCCAGGCTTCTACAGCCTCTAAAGCCTAGATGCTCAGGTGCTTATCTGGATTGCTTAAGCTGGGGAAAAAAAAGGATTCCTATGTTTACTGCAGTATCTTATTTCAACTGAGATTTTCATAATTTCCTTTGGACTCTGCAGTTTTACCCATCATTGTATCTGATAAATCTGACTCTGCTAAACTGCAGAGGTTATAAGCCTGTAAAACAGTGTGGCCTCAGCAAAAGCACAGTAGTGAAGTCTGGGAGAACTGGATGTTTTTGAAACAAAATGGAATTTTACTGTGTATGCTAAAAATAATGTAAGTGCATTGGCTGGGACAAGGACTCGCAGATAAGCTGAAGCAGCAAAGCAGAAATCTTCATTTGGCGATCAGAGATGTGGAAGGGTTTGCAGGGAAACTTCTGGTGAGGGTAGTTGCTCGTAGTGATTTCTCTGGCCCCAAAGCTTCCTGAACTTTTCCGAAGTTTCACAGCATTTCACTGAACTTCCCCTAGGCAGAGCATCCCACAGGATGGCCTAAAGCCTTCACCTTATGTGGACCCGCTCTCTGTTTCTCAGCATCCTTCTCATCATGCACTCTTTCATTTTGTCCCCTTGGATTCCTCAGCTTTCAACTGAGAGACCTCGGGATCAATTTGCCAGTGGTGCAAAACCAATGTGTGCCAACCCAACTCAGTGCTGATCCCCTCTGTGAGCGCAGGCTGCTTCTGTTCTTGTTATATACTACTTGGCCCTGGCTTTTCCTTGAGTCACTTGGGGTACTCTTGTGGCTGTGCTTATGTGGGGGTGTGTGAGTGTCCATCTTGCTTTTGCAGTTCCTAGGGGAGCAGAAGCCGTGCTGAAGCTCACCAGAATGATGCTTTGAGACTGCAATATTGGTGTCTGTGTTGTAGGCTCTGGGGAATAGCACAAGAGCTTGCAGGCCCAAAGGCAGCTGGAGTAGTACAAGAGGACTGTGTGTGCTGGACAGAAACAGACTTGGGATTGCTTTGTCCTTTGTATCTTTTTTCAGAAAAATCTGGGGTGCAGTATTCCTATGAAGTTACTGTGGCTTTGTTTCAGGAGAAAAATATGTTAGAGTGAGGGTTACTGTGATAGGTTAGACCCAGTGGCCTATGCACACTCTTGCCGGCAGCCAGTGGTTGATACCTGCTGAGGGCAGGTAGAGAGGATGTACGTGGTTATTACCTGGCAGGCTTTTACAGATTCACTCTCTGTGGCTCAGGGATTTTCCTCAGTAAGTAGCTGCAGACAGACCATCGTGTTAATAGTCTTTGGTGTTGTTTCATGAACTGCTCTAATACCCTTTTGAAATGATTACCATTTCTTCACTTTGCATTATCCTATGTCACTGAGTTCAGTGATACAATTATGTGCTGGGTGAAAAAGTTCTTCCTAATCTTTGTTTTAAACCTGCTACCAGACCATGCCACTCTTCCCAGAAAAACAGCAAGTAGGGAACAACTTTCCCTATTTGTTTTAGCAACAGTGTGTTGGCTTTGGAGCCCTCCAGCCATACAATTTCCAAAGTGAACTCCTAGTCTCTTTAATCATTGTTTCATTTGGAAGTCATACCATCCTGCTGCCCACCAGCTCTGCTTCCAGCTGTATTGTATTCCTTTTGAGATGGCATGACCAGAGTGGTAGTCAATATTCCATCAGTATATACTCTGGGGATTTTTACAATGGCATGATAGTATTGTCTGTTTTTTTCTCTATTCTTTGGCTAGTAATTCCTTCAATGCCTTTTTAACCACTGCTGAACATGGAATTACTCCCAAAGAAGTAACACATGGTTTCAAGATTTCTTTCCTCACTGATTAAACCTTCTCCAGACTCCATTAGATATAGTTTAAGGTTTTGGTTTCTTCCCCATGTGCATTACTTTGCAGTTACAGACACAGAAATTTGCCTGCCATTATCTCCATGTTGTGTAATCCCTCTGCAGCTCTGCAGCATCAGCTTGCCTCCAGCTTTTCCCCACAGCAGGCCTGCCTGCTCTGAATCACTCTGCACCCTCTGTGAACTTGTCGCTTCAGTTATCCCCTTTTGCCTTTGCAGGTCATACACAGGTATTTAATACAGGGCTCTCAAATCCTCACCAGATCCTGCTGTGAAATTTGCTTCACTATGAACTTGGACCATATCCGTGTCCTTTGTGTTATATCTTCTCACTACTCACTGATTCAGAAGACTGTATTCTCACATGTATCCTAACAACTCAGATGCTTAACAGTCTTGGTGAGGAGCTTGTTCAAAGCCTTTTGAAAATCCAAATGTGTACACCTCCAAGATACCATCCATTTGCCTGCATACTAATGTCTCATTTCTTTGGTTTGAAGTGAATATTTCTCATTTTATGTGAACTCTAGAAGGATTTTTCTGCATGTCTGCATAGGGTTTGAGGGCTGTTGCTTGTGTATAAATGCCCGAGAACATCATTGGCAAAGAGTAGCTGCAGCTACCTGTCTGTTTACTGAATAAGTTTACGTTAACCCACATCAGTTGGCTTTGAATTTAGTTGATTATATCATTGCAGTTTATTTGACTGAGAGGAGAGAGACACTTCTTTGTTGTCTGATAATGTGCGTTTTGTCAGAGAGGGAGCTTCTTGATGAAGAGATCAGGCCAAGGATATTTCCAACCCCTCCTGGTCATATTACCACTGAACAATGCACTTAGTGACAAAGACTGCACCCAGAGAAGTGGTACCTGGACCTTGAACTCTTCATCTGTCAAAACATAAAAATAATCACCTCCAGTCCATGCCAAAGATGCTATTACCAGCAGACAAGACATAGTCCTTTCATTTTATAAAAGGGCAGATTGCAAGCTTTGGCAAACCTTATAATAAAAGGCAATTATATAAATATTTCAGTCTTGTCTTTGTCATCTATGCATAAAGTAAGGTAGAGCCCACATAAAGGACTATGTATTCATCTCCATGTCTTAGAATGATGTTTGCTTTGGAAGTACCTCTGTGCCTTACCTGTAAAACCGAAATAACCTTCGGTCTGCCAAGAGCCAGCCTTGAAGGCAATTGTGGATGACTGCTATTATAAAGACTCACATAATAAAGCTAGTTATGAATAGAGGAAGACGACAAAATGTTAGTATTTATCACAGTATCATGCATAAGTTTTATCAATGTGTCCTCAAGATGATGTAACAGACAAACAGCCTGAAACCAAAACCGTGAGATTTAACTTTGGCTGTTGTAAAATTTGTAACGATACCTGTAGAAGAGAAGGGAAGGGAAGGGAAGGGAAGGGAAGGGAAGGGAAGGGAAGGGAAGGGAAGGGAAGGGAAGGGAAAGGAAGGGAAGGGAAAGGAGAGGAGAGGAGAGGAGAGGAGAGGAGAGGAGAGGAGAGGAGAGGAGAGGAGAGGAGAGGAGAGGAGAGGAGAGGAGAGGAAAAAAAGTGATTTTTTTAATCTCCTTACTGGACATGGAGCACTTCCAGCTGTCCAGTGACAGACACAGGCAACAACGAGGGAGGTTTCACAGGAGAGAAGCAAGCAAGCTTTGAACATCTTGACTGGGGCTGGCATGAAAGCATGATCTCTGTGCTTCCCAGAGACAGGGCAGGTGGGATGATCGAGGAGAAGGTGAACAAGGAATCAGAAACAATCTCACAAGAAAAAAGAATGTTATTATTTTGGAGGTATTACTGTGTAACCTAGAACAGAAAAAAGGTAGATGCCAGCTGCTGGGGAGGAGGATCTGTGTTGTTGAACATGCCCCTGTTCAGGAAAATTATTTTATCTTTTTATAACATCATTCCATGATTGCCTACCAATTTAAAGTAAACACTTTATTCTCAAATCCTGATTTGTGCTAAACCTGATTCTGAGTGACTTGGCTGGCAGCAGATAACTTCCCTGGAGGTCTAGTGCAGGCAAACCCTGAGACCAGGAGCCCTAAAAACGGGTCCAGATCTCTGTGCATTGCTCCAAAACAAGGGTTGTTCCTACTGCCATTGAAATAGCACGGGTCTGGGTTAAAACGTGAAATCAGTGGGCTGGGAAATAAAGAATGTGTCTTACAAGGGAAAACTAGGAAGTTCCGTGCTAAGGAAGATGCTTCAGCCCTGAAGGTTTACAGGGAGTTAGGAATATACCAGCAGATTCTCATGGACCTCAAGATTGTGGTCTGGTCAAAAGCCCTTTGCATGCTGATTCCCAGAACATTTAAAAACAGAATACCTATGCCAGACTTCTGAGTCCCAGGAACAAGGAAAAAAAGCTTTCTATGCCGGCAGTAAGAGTGTCAGAAATAATGTAAACTACCAGCAAACCTCCCCTTCTCTCAAGAATTTTAAAAATAGATGGAGAAACTTGTCATTTATGTTGGTTCACTATTACATGTATTTTGGGCCAACAGGAATTGCCTATATGAAGTAATTAATTGCCAGTTAAGTCTTAAAAATTTTCGTCTGGGCAGTGTAGTGGGTTGGCCCTTGGCTGAATTCCAGGCACTCATCAAAGCTGCTCTCTCAGTCCCCTCCATGACTGGACAGAAAAGAGAAAATATAACAAAAGAGTCATGAGTTGAGATAAGGACCACGAGAGATCGCTCACCAAATACTGTCACGGGCACAACAACCTCAGCTGGGGGATATTTATTAAATTTATTGCTAACAAAATCAGAGCAGGGTAATGAGAAGTAAAACAAATCTTAAAAGCATCTTCCTCCCACCCATCCCTCCTTCCCAGGCTCTACCTCCTCCCCCACAGCAGTGCAGGGAGATGGGAAACGGGGGTTACAGACAGTTCATCACATGTTGTTTCTTCCACTGCTCAGAGAGAGGAGTCTTTTTCCTGCTCCAGTGTGGGTTCCCTCCCACGGGAGACAGCTCTTCACGAACTTCTCCAACGTGAACCCATCCCACAGACAACAGCTCTCCATGAACTGCTCCAGTGTGGGTCTGTTCCACACAGTGTAGTCCTTCAAGAGCAGCCTGCTCCAGTTTGGGTCCCCAACAGGGTCGGTCACAAGTCCTGCTAGGAAACCTCCAGCGTGGGCTCCTCTCTTCACAAGTTTACAGGTCCCTGCCAGGACTCTGCTCCAGCATGGGTTTCCTATGGGTTCACAGCCTTCTTTCAGGCATCCACATGCTCCAGCGTGGGTCTCTTCCCACAGGCTGCAGGTGGACCTCTGCATTCCCCGTGGTCCTCCATGGGCTGCAGGGGCACAGCTGCTTCACCATGCTCTTTACCACAGGCTGCAGGGGAATCCCAGCTCTGGCACCTGGAGCCCCTCCTCCCCCTCCTTCTCCACTGACCTTCGTGTCTGCGTAGTTGTTCCTCTCACATGTCCTCACCCCCCTCTTTTCTGGTCCCAATTACATCTGCACAATAATTTTTTTTCTTTCCTTAATACGGTATCAAATAGGCATTACTATCATTCCTGATGGGCTCAGCCTTGGCCAGTGGTGGGTCCATCATGGAGCCGGCTGGCATTGGCTCTGCTGGACATGGGGGAAGCTTTCATCAGCTTCTCACAGAAGCCATCCCTGTAGCCCCCCACTACCAAAACCTGACCGTGCAAACCCAATACAGTTCATGGTGGAATTTTGTACTTGCCAGCTGCAAAATGCACCACTTTTGTTGATAGAGTCAACCTCCACCTGTACTTGTTCCTGTGATTCTTACTGCTCTTCATGTTTAAAGATGATTTTTATCATTAGGATATGTTTATTTCAAAGCATTTGAAGAGATTGGTTTCATGGAGATTAGCATTATTATTAGAATGGTGCTTATTTTACTAATCTCTATTATGCAACTGTTCATTCTTGATTATTAATAATAATTTCCTTTTGATAGAAACACTTCCACAGCAGCCAATTACAGTGCTTTGTGCAAACACAGGATTATGAATTCCAGTGGGGAATAAACAACAAGTGCAGTGGAATTTTAAAAACAAAGAGCTTGTTTTCATGCAAATGCCTCAGTGCTAAAAAATGGGGAAAATTATATGCTGGAGAAGCAGAAGTTCCTTCCAATTAGAATGTTTTTCAACAATTTTCACAAAATGCCTAAATTAAGAACTTAGCACTTGCTGGAGCAGTACATCTCATCTGGTGTTCTCTCTCCAGCAGCAGCCAATGTCAGAAACGTGTAATCACAACTCCTCCCCAGATCCATTTTCGCTGAAGAGACTCACTGGATGTCATAGCTGGTCCAGTCTGCCTAATTAGGCAGGACTGCAGCCATTTCCAAGCAGAGCTTTTTACTGAGCAGATCCAGTTGAAAGAGGATGCCCTGACTTTGTGATTTGTTTCCTGGCTCTAATACTGCCTATCTTGGGCAGTGCAGCTGGAGCAAGAGGTGTCTCTATTCTGCAAATACTTTTGTGTATGATTAATGCTGTACACTTGAAGAGAGTTTTTGTATCTAGCGATAAGCAGAGGACAAGGAATTTGCAGAACCTGGTACACATTTGCTCTTTGCTCTACAAAGTGTGGTCTGTCTGTGAAAGGTGAGCTTTGCAGTTTCTTTTAAACAGCTGATAATACTTAGGCTTAAACCAGAATACCATATATTACACAAGTCCGAGTCTTCAGATTAGAATAAGATACAGGCCAAAAATATTTCAAAACTGCTTATTTAATTTTGGTTTTATCAATCAGGAATTTTCCTCTCTGTTCATGGCTTCAATTTACTGTTTATAGCTCCACAGTGTGATTTTTTTTTTCCCCCTAACAAATACAGCCTTGTACCCTTTATCTACAATAATGATTGCTTCAAATAAAATTTACTTTCTGCCTGTGAAAACAATTCCAAGGGTAAATAGCCATTTGCTAGTGTGTGCTTTAAATAAGCTTTATTTTGTTGATGTTGTATGTGATTATTTGGAGAAGAGATTTTATTCCCAGAGAATTGGTTTGTGCTGTGAGGGAACTTGATCACCTGACAAAAGCAGACATACGGTTACCTCATGGTAGAGAAAAAAAAGAGTATAAATGCCTCATGGGCCCATTTCAAAGACACAGCGAGCAAAATCAGAGAGCCTCCATCCTACAAAGGTCAGCCGTGCTCCTGATGTCTGGAGAGCGAACAGACACTTCTCTCCTGAGATGAATTTCCCTCAATTTCAAAAAAAACGTTAGGGTGGTGAGGCAAAGCAAGGATGGCACAGCATATGATGATTTCGTCTTTGAGCTGGATCTGTGCATTTCTAGTGGGATGTAAAGCAAATGACTCAAAAAAAAAAAAAAGAAAAAGACCAGAACCCCTGCTCTGGCAGGAGTTGTGTGTTATGGGCTGTACTGGGTGCAAGCACAAGGTACCAGGAGGGATAAGCCATGAATCTCTCCGCCAGCCCCACAGGGGCTATGTTACAGGAAGAGATGGCCCTAAGGTGTGGTGGAGGGTGGCAGGGATGTGCCTGGGACCTGGTCAGTGTTGCTGGAGTGTGAGCCCTTGGCAGGACATGACACAGCCCAGTGCACCCCTGGATGAGCCTGGAAAGGCAAGCCTGAGGCAGTGCCAGGTTACTGCTGTGCCTCAAAGCACAGGTGTGAGAGCAAAAGCAGTGCAGGGGTGTGTTCACATGGGGAAGGGACCAAGGCTAAGAGACTCTGAGCTTTTAACTGTTGTGCACTTGTGACTGGAGCAAAATTCTCACGGGTCCCATTTATCCCAAGTGCAACACGGCTGAAATCAGCGTGAGTGACCTCTTGGTTTGACTCCCCACAAATAGCAATGTCAGAGCTACCTCTTAACTGCCTGGATTTTATTAACCTTGTCAGTTTTTCTCAGCTATCCAAAGGGATTCAGGGAGCTTAAAAACCAGAACGACCACTCCAGCTATAAAGTAACTGGGTCTTAACCTGCCCGCCCTGTCCCTATAGGGGAAGTATTGGAATTTCACAGCCACCTATGTCTCGTTGAGGGATTCCAGTAGCAATAATAGAAATACAGGGCTTTCCTCCCCTGAAAAATCCCCTGGAAAAATTCCTTTACAATTTCTGTAATTATCCTATTTGATAAGCTCTGATTTTCTCTGTTAGGATGCCTCTGGCTTTCCCACGAGAGAGAACCTGATCCTGCTCCAGCTGAGGCCAAGGGCATCTTCAGCACTCATTGCAATGGAGCAGATGCAGAGTTGCAGGGAGTTCTATTTGGGGACCCCACTGTTCAGCAGGGCTTGCCTTGGCTGCCGTGGTGCTTTTGCCTTGGTGGGGTTGCTTTAGAGACACAAATGGTCCCTTCTATTTCTTCTAAAGCAGCAGTGTCAGTTAGGTCAGCTCTTGTTGTTCTGGGACATCGGGTAAGAAAACGCTGACTTAGGAGCAGGACTGGTTCCCAGGCACAGATGCTTTAGTGTGATTTGCAAGCCTGGCACACATCTGCAGGTTGTGCCTTAGCAGCAAGCAGACAGTGTGGCACAAGTATAAAGCCAAGATTTTTATTTTTAATTTTTTTCCTCTTTCTTTTGTTTCCTTCTTCTTTACATGAGTCTTTTAAAACTGGTTACTGGCCCAAATTGGTTTGTACTTCTTCACAGGAAGGCATTGCACTGTGAATGTCTGTAACTACTGGGCAGACCAAAGCTTTTTTCCACCTCTCCTTACTGTTCTGCAGTAGCCTTAGCAGTCCTGTGTCAGGGTCTTCATGAAACTTTTTTGCTTATCCTCCAAATTGCAGTTTTTAACTTTTGTCTTTTATTTACTCATTGGGAAAAACCTTGACTGCCCTAAAGCTCTGCCACCTCTTGCTATTTCTGGAAGTTCCTGGCAGCTTGGTTGTGGTTCTTGGTTCTGGCTTGAAGAACATGCTCACAGGATTAAAAGCCATCACATTTTTTTCTTCACACTAGGTTTCTGTGGGAGCAGAGAAATATCTCATGTGCCACATATGAACTGGGCTCTCAGAAAATCCATAATAGAATGGGAAAAAGATTCTATGAGTACAGTTTGACCATCTTTAGCTACACACATAGGGTCTAGTGGACACTGTTGTCTAGTGATGAGTAAATTAGCCACCATAAGCCATAAAGACACTAAATTTGTGTCTTTACTCAGGGTTGTAGAGTGGGGGAATATTGTACCTTAAATTGTTTTTTGTTAAGTAGCTGCTTGTTTTGGTTTTTAACACTTTTTAAAAATTTTAATAATTATGCTGCACTCTGAGCAGTGATAATTTGAACTTGAAGTTTCAACAGCATGAAAGAGATGCCATACTGGAGCTGGAAATACAAAAAAGGAAAGCTGAAAATACAAACAAAGAGCTTGATCTTTTTCCACAGCCATAGCCTTTTTTTCCTGATTTTGCATGGTTCCTGCCCTTCCGCCTCTCGCCAGGCATAAACCTACTGACCTCATCAGCAGATGTATTTTTAGATGTATTGTTTCTAGCTAGAGGGTTGCAACAGAGAGGGCTGTTAACACATATTAATTTGAATTTGTGCTTTTTGTGTTTCAGAATACAAATAACTGCAGCCTTCAGTGCCTTTGAAGGGGATGGCCTTGCTGCTCTTTCCTTGCTCTTTTATGGACTCAATTGGCACATGACAGTTATCTCCCTCAGTGAAATAGTTTTGGGTTTGGCCACTTTTGATTTCTAATGTATTTGATATTATTTATAACACTGCTAAGTAAGCAGAATGATTACCCTGGATTTGACTCCCTCTAAAACAGAAAGGAATACTGTGTAACATGGAAATACATGTTTAATAATTAGTACTTATTATGCAGCATCACAGAGCACACTCATTGTCAGAGCACACACCGACACTGCTCACCTGCCTCATGGTTTACCTGTACATTTTCTTATTTGGGTGATAATGTTACAATACAAGATGTGCCTGGAAAGCTGTGATGCCAACTCCTTCCTGGAACTCATTCTTCAAATCAAAATTAATTTTGAGTTATATTTGTATAGGAAAAAAAAAGAAAAGTGGAAAGAATTGAGAAGCTTTTATAAAAGGCCTGTTTCTCTAATACTCTTCTGCAACCTGGTGGGACAGAGCTCCGATTGTCATCTGTATACCACACCCTCCCCTGCTCTGCTGGCTTTGTTGACCATAAAACATGCTCCTAAGCTCAATAGTAAAATACAGCATTTTTGTGGAATAGGGGACAATTCTAAATAATAAGGGATGGCCCTCAAATATTTAAATTGAATGACAAATGAAAAATATGCTAACTGATGGTTATGTGGACATATGTGGCCAAACACCTCCCTCTCTTCCTCTTCAGTCTCTCTGCACTGGGTAACCCTATCATCCATGTTCCAGATGAGTAAAGCAATGAAAACACACGTGCTTTTGGGCTGTGCAGTTGGACACCCCTTTCCCAAAGTGTGCAAGGTTTAAAGGCAAGGGAATGGTGGGTGTCTCAGTGGATGCAGTGCTGCCCAGCCCCAAGCCCTGGGTGCATCCCAACACTATCTCTGTGGGAAAAAGCCTGCTCCTGGGGCACAGTCTGGGGGAAATTGTGTCTGTATCAAGCAGGGAGGCTTGTCCTACACATCTGCCCCAAGTACCAGAGCCCAGCAACCTTAAAATAGAGGGAGGAAGCTCTCTGGGCCACCTCTGCCTTGTCAAAGATGACCTGTGTTCTGGCCAGTGAGAACAATCATGGGGACACTGGGAAAAGCAGCATCATTTTCCATGCAACTTCACCTCCTTCTCATTGCATCTGTGGAGAGAAATTCCCTTGGCTGCTTTGTAGATGGTGTTATATATAGCTCAAACACTTGGTGCCTCTACCTATACGGATACCTATTGCGTATCAAAGAAAAACAGTGGAAGATAATGAACCTGGAGCCCCAGTCCTCTCACGAAAAATCAATAAAGAGTTTTCCTTGCTATGTTTCCAGGTAAGAGAAGAGAGGACAATCTTCATTACAACTGACAGTTCCCTTCCCTGGAGCAGAAAGGTTTTCCCTTACATCTAGCAGAGAGAATTGTGTTTTGCACCTGCCAGATGCTGTTGCTATGGCAATTGAACTTCGCACTTACGTTGGAGCAGCAAAGCCCCAGGAGTGAGCACAGAGCAAACACAGCAGAGAGGGTGCTCTGCTGGGGGCTGCCAGGTGGCCCTGCACTTTGCCTCCCTGTTTCCCCATTCAATAGATGGGTAATTTAACTTTTTAAACAATTTTGGAAGGAGTTTCAATTGAGCAAATGATGCTGGCTGGGAATCTTCTTGCCAGCAGATTGTGTTTGGGCTGCTTGCCTGTGGTTCTGGGTGCGCAGGTCTGCGGGAGCCGAGCGTGCCTTCAGGGCTCTGCCAGCCCAGGCTGCCCTGATGCCTTGTGCCCTACTGGGTTTGCCCCTCTTTGCAGCCTGTCCCCTTCTGTGCCCAGACGTACAGGTCATGGTTAGACAGCTGTAGGCTTTTTAAAGCACTCGTCATTTCCCTGAATTCCTTCACCGGTGCCTAAATATTCACAAGGTACTCTTGTAGGTGGTCCAGATCCACCCCAAAGTGCCCAGGGGCCATGAGACCGTCAGCAGGCAATTTACTCCCAACACCTCATTTCCCAAAGCAAATGCACATTTGGACTTCCACACCAAACTTAATTCCCAAAGGACTTTTCATTATTCAAACACAATTAACAAGTGAGGCAGTGTGTGGTGTAATGGGCACCCAGAGCTCCTTCTTGGCTCAACAGCTGCTTTGTTATGAGAGCACAGCACATGAGCATATGACAGATTGACCTTAATTATTGATTGGCACCCCATCCTGTCAGGCATTGCACACATCAAGAGAGACTTGGCCTTGAGAGAAATCCCTGTTTATCAGTGTACTTCTGGCAACAAGAGAGGGTAGTAATGTGGTGAGAGGTGCAGCTGACAACTGCAGGGTGCTGTGCACTCACTTGAGGAAAGTAACTACAATTGCACAGTACTATTCTTTTTAAAAGATAATTTAAGATAATTTTCTATGGAAAATAAACCCCAAAGCTCAGAGAAATGTTATAGGTGAGATGTTTCATTAGGAGAAATGACTGACTGAATTAAATACTAATCAAGCAAGCTCTGAAGCAGCATGCTGCGATCTTTAGCCTCTAGGACCTTGAAGAATTGGCTTTCTTACAATTTTTACTTAAAAAAATAAAAAACAGATGATGGAAAAAGACTTCTACTTTAAACTGCATGCTCCTAACTCTGTTAACCTCTAGTTGCCTCAGCTGAGAGTCATGCCAATGTCTATATTTCACTTAGCATGTTCATTTCAGCTACTGCATGAGCATATTCAAGTTCATATTCAGGTTCCTTTTGTAGTTAGGGGAGAAACAGAGTCATTGCTCTCGAGGCAGACATCTAACCCCAGTCTGACTAATCTGACAAGTGCTTGTTCCCCTCCCTGTTTCCCAGGTGGAGCTGGTGCCACAGGTGGATATGGGCACCATCCGCACTGGGCATTTCTAAGCTTAGATATGTGGCATTTCTAAGCCTAGGTGACAGGTCTCCCTGTCCAGCTCAGCAGAGAAGCAGCATGGCAGACAGGCAGGAAAGGCCGAAGTCCAGCCATGCTCACTGTGTTTCCTTGAAGGAAGGTTGTTCTTGAATCTTTGTGGTAATACTGTATGACATAAACAAAAGGAGTAAGTGGGGAAAGAGGGTTGTCTTGGGGTGATCCTATGACAATACTGTATTCCCCATCGCCTGCTTGATTTCTGGTGTACCTTTAAATTGCAAAGGGGAGAGAGAGAAGCCGAGAGAACTCTTCAAAGCAGCCAGCTTGACCTTGCAACTAGAATGTTTTGCATTCTTTTCTCTCCCGATTCTGACAACATTTGGTTGGTTGGAGGACTTTTGCTCTCTAGTCTATTCGGCTTTCAGCAGAGAAGGGACTGTGATCTGCCTCAGTGGCTTCTTTTCCTTTTTGGACTGTTTTTGGCTTGCTTATCATCTGAGACCGGCTGTCATCTCCGGAGCTGCTCGGCGGGACCCTCCAAGGGGGATCGTCGGACCCTGCCTGGCCGGCCCGGCCCAGCTCAGGACTGCAGGTTTTACCTACAGAAAGAACTCTAAAATCCATAGTCCTCTTTTAGGGGACAGGGGAGGGGGTTTCAATATGCTTTTTTCCCTGTGACAGCGGGGGACTCTGTTTGTTAAATAAATAGGTTTTTTTCACTTTCACTCGAGAAATTATTTTCGCGAATCCGTGGGGGGGGTGCTGCCGGGGCCTGCTTGCCTGGCAGGCAGGAGAGAGAGAGAGAGAGACGCCCCTCTCGGGTTGTTTCCTCCTGGATTTGTGTCCAAACCGGCACAAGGGTGCTGAGCTCTGACTACCCCAGCGAGCTATCCCAGCTCCCCCTTAACACAGGAGAAAGTGTTTCTTCTGTTCTTTTTCTCTTTGTTGGTCCTGTCTAATGACACAGTACTTCATGGAACACCGTCTCTTTCTCTGGGTCTCCACAACAAAAATTCCTCTAGTCTTTCATGGAGACTGTCACAGAGCAAATAATAAACAGATCTGTCTGGCTAATTACAACAAAATCAATCACTTGAATGGCAGGAAGAAGGTAACATGCTCAGTGACCGAAGGAAGGGTCTTCCCCTCTCATCTTTAGCTCTGTGTTTCAATCAGTCAGGCCACTCAGCTTCAAATTATCTCCCACAAAATGCCACAGGAGCAGGGCTGAAGCAGAGGTTAGTCTTAATAAAAGATTCAGTGAAGAATTTGGGTAGGGCTTAGTGTGGATGCCACTTGTGAACATTTGGTGCCCTGGCATCAGCACATGCAGCAGGTGAAGATGGACAGCTGGACTTTTTCACCAGGGCATATTGAAGGGGTCAGACAGGCCAGTGAGGGGTGTGCAAGTGCATTGAGAGAGGGACGTGGCTTTTTAAAATACATTTGACCCCCAAGTACCGTGCCCCACCCCCACCGCCCCAAGGTAAGAGTGGCTTATGCTTCATCTCCCATCCATACACCAGTTTCCCTTGAAAATGAACATATTGTACTCTGCAGAGGCGGACAATTTGCTGAATTTCATTTCACTCCTTCAATCTGTTTAATGAATAACAATAAGTTTGAAGGTTTCACTGGATTCCAGCACTGAGCTGAAATTTTCATTAACAACAGGTTTTCAGACCTCACTTGAATTTGATTCTTCATGGATCACCTGCCTCTTGCCTGTCCTTGAATGGCTAAATTTTATGTTGCCAAACTAAACCAGTCACTCCATTTTCTCCTAAAAGGCACAAAGAAATAGGCTAATAGGAAATTCTTGAAAGAGATTTGTAATGCCAAAAGTTACTGCGTGGACAGATTTCACTCGTCTGGTAGTTAATATGACTCATTTTGAAATTGAATAATTGCTATATGGTGGTGAGTTCATCACTTCAAAACAAAACGAGGTGTGGGTGTGTTTATGTGTGTGTGCAGGGCATTAGCATTTACTAGCCTTCAAAAGAAAGAATATCTTCAGTCTACTACTTCAACTGTTTTCCAAATTGAAGTGGAAACCCTCTGTTCTATAAATAGTTAAAGCCCAGTCAAATGTTGGTGGTGTTTTGGGTTCTGACCACCATTCGTCCTGGGCAGGTGAGCTCTGTCAGCTGTGTCCAGGAAAGGGTCAAGATCCTTGCAGGAAGGACCCAAACACACATGGCTGGATGCATGACTAAAGTGAAGACACGGTACTTGCAGTGGTACAGCCCAGACTCTGGCAAGACTTGTGGTCATCTAGGCTGAACCTGCAGTGAATAGAGATGATCAGGGTAGAGGTGGAAAAGGATTCTAGAATAATCCTTTTGCCCTCATAAGTGATTCTTATGATTTCTGGTTATCTTTTAATTTAAATATGCTTAGATTATACCATAAGAAAAAATAAAGGTATTCATAAACCTTTTCGTCTTAGAGATTCTAGCAAATATATCTTTAGAACTGAATTCTTGAGCAAGTCAGGACCAGGCTGCTTCAGAAGTTTTCAATGACATGGACAAGAGCAAATGAACTACTCCTAAAGTGGAAACAGAATGGAAGAATTCCATCCCATGTATTTTCCACTGGGTGAGGAAATGCAAATATCTGAAGATTATGGGCATGTTGCTGTGCCTTCACTGAAGACCCAGCTTCTCGTAATATTTAATCTAAGTCCTATAAATCACTAATGAACACCCTGAACTTGAGTCCTTCAGAGATAAAATCCCATTTCTTAAGTCTTTCTCATATTCCAGAGAGAAAGTAAAATTGGAAATTTTCAAGACTGATCTGGGAAAGACCTTGAACTAGGTTTTGAAGTTAACTTTGTTTGGAGCATAAATTTGGACTAGATGACCTCTGCAAGTCTCCTTTGAGCTAAATTTCCCAGTTAATCTATCTCTGCAGGAAGATTCTCCCCAGACAGTTTCCATCTTTCTTGAAACACAGTGTACATACACAGACATTGAACTACATCTTGGCTTTGAACAAAAGTTCTTTTGGATGCTTTATAATCCTGTTCATACACCTCAGTATTATCTTCATATAACAGTTCTGCCTTGTGTTCAGCCTACGATGGATGCATCACAACCCCTACATCCTTTCCTGCATAACTCATGGAGTTTTTCCCAACCCAGTAGGTCCCTAGTTGAATATTTTTGTATACCTGAACTCGTATTTATCTTACTGAGTTTTTTGGTTTTTTTTCAGCCTACGTCTCCTGTTTGTTGAGATAATTTTGAATTCCAACCCTATCTTTTGATGTACTTTCACATCAAAGTCCCCTCAAAGCTTGGTATTTACAGATTAAATAACCAGGAGGTTATTAAACACTTCCTGATCTCTCTCTCTGTTCCACCTACTTCTTACAGGTGAGCCACAGAGGAAACATGAAAGACCAAAGGAAGATATTATTTTTCTGTTGGATACTACTTCTGAGCTTCATTTTCACTGAGAAAAATAAAATCCTCCATTATGGCTACCCCTAAATAAAGGCAGTGTCATACCCCAGAGCACGAAACAGTTGAAATCCTGCCAGGATGAAGGGTCATATCCTGAACCAAGCCAGCTAACACACTTGAGACACACATTCCCCTACTGAAGGGCAAGGTGCAGAAGGAGAAGTGGGGGAATAAGCCGGGCACTTGCAGCACAGCACTGAGAAGCGTGCACTAACATCTTCTGCTGAGCTGCTGCCTTCCTTCAGAGCCATGCTGTCTACCTCGTGCCACTGCAGGGTGTCTCAGCAGTCTCTGTGTCTCAGACCCATGGCATATTGGCCAAATGCTTTTATTTCACCCATGCAGAAAAGCATCTGCACAGCTGTTTCATATTAGCCAATGTGTGGTTCACAGTTGTAGGAGCCATCTGTGCTGAGTACCATTTTGACTGCTCTCCTGATGCTTCTAAGAGTAGCCTTGCTCTCCCTCTTTTTCAAATGTTATAGAGCCCCCAAGACTACAGAGCACATTTATTAAGTGAACAGAATTTTTCCACATTGATGGCACTCTCTGGGAACATAGCTCTGAAGCTAAATGCTTTTGCCATGCACAGATGTCAAGCCCCATAAGGCTACCACAAGCCAGACATGGAAATGTCAGCAGTCTGTTAAACGGAGAGTGGAGGGAAGCTTACATGATTATCTCCAATTAGCTGGAAATGTGAGAAGAAATTCTTGCTAAAGAACTTTTAGACTTTTAATCACCTCTTGTTGATGGCTGCAGCTCTTCCCATCTAACCATAACGAGGGCACAAAGTCCCAAAAGCAGATCTGTAACCTTAGCTTTGCAAGGACCCAAAGGCTGGACCGCCTCTGCACAAAGCCCTCCTTTGGAGTATGCAGATAAACCCACCACAGACTTGCATTGCATTGGTGCTGTAGACAGCTTTTTGTCCATACATTCAGCTCATCACCATGAGGAATGATGGGGCCAGGAAGTAGCAGTTTACTTCCAGGATGATACTACTGGCCCTCAGCTGTTTCCCTCAGTGCTGGTTGGGGGGTTCTGCACCACGCTCCTGGATTTAGGATACATCCTTTTTGTTGCAGGCCTCTATAAGTTCATGAAATTGTCCTTGGACAGGTGCAGCATAAAAATGAGAATATATTGCCAGACATGGGAGTGACTGTTGAGGGCAGAAGAATGGGTATTTCTGCCCCTTGGTTTTGTTACCCCATAAGCGAGATAAGCTACCTGGGATAAGGGAAATCTAGCTGAGCAAATAATGTTCTGTAGTTAAACAAATTAAAGGGAAAATTTTACAGTACTTTGGTCCCATTGGCAGAGTGCCTATTCTCCTGCCATTTCTTCCTGGAGGCTATGGAAGCAGTTTCTCCCAATACACCCTATCTGTAGAGGTCAGAAAGGGCAGCTCACATCCAAGGAGGTCCTGGTATAGACGCAGACACAACTTTTCCTCTGCAGCGATGGCCCTACCACTTGCCCTGGTGTCCTGTCTTCCCTCTGATCCTCTGCCAGATTCCAGCTTTTCCAGCTCCACTCTTCCGCTAAGTGCATTCCACTAGAGAATACCAGTTGGATCATTCCTGTTCTCACAAAATCTGTTGTATTACTAGTAATAGGCCAAAGTTCAAATATCTATGTAACAGAAAGAGATAGCTCTCCTACTTCTGCAGTAGCTCAGTTCACTGTAGAAAGCCAGTTTGTGTATCCAAGTTCAGACTTGGCGGTTCAAATAGGAGACCCCACACACCCTTAAGTGGAAACTCTGATCCGTAAGCTTCCATGACTAATGTCAGGTGCATTTTTTACTCAAAAATCATGTGTTTCCTCTCAGAGATAAAAGCTCTTCCAATAACTGATAAGGTAGGTTTAAGACTCCATGTTTAAATGCTGTCTCTCAAAGCCTGTGTCCATGCCTGCACCCTCACTGAGAATCTTTTTGGGGAGATTCAGCTCATCTAACATATTCATAATTGTAGGTGTCTTCATCTGAACTAATCACTCTGGACTCCCTTTTATAATCAACAGAGGGAAATAGGCAATTTTACGCTGTGACTCATATGACATATCTCAACATCTGTTTTAGGATGAAGTGAATCATGCTCTAGAGCTGTTCCTTTTCTTTCTTATTTTTTTTCTCTTGAAGCAGCTAGGTTTATGTCCTGGGTTGCAGTGTATTCTATTACCATCTTCAGGAGCTGTTAAAACCAGGTGGGGCTGTGTCCCTTGCCTCCTCTCTCTGGACTATCTTCTGTCAATGGGCCAGCTGTCGAAACCAGGTGGGGCAGGGTTCCTTATCTCTCCCATGCCCCATCCTCCCTCTAGGGAGGCTATCTCCTGTTAATGGGCCATCTCGTCTCACCACATGACTGATAAAATTACATCATCCCATTGTGAGATGCTCTGCCCAGAGGGAGGGACCAAGCATCCCATCCTGGATATAAGCTGAGATTTCGAACACCAGAGGCAGCCCTTACCTCCTGGATTCCCAGAGGACAAGAGCTACCACTGGACCTTCAGGTGAAGACCAGACCTTTTCTACAGGGTCACTGCTTCAACAGAATCGTCTTCAACAGAACTCTGAAGGACTGCAGCCACCATTTTATTGGACTGCCACCAACACCCTGACTGACAGGGTGTCAGGTTGTATCCTGACTCTGTCAGTGGTTTCTTTTTCTACTATTGCATTTATTGTAGTTTTTCCTATTGAATCGTACTTCTGACTTGGAGTTTCTCACTGGTTTTGCTTTCAAACCAGCACAGTTTACTAAATTGGGCAGCGATATCTACACATGTGTCTCCCCTTCTGCCCTAGAATCCATCCAGATCACAACATCTCCTCTTAGGCTCTGAATATATAATTTTTGCTTCAGCTTTTTCACATATGCAGTTTGCGTTCTGGTCACCGCTTTGCCATGGCTTGCAATATGCTCACTGGTGAAGTCCTTCAGGAGTTATCCCTCAATGCTTTCTTCCTACATCTCCCCATCATTCTGCAGCTGTTTCCTCATGTACTGCCAGGGAATGAGCAGGACATCATAACATCTCTGTGCCTTGTGAATGTCTGCAACCTGAGTAAAACATTTGTATTTTCCTAGGGCTGGCTGACTTATACTCCTACTTTGCTTCTGTCTCCATGTTTTCATGGTGTCCAGCTGAAACCCAGTTAGGTGGTAGTTGAACCCCCTCCCATCCTCAAGTTAAACAAGAGGAATACAACAAACGTGGTTTTGTGAGAAGGAGCCATATTTCAAAGTCACATTCTGCATGAGACCAGTCTCAAGTGAGCCCTGCAGAAGGCAAGAGGAGCATTCTTGTGGAGAGTTCATCTACTGGCACCTGCAAGGGAGCGTAAGAGGGGTCTGTGTGTGCCATTAGTGTTCTCAGCACAAGCTGAGAATCCCGTTTTCTTGAATCTTGCTAGAATTTCAAATATACCTGCAATGCTGATTACTCATAGATGTATTAGTTCCATGGTATCATTGCCAAATTCTCCCAGCATGGCCTGGAATTGTGTCTTGCATCACTACACCATTTACCTAGGTACCAGAGGCAAGCTGTGTTCCAGACAGCAGTAATCTCTTGGTTTTGCGTTGATATAGTATAGGGGTGAGAGCTGCCTGGGGCAAGCTCACGATAGAGATCCACAGGAATTCATTCCCTCCTGCAGAAATTCCGGAGCCAGACCACAACTCCATTGTGGTGTGTGAATTTGCTTGCTCCCGAAGAGCTGCTTTGCAGGTGGGGTAAAAAGGCAATCACAAGATGCATCACGCTGCGCAAAGATGTGATAATCTCTGCTCCCGGAGATCCCTGTGGATCCCTGCAAGTCCTGACATGTTTCTTTCCCCTTCAGTGGCAACTGGGAAGCTGTGTTGTTCCACCCTGCTATGAGACTTTTGAGTGGTGCAGAAGGCTGTCAAACCATCATTCTAATGTGAGGCAGCAATTTCCATCTTTCAAAACTGCAGAGAGGAGAAGGCAGAATCCATTGCTGCTGTGCCAACTGAGCAGAGAGATCATAGCTCACGCCTAGAAAGTCTCTGCTTAAATACCCACTGCAGTAGCTCGCTGGACTGCACAGTGATCCCACAAGCTGAGCAATAAATTAACTCACTCTGGATGGAAAAGGGACAGTCATACAGGCTGATCCCCTCTCTTCCCCTAATGTCAAAATTAGAAGACACAGGAAAGCATGAGGTGGGATGCCCCTTCCAAGGGCACCTAGGATCACAAGGCTCATTTACCTTACAGGGATTTTTTCACTGTAATATCATGTATGAGCTTTTGACATGTGACCTACTTTTCTAATCCTCCAGTCACTTCCCATATTTCTTAGTACTTGTTTGTTGTTTTGTTTTGGGTTCTCTCTTCTTTTTTTGTTTGATTTTTTTTTGTTTGTTTTTGTTTTTTGTTTGGTTTGGGTTTTTTCTTTTTTTTGTTCTTTTTTGTTTTTTTTTATGAAAGAAGCAACTGTGGTCTAAAAAACTTTTGGACAAAAGGGAAAAAATACAAGCAGAGGGATGGGTTGCAACCTATTTCTAGTTTCAGAAAAAAACCCAGCAATTCTATTACTGGAAAGGAATCTCTAGTGCAATATTAAAAGATAAATTTCTCTAAGAATGAAATTACTCTAAGAAGGATGAATATGCTGTTGCATATATAAGGTTGGTGCTCATCCAGGAGAAAAAAGGACCTTTTATAAGGTCATATAAAACATTTGCAGTGGTAGAAAATGTTACTCATTTACATTCCATAGTTTTTTCTTCTTTTAAATATCTTCTAGCAAAGAAAATGGTTTCAGGCTAAGAGAACCCATTCACTAGATTTACTTTTCTCTTTGGTTAGCCCACTATGTGTGGGCAAAAGTGTAGTTTTGTTATCTGCTAAATCTGAGCAGTAATTAACAGCAAGAGCAGCCCAGGTGAAACAAATAGTCTCCTTTGTGGAGGAAGAGATAATTCAGTGAAAAAGTGACAGAGCTCCAACAAAAGGCTCAGTCCTGAGCGATACTTAGTAGTCTGGCACTGATCCATCATGGCCCTCCGTTTGAAAACTGCAGATCTAACTGTGTCTGTATTGTCAAGCATTTCCTTAGGCACAATGCAAGAGGAAAACACCCCAGATCCTGCAGAACACAGGCCCAAACAAGAAGAAATAACCTGAGCACATCTTCTGGGTATAACAGAGGTCTGTGAAATGATAGGACAGCTGATGAGGTAAAAAAGTTGACCTCAAGAAGCACCTGATTTATGTAGAACTGTTGTGTGAGCCAGTTTTTTTAATAGATAACGACTGGTGAGGTAGCTCTATTACTACCAGCTGGTATCCTGTTCTTCATCTTTAGATATAGGCTGGAAGCAATTAAGGTCAATCCTATTATGCATGCTACATGGAAGAGCCAAAGAGATTGCTTGGCACTTGCCTTACTTTTTATTTTTTTTTGGGGGGGGGGAGTTTGAGGAGGGCATGCAGAGAGAGTGGGGATATTCCTTATCTTCTTTTAAACAATAGCACCTCAAAATTTTCATATTCTTGCAGATTCTGATTTTTTTTTTCTTCTAAATCAGTATATTAGACACTATGTCCTGAATTCCCTGCCAGGTTTGAAAACGGTGATATTAGAAAACCAATAGTTTATTTTTTCAAGGATACTTTTAAATTCTATTTCTGGAACTTTAAAATTCTCTGATTTCTAAAAATGCAGTGAAATTTTTCTGAAGTCTATCTGAATTTTTAAATTCTATTGTCCATGTAAGTAAGCCAATTTAGTGACCACTGGCCACTTATTGCTTTATGAACATTAAAAAAATGACCATTTTGTGTCAGACCTCCATGGTCTACAATTATTCCCCAACAGTGGTTAATCCTGGATGACTTGGGAGGAGAACCAGGATATATTGGACGTTTTATCTGATCTTTAGGCCTTCACAACTGAGGGTTTTCTTTCCCACAGGGATGCTTCCTAGCACTGCTTCTTGGTCACCAGTTTTCTGAGGAGGACATGGCTCAGGACTGCCCTAAGCTGAACAACTCTCCAAAAAACTCGTACCTGAAGTTTTCTGCAGGACTCTTCCATCTAATTTATTTTTGAAACTTAGCGTCCTTTCCAAAATGAATCTGGGAATCATTGTGTGATGTGGATCAGAACAGATGCATATTTCTTGATTTCTCTGGTGCAGTCACACTGGAGAAAAATGGAGAGGATTAAACTGGGGGTTTGGTTTTTGCTACACATCTGCCTGTCAGCCACTGAGTCATGAGCTGGTCAAAAGCTGTTGGGATGAGGCAGCTGGAGCTGCTTTTGAGATACCCTTTTCCCATGCTCAGGACTGACAAAAGCAGCTAATGACTGTCTCTGTGCTGAGCCATGTACAGGGTGTCCTGCATCCCTTTCCCCCAGGAGCCAGGGCAGTAGCTCCTGGCCAGCTCCATTCCTGTGCTGCATGTGCAAGGGGATGTGTTGGCTGCTGAAGCATCGCTTTCCTCCTGAACATTGTCAGGCTCTTGGGGGAAGGCTGGGGCCACATGGAAATATCCCATGTCTGTGGGCTGCCAGCTGGACCACTATGAATAGAGGCTGATATTGCCCCACGAGCACAGACAGAAAGAGGCCAACCCTCCTTCTGTGGAAAACAGCAGAATGATAATTCTCTTGTTTCCTAATAAGGAGATTTCACAGAGAATTTTAGTTTAGCCAATTTTTGTCACACATTGCTAGTTAATTGTTTTTGTCTCTTAATTAAGTTCATCTGCCAGGATTTACCCAGAGAACTGTATCTAAGAGCTCTTTTACTGACTGCAAATGTCTATGGAACATTTTTTCCTAAATTATTTGGTTTGCTGTGCTTGAATTTGTTGATCAGATTTGTCAAAAGTTTAGGACAGGACTTTTGGTTCATTTAAGGAAGGCTTCAAAATATGTAATTGGCAAAGTTTAGGTTTTGATCATGATGTGAGAAGTTCCCACATATCCCTCCTCCTCCTCTGAAACCCAAAGAGCACAACAACAACAGGTCAGAGGTGGATATAGATTTGCTGAGCTTCATAATAGCTACCTTAGAGAACCTGAACCCAAATCCCATAACTTGAGATGATTCATCGTCTCGCAACAGAGTCATCCAAAACTTGGCGTTGTGTGGCTGCAAGGGAAAATTCCACAGCTTTGACATCTCTCTGATTTTGTTGTGCTTGCACAGTTAATTTTTAAAAGGCAAAACAGATGCCACTTTGAGAAAATCTAGTAAAGAAATTAAAGGAAATAAAAAGAGATGATTGCTGGCTGAACTAGAACAAAAGGAACAGAAACAATTTTTTTTAAAACTTTATACACTGCAAATATGTAACTGCTAATATTATGCTTATCAGAGGAAATATAGAAATAAGAATGATCCCTTACACCAGTAAATCGTTTTTTTTCCCTTTTCAAAATAGTTTTGAGGTACCACATTGGTAACTTTAATTTCAAGTGATTGCTCTTTCCTAGATTTTGGAAAGGAGAGTCTTCTACGTAAAAAAACCTCCCAAACTTGGCTCCAAATTGAAGTTAGTGTTTAAATATGTACTGTTGTGAGATACAGCACATTTCCTCTTGCCCTTGGATTTTAGTATGCATACTGATCACCTCTCATTTTCTTTTTCCTGGGTCAAGAAGAATTATCTGCACTCATCTGACTTCAGAAGAACTGTTGTCGTTATTTATAAAATGTCTGCATCTTCCTTATATTTACCTCTACAAATGGAAATGGTAATGGAAATCAAGCAAGGCAATTGCTACAATGCAATTCCTCAGCCCGTGTCTATTAGGACCTCCCTACTCCTGGAACACAGAGCCCATATTTCCATTAAATGCTTCCAACAAACACATAAATGGTTCCAGACGTATGGGGTAGTGAAGTATCTCTAATCCTGAACAACTGGGAGACAACTCCCCAGCAATCCTGAATAAATCTCCCCAAATCACATGAATCCCAGTCCATCTCGCACTACAGTCAGGACTCGAAGAACCTAATCAGGAGACTGAAGCTCTCCAAAGCTCACTTTGGCTGTGGACAAGGGAGCAAGGCCAGGAAGATGCATCACTGCAAGCATTTTCAGGCCCTGTTGTGCTTGAGAAGCTTCATCATGTCCCTATGCATCTGCTTAGCCTTATAAATCCCATGAGAATGGTGGACAAAAGGACTTTCTATGTATTTGTAGAGTGCTTGGTGAAATGGACAGTCATTTTTGATGTTAAATGTAGTGAGCAACAAAGTTCAGAGAAAATAAAAAAAAAGAAGCTGCGAGTAGGTGATGGCTAAGGAGGAGCTTCATTCCCATCTGGACATTTCCAGCTAACCCATATAAAATGAAATGGTTTTTTAATGTGTACATAAATTCCTAGTCAATCAGTCAAGAAGTGGTCTCGTAAAGACAAAGCCTGAAGTGTAATCCTGCAGTAAGCAGGCATGTTGGCATCAGGAAAAAAATAAGAAAAGAAAAAAGGAGATAAATATATTTATGCAGACTGAATTTGCTCTACGGAATAAAAGGAGTTGCTACTCTGTGGCAAATGACACTGTCCTTCCACCTTAAGCAACCACAGTCAAAGTAAGTCTCTGAAGAGAACTGCAGAAAATGAAAAAGCAAGTGTGAGACATGGTCTTTTAAGAAGATTATTTTTCCAATCGATCTTTTATGTAGAAAGAAACTGATTTTGTCCCATCTCAATCTTAGAGTTTGTTACAAGATTTGCCATTTTTCTAGTCTTCAGTGAACAGAATAATAGTTTGCTTTTTTCCTTCACCTTGGAGCGAAACACTGAAACCTAGAATTATTGCCACAAAACAGATGGGGATATTTCTCATGAAGATGAAAAAGCAAAGACCTAATAAATGAAGAACATTTGAGAAGAGAAGGTTAAAGCAGGCTCTGCTGCACTGTGTTTGGCATTACTATTTTAGCGATGTAGATGGTTTTACAAACCAGTGCTTTTTTATGTTTTAACTGCTGCAATGCGTCTGAAGGGAAGGGTGGATGGTGTTCACTGTTCACTGCAAAGGTGGGTGTAGTCTGGTCACAATCTGGCCATACTTCAGCATTTCAGATCTCTCGTAGCTCTGTTCTGGCCAAAGGGGTGCAGTACTGCCAGGTTTTCTCCATGGCTTCAGCATCCCCCTTCCTTGGGGGTTTTTTCCTGCTGGGACCATCCATTCTGACAACCATCATGAGATAGGGACACAGCCAGGGCAGGGATCTGGTTTCTGGCTTGGCTTTTCCCCTACTCTCTGTACGCTCAGAGATGCTGGTAGATAATATCACCAGTGACTTTGTGTTTTTGATCAAGGGCTGCAACTGACACAAGTGTGTGAAAATCAGGATAAGAGTTAGAGAGCTGGGGTCCCAAGACAGGCTGTGTAGTGTAGCTGCACCAGGATAATCTGGATGTATCCCGCGTGCCTGCCTAGCTCTCCCTACCTAGCCTCCTTGTTTGAGATGTCGTCTCTTTGAGAAACGAATAGTCTGACTCTGTGGTGGCACAGTCTCTGCTTCACAAATTAGCCATTTTTTGTTCCTTATCTTTTTGACTGAGCAGTAGTCTCGAGAGGGGAAACTGAATTACTGTTTTGTGTGTGTGATCTTAGGTTCTTTTTAAATTTTTTTATTCCTTTGATTTCTAGTCAGCTGAAAGTTTTCTTTCACAATTAATATACGCACAATGTTATTCCCTGAGACCAAACATGAAGAATTTGAGGCCCAAGAGGGAGTTTATCATAAAGTTAGCAGCCTGTGAAAACCGATGGTCCTAATAGAAATTTATAGATTTTAAATCCAGAAAGGACATTGTGAATGCATAATATGACCTCTTGTATAACATAATTCATAGACTTTTACTTAAAAATTTTCATCCACCTTAACTAAACCAAATAATCTTGAAAAGATAGATGGCCTGATTTCAATGATTCAAGATTTAAAGACATAGCCCGGGATTTTGTTGTTGTTTGTTTTGTTTTGTTTTGTTTTTTTGTTTTGTGTGTGTAATTACTTTCACTGTCACAGTATTTTGCCCACTTCTGTTGTGAGTTTATCATAACTGTAATACACATCTGTCTGCTCTGGAAAGAGTCTTCTCACATGCAAGCTCTTACAACTGATCAGCTCATATGAAGAAACAAATAATTTCCTCCCATTATCCTGCAGACTGGTCAGAAAGAGCTCCTTCATGTTTGGTGAAAGAGCTAAATTTTACATTCTTATTTTCATGTAGTGGTTTTTACTGGGGGGGAAGGGGGGCAGGTTGGGGTTTGTTTTTTGTTTTTTTTTTTTTTTTCATATTTAGCCAGTGTGTCAGGATCTTCTTCACTTACAGAGAAATTGTTCTTTTCTTTTAGTTCAAATGGTGGAAAAGCAAGTAGAGCATGTTTTGTGGGCCAATCCATCCTTGAGATCCGTCCTTGAGAGTACCGATGCTGGATAGCAGATCTGCTTCTTTACACCAAGGCCTTTTCTATTTTTGCCTGTATAGAAGTAAGTCCTTCAATCAGTGAAAATTTGAGGAGGATAAATAATAAAGCAAAGACATGTAGGGCCTCATGCAAGAAAGGGGCCTTTCCTTTATGGTCACTAGTGCCATCAATAACCCCGATGAGTTACACGGATTTGCAGGACAGTATCGAAAGCATTACGGAAATCCAGAAAGATGACATCAGCTGGCTTCCCTTGATCAATTGGGTGGGTTACCTTGTCATAAAAAGAAGTTAAGTTTGATATGAACCCATGCTGGCTGTAACTTATGACTTAAGTGTCCTTCAGGTGTTTTTTAATAACTCTCAGAATAATATTCTCCACAATTTTACCAGGCACTGAAATGAGACTGAGAGGCCTATAGTTTCCAGGGTCGTCTGTTTTGCCCTTCTTGAAAACTGGGACAATGTTAGCCAGCTTCCAGTCAAGAGGGACCTCTCCAGATTCCCAAAATCATTGAAAAATCATCGAGAGAGGCCTCATGATTATATCTGCCTCCTACTTGCTCCTGGCAAAACAGTATTTAGAATGAATGAGGACCCTTTGATCTGCAGCATCTCACACTTGGTAAAACAGCAATGTCACCAAAGATAGGAAGATGAGGGTTTGAACTTTTTTTTGAGTGTTAAGCAGGCCATTGTTTCGCATTTCCTACTTGGATCCTTAAAAAATTCCATTTGATCTAACTCCACTGCTAGTAGTCCAGAAATAAAGCAATTCCTTGGGGCATGAATGCTATTCAGACAAAATAATACCAAGTTTTGTCTGCTTTCCCTTTTTGATATCCAGCATCTTTGCCAGCTCATTTTTCCTTAAAGAGGAAATAACCCACTTCTGGAATTTAGATTTTCCCGACTTCTTGGAAACAGGGAGTATCAAGTGTTCTGAATAATGTTCCCCTTTGAAACCTACTCAGAATAGCCTTGAAAATATCTACTGCTTTGAAAGTTTTAAGTTCCCTGGGGGCGTAATTCTGCTGACATTGATGGCATCCGCCAGCAGAAACTCTGTTTCTGCAGTTTCTTCTGTGAGCTGTGTTGCCTTTTGCTGGGTAAGGAAAGCTGCATGAAGTAGGTCCAAACCCAGCCATGAGTATCTTTTGCTGTGCTTTTCTCAGGCTGTGCTCAGCACTCAGGCAGATCTGATGCTGGTCTGACAGTGGCTGAACTGCTCGGGTTAGTGGGGTCACCACTCACAGGTGAGGGACAGGGCACTTTTCCCTCGAAAACATTTGCTATGGAAATATGCAAGTATTTGATCATTTTCCTGGGGAACGAATCCTCCCACGACAATGACTATAAATCAAAAAGCAAAGCTCTCTCACATTACCTGAACAGAAGCAAAAGTCTCGTAATTCTTACTGAACAAATCACATGCAAGTGAGTCATTCATAATTGCTTTATAAAAATAGTGAATAAACGCTGTCTTATTCTATACTTGATTAAGCACGTGTATAACTTTAGTCAAAAGAACCTGTCTTGTGAGCATAAAGTTGCGAGAATAAGGCTCAGTAAGAACAGCATCTTGTGGAAAATATGAATCCCACAGCCAAAAATGGCTTTGGGAGATGCAGTTCACTTTTAAAGCATTTTCAACTTCAGGAAGATTTGGTTCTGTGCAGAGGAAGAGCTTGTGCTTGTCTCTCTTTTGGTAAATGAAACTGTCTCCCAAGTTAGCACAGTAGAGGCAAGAATTTAATCTATCTAAAAATTAGTTTTTTCATAAATTTATTGTCTATCTACCTGGACAATGGATAGGAAAGTTGGGCCAGTTGTGTTTTCTCTTTGCTTAGTTACATCTTTGTTCACAGTACATTTTTTTCTTCCTGGAGTGAAGATATAACTTCACTGGAGTGAGCTCTGGATGCAAAACAAAACTGAGCCAAGCCCTTGGATACAAGACATTGGAAGGAGAAAACCTGTGCCATGCTGAAGTTACTCAATCTCATTCTTTTAATTTAAATGCTATCAGTTTTCTGCGAGGGCACTTCACCATCTCTAAAGCCAAATTCAGTCTATGTAAAAGTCAACATGAATGTTTGATTTTGGCTTGAAAAATGGTTTTTTTGACAGGTATTGCCTCAGAGCACCAAGTAGTCTTCAGTCCACCACCTACAGCTCTCCTACTGACAGGTGAGCAAATTCAGCACTCCCCCAATCAATGTTTTGAAAGGTTGCATGTGAAAAGAAAGCCACAGAAAGCTCTTGCAAAGTGAAGCACAGGGTCTTAACATGGAGGTTTACCAATTCCACAGGCACTGTCCAGATGGAGGCTGCCTTTCAGACCTACCTTGGAAAAGCTGAGCAGTTCTGTATCACTTATGTCTCAGCCACTTGATGGGTTTCCCCCTGGACACCTGCAGTTGAAATGCCTGATGAATTTATGCACTCCATCCTCATCAGCTGGTGGGGAAAGGTGTTGAAGAGCAATGGCCCTAAAATGGAGGATTCTGTGAGAGAAACTACTGGAAGTTTTACTAAAATCCAAAAAGATTGTATTGACTGGCTTCTCTTGATCAATTAGGTAACCTTGTCGTAAAACGAAATTGGGTTTGTTAATCAGGACTTTCCCCTCATGAACCCGTGCTGGCTGTTCACGAGGGGAAAGTCCTGATTAACAAACTTAAATTTTGGCAATAGAGTTCTCCTCAAGGCAGTCTGAGGACTGTCCAGCACACCCTAAAAGTGATGCCTACATCTGGTCAGTGCACCTGCTCTTCAAACATATACGAAAACCCTTAAATTCAGGTGTCTTAATCTGTGAAGTATGAGGCTTTGGTGGCAATGGTAGAGGGCAGGTTGCTGACATCACTCCTCCTGCTCACAGTTCAGGGACACCAGGACTGTTCCTTCACACAAGAACTGGTGCAGGTCCCTGTTTCCCGTGAGGGAGAAAAACTTTTGAGCAGTCCATGCTCCTGTGCTGATGATGTTTTCCACCTCAAAATGCCTCTGAGTATTTTTCCAGCATAATTATGGTGATACGCAAAGGTTTCTGAAGCAGAATGGTGCAGCAGCCTTGTCATTGCTCTTAGGATGTGAAACAAAAGATAAGCAAATGCAATATTCAAAATATTAAGGGTTCATACATTTGAGGATATTAAATGCATTTTCCCGTCAATCCTTTGCTCAAAAACTTTAGACTCACAGCTAGTTCACCAGGCCCTTGGTAATATCCCAAATGAGTGAGCCTGGTAGGCCCGATTTAGTAAAACAAACTGCTTTTCCAGGCCTGGGAATTGTTTTTAGGGCTATGAAAGTTCCGCTCAGACAGACAAGCAAGTTCTTGGCCTGCCCCCAGTGCTGTCATAACATGGTCTCCCTGGTCTTCTGTGTGTCCCTTGGCCGTGTCCTAAAATGATTTGGGCAGTCCCCGTCTGCTCCAAAGCTCAAGGACAACTCCAGCTGCTCTGGCAGCTCCTCTTGGGGTGGAAGACTTGTGGGGACTAATTGGAGGAGTCATTAATGGCGTTTACTGCCAAGGGAAACATGCACAGTAGCCCCAGGAGGAGCTGTGCTGCGCTTGTGGACTGGGATGGCACCCATCTTCCGATCTACTTCTGCTGACAGGATGGAGCTGAGATCTGGGCCTTCTCCTGATACTGGGTACCATGGCAGCTCTGATTAATGCTCTTGACACGTCTTGCATTGATCCTTCCAGCTCATCTCCCTCATTTCACCTGCTTGGCCTACTTCAGGAATCAGTGGCTCTGCAAGAAAGCCTCCCCCTCTCTCATATGAAAAACGAGACCTGCCCAGCCATGCTCTGCTCCACGGTGATCTGTGGTGGCTGGAGTCTCACAAAGTGTTTTGCCACGCTTTTCACCCCAGGACTCCTAGGGGCTGGTTTAGTGCTCTGCTGGGCACCACGGGGTGTTAGTGCTCACCTCCAGAAGTGCTGCTGACTACTTTCTTAGGATGGTTATTTCCTTAATTACTGCAGTCTGAATGGCAGCGCCTCCATGTCCCTTCAGCACAGCCTTCCGAGTGCAGTGCCGTACTGCTCTGAGAAGCGGCACAAGAGAGGTGTAGGGTGTGAAAAGGCTGAGAGGAGGGGAGTCACCGCACCTCCACCACCTCCAGTGCCAGAAGCAGGGAAGGTCCAACTCTACCTTTTGTCATGGAGGTTACCAAATGGGGATGCAGTGACGTTATAACTATTGGGAAACTGTGATATGCATTTGCATGTTGTTATATGGTCCAAGACTGATGCCTGACATTGCCTGCTGTTGTAGCAAGGCTGTGAGTGTGGTCAGACAGATAATGGCCTCAGGCAGAGGTGATCCAGGACCAGCACATTCCTCCTTCTCCCCTGCCTGGGGAGAAAACATTTCCAGACCTGATGCCCTCTCTGTCCTGGGGCCTGTGGCACTCATGGTGACAGGACTATGACAGGCCAGGACTCGCCCTGCTCACACAAGGATTGTAAAAGCATGGCACACAAGCATCCTAAGCTGTGCCATGTAACAAGGGAACAAACCCACGTTATCAACAAGGGTCTGCGTATATCTCCACCAGTTTTACCAGTGTATGTGTACTGCCCTGTAAAATTGTTATCTCAGTCCTTCCAGGAACAAAAGAAAACATTTTTACAGTTGCCCAAACATGTTCATTTTATTAAAGGTAGAATATGTTTTTAGTATAAACTGTGACCTTAAAAGAGCAATTTTTCACCACTGGATGGCAGAATCTTCCTCTGGTCGAACAATCTAATAACAGAACAATTTGCTAAAATTAAAGAGAAATTGGATCTGTCATAATCAATCCAGTATCTGATCAAAGTGGAAGGATCTACTGGAAATGTTATTGCAGAGGCAGAAGTTATATATTTTAGAAACTCTTTTCTGGGTATCACACCTGACCTTTCAATATCTGTCCTGTTCACATGAATTATTGGGCACTTACTCTTCTGAAGATTTGTCAGTGTCCCACAACATTAGTCACGTGGTATCCACACAGTGTTTATGTCTACACTGAATATTTTTTCTCTTGAACTCCATATTGTGCCACAGCAATGTGTCTGAATTAGAGAAATCACTACATACTTGGGAGATGTGTTTAGGAAAATGCTGCAGTTGTTAATATTATATCCTGTTAAAACACAAACAATAGTGGGTACAGGTGCTAAAGTTCAGGTAATGTAGTGATTGGACCATCGATGGAAATATTATAAAAGAAAAAAATATATGTTAATTTCTGTAGGGAGGATGTGGTATTTTTAAATCTTGGAACTTTTCAGGAGTTACCTTTAAATAGGGAAAAATCAATATGTTTATTCACCATTGCTCCTTATAGTAGACACTGAGCAGCTTCATTAGACCATGCCCGAGCAAAAGGAGAATATGGAAATGAACTAAGACTTCACCCTTGCCAAGTGGGAAGACAAACTTCATCCTTAACCTCAGAGGGCTTGGAATTAGTTTCTATTCAGCCAAGACTATTACTTTCTATTAGCAGAGACCATTAAGCAATTTTGAGTATTGTTAAGAGTCTAAAACTTTGATTCTTTTCTAAGTTCTACTTCCATGGGCATATCCATGTAAAGATTTTCACAGACATTTGAATAACCTTCAATATAAATCTCACAACACTTCACAATCCTTCTTTTAAGAGAACTTTTTTAAATGTTCAAATGAAAAAAATTCCCCGAATGGCTAGCCTTTATCAAGAAAACAAAAGGTATGTGAATAGATAAGAAAGGAGAAAAACCAAGGTATGTCATAAACTAAGTTGTTTCAGTGCATGAAACATCCACTTCGTATCTTTGACTTCCGCAGCATTCTGTGGCAATGAGTTCAATGGCATCATTATAGGCTTTGTACAGAGTATGTCTTTAGAAGTCTTTGTTCATGGTACTTTTACCTTCTTCTTTACAGGTCATTTATGAATTCTAAGCTTTTTGTGGAAGGGATTTTAGCTTAAAAGAGACAAATTAGCATTTAGACTGATAGGAACTGAAATATGCATTTGAGTCACTTTCTCAGCAACAAAAACCATATGATATCCTAGAAAAAGAGAAACTAAGCAGGGCACTATGACTGCAAATAAAACAAAAGTCATATTGACATCTCCAGAGCGGCTGGGGATGCCACTTGCGTTTCTGTGAACCGTGAATCTCCCGGTGTATTGGCAGGTGCCGTGCTGGAGCAGCATTTCAGGAGACAGCAGTAGCTCATGGGGCTGAGAAGTTGCCTTTTCTCCCCCTTCTGGCAACTACCTCTTGGCTCAGGATTACAGCTTGCCTTGATTAAAGTGACCCCCAGGATGACCTAAGATCCACCCCACCCTCCCCCTGTGCAGAGCAGCTCTCCTGGTGTGTTCTTCAAAGAGCACCTTAACCCTGAAAATGGCAGAACTGCATTTCCTCTGTGCAGCACTTGTCAAATTGTGCCAGTGGGTAAGAGGGCCTTGAGAACATCTGGATTATAATTAAACAGGATTTTCCAGTAACTAGACCTAAGTGGCTTGAACAACAAATTTACTGCTGATAAAGCAAGATGAATTTACCACGGCAATCCTCTGTGTTTTCTTCCGTCCTGAATAAAATATAGCTTTGTAATTTATAGCAAGGGAACACTGGCAAAGGTTCATTTTTACTTGAGGGCTAATTGCAGGTCCAATAAAAGACTTTATCAATGACAATACCCGGCAACATTACCGTTCACCTGAGTGCCAGGCTCATCGGAGAAATGTAGAATTCAAGCTGCTGATTAAGAATCGTAAAACTAGATTCAGGGCAAATAAACCATCACCCATGATGTTTTAAAATATCCTATTAAAGCTACAATGAAAGTATAGAAAGTGTTTGCAGCATGCCTTGTAGTTTATTTTTCTAAAGACCTCCTCATTCAGCAGAGGCATGTCAGGATAAATTCCTGATACTCAGACTCAACACAGCAAGTCACTGATATGCATAATGTGATAGTCATAAAAAGGTAGGACACTGATGTTACACCTGAATTAAACACACCTGGAGCTGCTCTCTGGCATCAGGCCAGCAGGTTTAATCCAGCCTCAACACATTTTTCAATCTCTTTTCCTTTTGGAAGAGGGGATGAGTGGTGCAGGCAGACTGTGCACTTGGAGTGGCTGCTGGAAGTGGCTTTCCTTGACCATGACCAGATGGACATGTAAGGGTCTCTGCTGCTCTCCCTATGAGACCCTGCAAACGGCAGGCCACGCCTCTTCTGTTCGCTGTTTTCTTACAAAAAACACTCTCTACTCAGTCCTTGGCCTTTTATTTTTCTCTCACCTACCACAGGGATGGTACAGAACATCATCTACACAGGTGGAAATTACTTGAGGTCTCCTCCTGCGATTCACATCTACAGTAATACTAATGCTGACACCTTAACACTTGCCATATCTCTGCTGTATTACAGTTAAATGTCATTTTTGATGAACAGTAGGCAAGTTTTTTCTCCCTTAATACATGGGGAACTGCTAAAGAGTGGGTTCCCAATACACTGCTAACAGAATATGAGGCTCTGAGTGGCTGATTTTTAGTACAGCTCTTGTCTGACTTCACACAGCCTTCAGCTGCTGTGTCCTCATCCTCTGCATCGCGGATTCTCTTTGGAAGGAGCCAGTGGACTAATTCGGCATGTCAAAGTTAATGTTGCAAAATCCTTGGGTATATTAACGTTTCCGAGCACAGTCATAAACGTCAGCAACTTCAGTGACGGAGCGAGTTACAGCGAAATTATGGTTTAACCTGTCGTGAAGAGTAGGCTCTGAAAAATTGGTAATCTTGCCTGTGTTTTGCAATGTGTGTCTTCGGCTGAAGTCACATTGAGAAGTCGCTGCTGAATGTTTAACAGAATAAATCGTACACAGCCTGGTGCTTCAAAACTATTCCTTAATTTTTGCTTGTGCTTTGAACATTTATTTATTTTTCCCATTTCTTTTTGCAAGGCTATCCCTGCTGTATGAATGTCCCTATGAAATTCTGCTGTCTTTCAGCATTGATGTCACAGGTACAGGGCTCTGTCTCACTGTGACTGTTCCTGTATGTAGAAAAACCCAGCTAACCTTGGAAGACCATGAAAAAAGCTGTTGGTCCTCCCTTTATCAGTGTCACCCTATCCATTAATGAGATGCTAATTGAAAGGTCTTCACTTATGGTCTAACTCTGCTCAGTAAGGTCAGGATTAAATGGAAGGGTTTCCTTAACTGAACTCCTCAGGGTTCATTCCTTTCCTCTGGCAAAAGGACCTGTGGGATGGGATTCAGGCTTGATGTCTTGGATGTGAGGAAGAAATCCCAGCACTTATTTCTGACAGTTTTTTCTTCCAACAGTTCAAGTCCTTCTTAAGGCCATTCTGAAGGCTTAAGGGGCCCCTTTGTTCTTGTGCCAGCTCTGTGTGGATGCAAACCATCACCTCAGGACACTAAATTGTCTGGTTTGCCAAGGTGGAAATCGGCTTCTGCTTCAGAAAATGGGGTCTGATTTATGAGGGTATTTGGGAAAGAATGGGAGGTGCTATCTTTGTGACTCACTCTCTCAGGCAAAATGCAAAGTAGGGTAAAGACTGTATAGCAGCAACAGGGAATAAATAGGTTCTGTTTTGCATAGCTGTTATCCAGGGAGACAGGGCTAGAGCAAACATATTCAGTGATAAGTCTCCTTTTTTTATCTCATCGCTGGGTGTAAAAATCACTGCTCTAAGCTTGAGCAGGAAGAATTTGATGCACAGCAAGAAGTGGCCAGAATAAATGAAGAGACGTGAACATGGACCAGGGTGGGTTTGTGCTGAGAGGACCACCTGCGGTTCTTGTGAAGGGAACTACAGGGAAGTCTCTGCAAATCCAGCTACTTTGTTTTCTATTGTAAGAAAATAGAAAACCTGCATCGCAGGGAAATGAAACTTGCCATGTCTCCCTAGAAGTGGTGGTTCACACTCCTCCAGAGGTTCTTATTCCCTCGATGGTCTTCGAAGGGTAATGAGGTGATCAGTGGAGGACTCCTTCAGCTATTAGTCTTCCCTGGACTGAGTGGTACTGCAGAGAATTAAAGCTCCCAGAAGAAAACAGCCGTTCCCACAGTCTCAATACATTTTATTTCTGTAAGTGGAAGAAAGGCTACAACAGAATTATTCACCCTTCCCCCACCCCCCCATAACTTCCTTTATTGCTGCTGTATAAATTAAAGCTTGCAAGGGTTTTTCTCCTGAGCAGACTCTTAGGGCAAGTGCAAAACTCATTAAATGAAAACAAATGTTCAACCCTTCCTTGTTATTTCCCTCTCCAGCTGGCCTGTTAAAAAAAAAAAAAAAAAAAAATCCTAAAACTGAAATAGAAAAAGGTAGGAGTTTCCTGTTTTACTAACTAAAGGGAAAGGCCAAACTGAGCCCTGGTGCAAACAGTGAGACCATCCATCCAGCCTTCAGCTGGGACTGACCAAGAAAGGAGAAGCAGTCTCAGAAGTGGGTGCAGGGATGCTGAGCCCTGGGATAAGCTGGTGCGCAACAGGAATGAGGCATGTATCTCCCCTTCAAAGCACAGCCCCAGGCCACCGCTGGGCGCAGACCTATGTGCAGGCAGTGTGTCCACCAGCAGCTGGAGTTGGCCATTTAGTGACAGTAGATGCACTCAGATTGACTCCAGCTATGGTGTGATGAAGAGAAACGCCACAGAGATACATTGGCTTCATGGAAACACACGGTAAATTCGCCTCTGCAGTGACTAAATGGAGTTGTGAACAATGGAACTGTAGAAAGGCTTTGAAGGGGTGAAATGGCCATGCAATGCCAAACAGAGCCCTTCACCGTCTCAAGTTGTGAAAACCCAATACCAATGAAAAATACAATGAAACACACAATTTCATAGAAACTTTAGGTGGACTATACTGGGGTCCATGGGTGCTGAAAACAGCCGCATTGCTGATCGGTAACTTGCCAGCAGTGTTGGTGGGGGTTTGGTAATAACACCAGAGCCCACATGGCAGTTTTCCTTTGCCCTGATGTGAGCTAATGTCTTCATAACTCTCTGTCAGTGAATTGTATTAGCTGCAGTTCAGAGCAATCAGTCTCTCTTGGGAAGTTACCATTTGACTTTCGCACTTGCCCTTACTAAGTAATACTATAAATCTTTGAATCATCTGGCTGCCTTTGATCTAGCTGCAAGTGTGTTGAATACTTGGTGACTGGAGTGGAGGAAAGAGCAAGAGAAATACCTCATTGCTGTGCTAAAGTCATTCAGAGTGCTGAAAAAAGAGACATGGATATGGCTTATCTTCCTAATGAAATTATTTTAGTTTGCAATGTTGCAACTTGTGTTATCACACTTCAAAGCTGGGGAGGAATAATTATTTTCATAAGTGTATATTTTCTGGGGAAAAAAAGGATATGTTTAGCTGCATCTTAAAATGGCTTGTCAATAGCAGAACTCGCAGGTTGTTTGTAAATGGCACTTTGATACACTATTATACAAAATATTTAAAGAAGACAGATTTGAGGAGGGATATGCAGCTTGCAGGTGGAGCACCCATGGCAGAACGTGGGGAACCAGATGATAGCGCGTTGTACGCTGCACTTGCAGCATAAAACCCGAGTCATAAGCCCAAGTGATTGCAATACAGAAAAAGCACTGTATTTCCCAAGGGTGGGATTTATCTCATTAAGTTCAGATCTTGCACAGTCATCTAGAGTCCCTTTAGCAGCTAAGGAACAGACTCAGCTCATTGCATGTCTGCTGGAATGTGGAGCTGACCTTGCTTTTTGTTCCTAGTTATCCGAGTGCTGCTGTTTGCATTGCCCATTCACGCAGGCAAAGGGGCAATCTCTCATCCCCTGAACATTTGTTACCTATGTTCTTGTGACATTGTGGAGAACAGACCCAGATCCTGTAACTGGCTTAGCGTGGGCTGTATCAGCATTTGTAACAGATATCATCTGGTGGGCAGCTCTCTTGGAGTGGATCCGTCATTACTAAGAAGTATTAGGGACAGCACAGCAAGATGTGCTGTGGGAGGCGCTTTACTGAGAGGCAACGTGGTCTGCTGAAGCTACATTGGCCTTATTACACCACATCAATGTCACAGAGACCACATTGCCCTGAAATCTGTTCAGAAAACTGAGTGATAGCTCTGCCAAGCAATATATTAAAAAAAAAAGGAAAAGAAGGGCATTGTAGTCAATATTTTCAAGGCCATCAGCCACATCCATCAGCAATCACATCTATTAACATGATTACTACTGATAAGGTACCCTTCAGTTCTGAGCTTCCTTAATTTGAGCATTCATGGAACTCAGGTACCAGCTGAAAGGCTTCTGATTTTTTTTCCCTGAATATTACTAGATGAAATTATTATCAATGATGAGAAATCTTTGAAAAATGCCTTCCTCTGAGAATTTAATTTTGGCATTCTTCTTTGGTAATATTTAATACTCTCTGTCTGCAAACAAGAGCAGAAATGGGAAATGCATCCTTGAACGCATGTTCAGTGCTCAAATTCAGCTGCAGCACCAGATTTGAATGAGACAGCAAAGTAGGACAATCACCTTTTACTCCTGAATGCTCTTGAGGTCAAAAAGGAGAAAATGCACCATTCAGCTATAGAGACTTCCAGTTTCTGAGGCAATCACTTATTTTTTGCTGTTATCAGCTACTTGTGTTACCGTCTGTTATAAAAAATGACTCCCACACCCTTTAAATCCTTGTATTGTGCTTGTTTATGCAGTTCTGCTGAGGTGCTTATGAAACAGAGGAAGCTTGAAACTAATCTTCCTATAATATTACACATAGACAACATGTGTGAGTGTTTGTGTGAATACATATATATTTCTCTGGAGGCTGGTATAGTCAGGCATCCCTGGATACATTTATATATCTCCCAAGGACAAAAGAGTATCTTACAATAAAAAAAAGTTTATCTATATCTATACCTGTAGCTATATCTATGGCATGGAATCATAGAATGACCTTAAAGATCATCTTGTTCCAACCCTTGTTCCATGGACAGGGACACCTTTCACTAGACCAGGTTGCTCAGAGCTCCATCCAACCTGGTCTTGAACACTTCCAGGGGTGGGGCATCCACAGCTTCTCTGGGCAACCTGTTCCAGTGCTTCCCCAATCTCCTAGTAAAGAATTTCTTCCTAATATCTGGTCTAATCCTACTCTCTTTCAGTTTGAAGCCATCTTCCCCTGGTACTGTCACTCTTGTAAAAAAGTTCCTCTCTCACTCTTTCTTGTAGGTTCCCTTCAGGTACTGGAAGGCCTCAACCTTCTCTTTTCCAGTCTGAACAATTCCAAACCTCTCAGCCTTTCCTTGTTGGAGGGGTGCTCCATCAACTTGAGAGGGATGTTCAAATCAATATGAAAGCACTTCTGTGGACTCACTCCAACAGGTTGATGTCCTTTCTGTGCTGGGTGATATCCCAGATATTCCCAGAGCTGGATGGTATCTATCTATTTCCACAAACACAGAAAAAATATAAAGAAATAAATGTGTGAAACGGACAACCCCCTCAGATTTATTCCTGGATTTGACATTAAATCATATCTCAAGGGCTCTGACTTGGCCATGCAAAGCAACAGCGGGATCCTTGCCTCAGACAGTCTTACATAGGCTCAAGCCTTCTGCAGCTTAGAAGTGCTCAGAGGAAAATTACGAGTCCAGCCTACCTCTGTCGTCACAGACATGTCCACAAATGTGAGTTATGCAGTGTGGTTTTCTGCTTACCTGCTCCTAAAATGTATGTTGTTCATGGGTCTATGAATACCGCAGAAGAAAAAGGGATGTATGCCTTGTGACTAGCTTTCCAGTCCTTATGGGAAATACTATTTTCTGCTTAAAATATACCAGGGTTTTGTGGTCTTGAATTTCTTATGAAAGAGAAAGGCTTTTGATTTTCAGAAAGGAGGGTTGATTGGAAAACAAGTTTGATTTGCATCTTTTGAGGAAAATTATCGACATTTTATTATTTGCCAGGACAAAACTAACCCCTTCCCATTTTTTTGTGAGCAGTAAGGAAAGCATATTTTGTGAAACACACTTTGACTGTGTGTATGCTTTGAGGTAGGTGAGACCCAGCACATTGAAAAAAAATGTTTGGTGAAAACAACAGGCAAGAAATCCAGGTGCCAGACTAGTGAGAATCGGGCAAAGAAAGCACTTTTCTCTCCTGTAACAGAATCAGAGGTGTAAGTTACAAAAACCACGCTGCCTGCTTTCCTCCAATATGTGGGACTCACCTCTGGGACTGCTCACCTGGATGCAACGTGGGACATTTGGAGAGGGAAAGTGTTGCTTTTCTTTGCAAAGGCAAAGAGCAGGTGTTGCGGTGTACTTTCTCTCTGCTTGCTTTGGTTAGTTCCCTCTGCCATTAGGAAGTGGTCCTCACTTCTCACATTTGCAGCAGAGCACTCCCACAGTGTAAAACAAGCCAGGGGATGCAACCTTCAGGTCAGCTGGCAGGATCAGCTCACCAGCCCAGTGCTGGTGTCTGAAGATAAAATGACAGGAGGAAGTTGCATGAGAAATACTAATTCTCACTAATGGTTGAGAGCAGAGGCATGTGCAACAGTTTGGTTTGATGCATTTTCTTTAGCAGTGAAGCAGGTCATCTTGGATCTGCTCCAGACAGCTTATTCTTGGCTTGTAATAGAGTGAATAAATATCACTCCTTGCTTGTAAGGCCGGGTCCAAGCAGCTGGCTTTCCCCTGGGGAAGTTTCATCAACCCCTCTTCAGCTCTACCAAGTTCCTTTGATTAGGCTGAGTGCATTATATAGCAATAACGCTCTTCAGTACTTTGGAAAACCTGTATTAGAACCAGTGAACAGGGGGCGCGTAGCAGTCTGGATGGATGGATAGCCTAGGTCTGGTCACAGCAGCAACATCAAAAAGAGCAGTAGGAAATCATGTCTTGGAAAATTCAGTGGCAGGACAAAAGTAAGAGTGAGTGAGTTCCGGGAAGCCTAAACACTTCCCTGGAGGTTGTCACAGCTGAAGCCCTTGCATCTGTAGGCACAGACCACGTAACTGTGCAGTGGGAGCGATCAATCCCTAAGAGAGAGGCCACTCATCTGCTTGCCTGGGGCAGCTGCTCCCTTGCATCTGCCCTGAGGCTGCCTCCAAACACCCCTCCAGGGTAAGAGATTGCAGCATTACACTGGGGCACATGCAGCTGTCTCAAAAACCTAGGCATTTCTGAGTGTCTTTTTCCCAAGCTTACACAGAAGTTCAGATGCCCCAGGATAGACATGCTGACCCCCTCAGTTCCCAAGCAAAACCAGATTGCTCTGGGCTGTTTGCTCTCACCTCACTAACTTTTTAAATGAAGAGAAAAATCCTCAGAAAATACAGTTTTCCTTTAAGCTTCACTTTATCATTCTGCAGGAACAGTGGAGATTTCCTCTACAATGAATAGGGAAGTGTGGACCTCTTTCCAGTATCTATACTGCCTGACGACAGCAAAACACAGCTCTGCTGGAAATAGTTGCGTGGAGCAATTTGCACATCCAAGAGTGGGTGGGAGCCAAACCGATGCTGTGGTGGTCTCCTGGGGGTGCAGCATTTTCCTTGAAATCCCTTCAAGCACTCTTGATAGCCCTCTGTGGCAGACCCTGAAAGCACTTCACAACCAGCCCAAGGGATGTCCTCCAGCCTTGGCACGAAGCCTGTGATGATCTTGTTCAAACCCTCTCCAGTAAACCCTCTGATCTCGCAATGTGCAGTAATACTCATCCTTTAGATCCTCTTAAAAAGGATGAAGAGCTTTGGGACTGGGATGAATGCACTTGAAATAAGAAACCTTGGTGCCATGGAGTGCTTACCTTGGGTGTGTTCTTGGTTGCTCAGCCAGGAGGTCCAACCAGCAGTGTCTTGGAGGCTGGACATTTGCAGCCTTTCAGGGAACCTAGGGCTGAGAACCACTGTGCTGACCAACAGCACTCATCCCCTTGACAGAGAGCTGCCTTCTCCAACTCAAATATAATGCAGTGAATGAAAATCTATCTAATTGAACTTGGTCTGCAAACAAGGCAGGTTGGGGAAGTCTGGATGGTCCCCAGAGCACCAGATGATATTCAGGTCCAGTTTTAATTAATAGAGCAAGTATCTTCAGTTTAACCATGTTAGAAACCTCTGAATTATGTCTACAAACCAAATAGGTACCAAAAGGAATTCCTTCTAGGCTTTTACATGAAAGCTTTCTGCTGCTCATTGCTAAAGGCAATCATCTCTACATCTTTGCAGGACTTGTAGCCTCAAAAATCAAGAATCGAATCTCTTAGTCATATTTTTGCCCCTGAAATCCAGTATCCTGCTTTTTACCTTTTACCAGCAGAAGTCTGTAGTTTCAGAATGCAGCTGGTAGCTCCTGTACCTCTCTAGGCTCAGCCCCTTTCTTCTCCTTCCTTTTGTGTGTGTGTTTCTTCCAGTTTACCAGCTCCATCAAGTAAATAGATGGCTGCTAGGATTATGCTCCATGCAGAGTTAAATGTCGCTAAAAGTATTAAAGGATTGCTATGGAACAAAATGCCCCTCTGGGTGAAAAATACAGTAGTTAAATGTGGAAAACTTGGGTCTCTCCATGCAGTCAAAATGCAATTTAAAGCATTCAGGTTTCAAAAGGGCTTTAGTTGGGCAAACATAGTGCATACTTTTGTTATCAAAACATATCTGGATCAATATTGCCCTTTGAAATCACATGGAGTGTCTGCTGGAGGATGACTGAAATGAAAATTACTCTGTCTAGGATTTCGCATTGGACTTTGCTCTCAGACTGAGGGAGAAGTTAGAGAAATGCCGATGCTGAGGGTACTGGGCTGCCTCTGAAAGTCCTTCAGCTTTTCTTTGGCGTTTTCTGGCCAAGGCAATGGAAGTCAGACATAGTATTTGCTTCACGTGTTGCTAAGTTGCAAGACACAGTGTTATAAAGGTGTTACTGAGCCCTAAAAGCAGGTTGATTTTGAAAAAAACATTCATTAATTATGATTTTTGTCTCTCCTTGGAATACTTGTACTTGGATTTCTGCTACCATCAACTTTTCGAAAATTAAAAAATGGAAGTGTTTAATGCTTTAACACTGCAAACTTTTAAGGCCCTTAATTTTTTTTTTTTTTTTTTTGTGGGAAAGGCTCTTCTGAGAGATGTGCATGGTTTGCAAAAATCTAGTTGGAACATGTGGGTATTGGAAAAACCCCATGTCATTTCCAACTGTTAATGTCCCATCTGCCTCTCTAAGACTCCAGGCCCTCTGCAGTTTCTTATCTCATCTCAGTCTTGATGCAGCTTTTTATATTATTGCCCCTGCAGGGATGAAAACAAGCCCCACTGACAAATAACTACATGCACCACAGACGTGCAGCTTCTGGACCAACCTCCCCATCTGTACCTTAGGCCGAGGGCCAGGCGCTGAGAGCTGGGATCAAAAAAAAAAAGGATAAAACTCTGAATTATTTGTTTTCCGCACACCTGCTCGCAAGAGGGTGCAGAATATCCTTGCCATGGTGATGCCAGTGCACAGGTTGTCAGATAATTTGAAGGCTGGATAATAACTGCCTAACTGCATTTTTTAAGGAAAGTGCATATGTTTTGCAATGCCCGCTAACAAGCTGTAGAGGAGTAGCATGGAAATCGGCATCCCCCTGCCCCCGCTGAGCCTAGAAAATGCTATTTAGAGCAGTTTGTTTTAATTTTAGTGGAGAGATTTGCTTTAAAAGCTTGTACTCTCTATAGTATTATGCAACATATGCCCTAAAAGGCATGTTATTTAATCTGTTTTCTTGTTTGTGTTCTATTTAATGCTAAAGAGAAAAAAGGGAAAAAAGTGAATACAGAGGTTTTCTACTGTCCTCTCCTTAGCAGCTTTTTGAGGACGACTGAGAAGCAAAAGCAAGGCACATCATATTTCTGCTCCAGGAAAAATGGCACAGGATGGATGCACTTTGGACGAGCAGGAACAAAAACCTGAAGGTGTGGAGCCAATCTCTGCCTAGCTCTCCATGCAGGAGGGGAAATTCTGCTGCCAGTTAATGTAAACAACACAGAGGTTGTGTGCTTTGGCATTTCACTGGCACTCCAGCCATTTCAGGGCATGGCAGCCACCTCACAGGGCAACTACTGTGTGGGACCACTGACAGCTGCAGTATAGGTTCAGCTCTGCTTCCTCACATCTGAGTGATGGGCTTCAAAACTTCAACCAGAAACTGGTGAAACTTGGGAAAAAATCTGCTTTTTAAGCACAAATTAAAGTGCAGGATTGTTTCTGTTGCTAACCTCAAGAATAAATGGCTCTACAGACCCTGTTTGTACTATTTCATGAAGAGAAACCCAGGACAATTCCTGCCATGAATTCCTGTTCATTCTGGGGGCAGTGAGGTGCTGCTCCACAGAAAGCAGAGCTTTGTTTCTTGGTTAAGCTGCAGGATTTCTGCCTGGTGTTTGGCTTCTGGCCTCATCCTGCACTTCTCTCACGGAGTGAACTGAAATAGTTACACTCTCGGAGGGCTCTGGGGAGCACCCTCACCCCTGTGTTCAGACATAGCTGCTGAAACTTCCCCAGGGTGGTGTTTGGGGGTTTAAAAATCTCTCACTCTCAGGAAGGGCAGCTCCATTTTCCCACCTTTTGCCAGCAAGAAGAAAGTGATTCCCAGGAAAGAAAATACACTAAAGGCCTGCTGGAGACGTTTTCCCAAGGAGAGATTGGGAGGGCATGGGGTTGAGGGAAGGTGAAAAGGGAGAAGACAGTATGCAGGTTCTGGGGAAGTGTTATACAGAAAAATTCCTGTGCCATTGTTGGTCTCCTCAGCAGCTGACTCTTTGCCAAGACACAACCCAAATCTTCAGGGCAGGAGCAACCTGGGTGAAGCCCAGAGATCCAGCAAGCTTCTCACCGCTGGCTGTAACTTCATCTAAGACAAGTAGTTCTTGCTGGTCACTGCAGAACTTTCGCTTGGGTGTGGAGCAGATGCCCTCGCAGGTTTCTTAATGCAGGTCATACTTTTGCACTCGACAGCCTGGTGAATCCCATACCCTTTCAGCAGCCCCATCTAAGGCTGCTGCTTCCATGGAAGAAAAGTAACACTATATGATACTCAGATGGTGTAGATTTTTTTTTTTTTTTTTGGAGGCACTTCATGCTCAGGAGAAGAGGAGGAAAGAGACTTTTCAGTCTGGATGTGGGAGTCTTGGCATCCTTCATTCTGCATCTGCCCAGAGTGTGCTCAGACTCTGATCCTTCCCCAGGAAGGAGATCCTTTGGTGAGTTTTCTCCAAGGCTATGAAGCTCTTCTGATGTTATGGCCCATGGTACCTTTGCTGTGGACAAAGACTTACCCTCACTCCTGCAGCCCTGGACCAAGCACATCTCGCCCTCCTAGCGAGCAGAATTCCTGGCTGTACTGTCACAGCTGTACCTGGAAAAAAAAAAAAAGGCAGCAAAACGCAGTGTTTCCCACAGACTTCCCCAGCTGCATGATGTAGTTGTGATCTAAATACCTGAGGCAGCATTTTCAGAGCTTCAAGTAAGCACAGCAGCTAATTAAGGGATTTTTATTGGCACAAAGGATCCTTTTCAGTCAGTGGCTGAAGGAAATAGGACAAACCCGGACATCAGGAGGGGCAGTGCTTCAGCTCAAGCTTCCTAAATCCTTTTTCTTTTGTCAGATGATCTTTTGAAAAATCCTTCTTGTCAAAATTTCTGATAGCAAAATCCCTCTTTAATCTACTCTGAATCAGGCCATGCTGGCCTTTTTCATGCTGCCAGGATATCCCCAACAGTGACATGGCCCAGGAGGATGAGAGGTTCATAACAGTAACGGCAGCTCTGGTGAGGGAATGCAAAAATGATCCAAGGTTTCAGTATATGCAGAGTGCTGCCCAGAAGGATGGGAATTTTCTCATGGAGCAAGGCTTGGACTATAGCTTCCTACCGTGAGAGGAGGGGATAAAACAGGGCCTTCATTTTTTAAGAGCATGAGGAAGGATCCACTCCTCAGGCAGCAGTTTTCCTTCAATAACCGAGTATGAATACCAGGCCCCCAAAAAAATAAAAAATGAAAAACAAAAGGGAGTGGCCAGGCTTAAAAGCAGTATTTGAGGTGGGATGCTTTGTAGTCATGCACTGCCATGTTCTAGGTTTTTGATCTACCTCAGGTGTGTGTTGAGGCGAGTAACTCTAAAAGTACCTCAGTTAGAAAATAATAATAATAAAAATGCACAGATATCAGCTGGTGCCTTCCTAAATCAATACAGCTTACAGCTATCAAAGTACAGAAAAAGGACTTGATTTTATTTGCTTTTTGATAGTTTTTAGGGAAACAAGCACTGAAAAAACCTGATGGTATTTTCCTGAGTAGATGAATAAACATGTGGTGAGCTGATCCTGACTGGACACCAGATACTCACCAAAGCTTCTCTATCACTCTCCTCCTCAGCTGGACGTGGGGTAGGAAAACATAAAAAAAAGCTCATGGGTCAGGATATAGACAGGGAGAAGTCACTCACCAGCTACCATCACAAGCAAAACAGACTCAGCTTGAGGAAATTAGTTTGATTTATTATAATTTATTATCAATCAAATAAGAATAGGGTAACGAGGAACAAACCCAAATTTTAAAACACCTTCCCCTCACCCCTTTCTTATTCCCAGGCTCAACCTCAGTCTTCCATGAACTTCCCCAGCACAAGTCCATCCCACATGAACTGCTTCAGTGTGGGTCCCTTCCATGGCGTGCAGTCCTTCAGGAACAGGTTGCTCCAGAGTGGGTCCCATGCTGGAGCAGGTTTGCTGGCAGGACCTGTGACCCAATGGGGGACCAACATCACAGGTCCTGCCAGGGGCCTGCTCCAGTGTGGGCTTCCCGCGGGATCACAACGTCCTTTGGGTATCCTGCTCCAGGCTGAGGTCCTCCATGGGCTGCAGGGGCCCAGCTGCCTCGCCGTGATCTTTGTCACAGCCCGTAGGGGCATCTCTGCTCCAGTGCCTGGAGCCGCTCCTTCACTGACCTCAGTTTCTGTGAGGTTGTTGCTCTCACATATTCTCACTCCTCCATTTCAGCTGCTGTTGCACAGGGATTTTTGTCCATTCTTAAATCTGTTATCCCAGAGGCTCTATCACTGTCGTCAGTGGGCTCGGCCTTGGACAGCAGCAGCTCATTTTTGGAGCTGGATGGCACTGACTCCATTGGACACAGGGAACCACAGAAACCACTTCTCACAGAAACCACTCCTGTGGTCACCCACTGAAAAACCTTACCATCCAAAACCCAATATAAAATAAAAAAGAAACCTGACGTTCCTAGACAAGCCCAAATTAATCAATTAACTTGAGAGAAAGCAAATTAAAGTGCTGGTAGTTTAATAATAAAAAAGTCATGCAAATTTTTATGAGTTGTGGAAAAAATTCTAGAGTGTCCCTAAGTTAAGGTAGCCTGTGGAGCAACAGGAAAAAAGGGTCAAACTTTCCCCAGCTAACTATAGCTTCATTGTTTAATTAATGTGCCTTCTCAGGTTGGTGGAAAGAGATGGACCATTGTGAACAGGGGTGTAAAAAGAGGGTGTGTTTGTGTCTCCACAGATGCAGAAGCTGGATGCTGAACATAAAAACTTCACTTCTAGGGTAGAGTCAGTCTGTGTGTCTAGTTCAGCCTCTTTTTCTTCTTTTAGCTGTGCCTCATCCCAAGTCGACGATCAACGGAAGGTCCTGCTTTGATATCAAGCTTGTTACCTTCTTGGAGCAAGCACATGTGGAATAAACAAGACGGGGTTGCTGTTGGGTGCTTTCCAAAGGAGAATTTCTGTCTGCAGAGGTGGTTGAGACTTTTTGGCTGTGAAAGGGGAGGTGGCATGGGAGTCAGGAGAGATGCTCTGAGCCTGCTGGGAGGAGTGGGAGTCATCAGTCAGTTTTTCTCCTGGCCCAGTGGCTGAAACAAGCAGGGAGCCTCCATCCTGGTGTCCTGACAGATGATCAGTTCAGTCCATAATTCTTACATGGGCCTTGAGGCAATTTGGTCTGGCCTGCGAATACAAGATACAGCCATACTGGGTGCCAAAATGAGATGTCAAGTTGGGCTGCCCTTTTCAGTGAAATGAGAAATGCCTCGGACATGAACACATTCATCTCGGACGCCTGCCTGCAAACCCCTCAGGTTTTTGTGCAAGGGAGTAAACCTGACACCTGTACACTGAGCAGGCTCAAACAGGCGTGCGCGCCCAGCTCCTCTGCACGTGCACTGGGCTTTTATCTACACGTCAGGAATTGACACAGCGATGATGGCAGCTGCCTCTGCAGGGGTGACATCCTGTCCCTGCCAGTAGCCTGGAGAGCCCACGGCAGCATCTGTGGCACAAGCACATCTTGTACTCTGCCAGGTTCTGCTGCATCCTGTGGCACTCCACAGCATCCTGTAGCATCCTGCTGAATCCCATCCTGTCTGTCTACAGCCCGCTGCCCTGTCACTGGAGCAGAATTCATTTACTCTTTCTGGCTGTGCTGGTGCAGGGGAAAGGTTCTGCCTTCCCAACCAGCCTTCCCTGGCTCATATAGAGATGGCAGCCAAATGTGAGTGGAGTGGTTTATTCAGCTGTGGCTTTTGACTGAATATATATACTGGGATAATTTAGGGCAGGGAGATGGCTCGCTCCTCGGCCAGTGTATAAACGCATCTCCACTTTGGTTACAAAGGGCTGCAGAGAGGAATGCTGAGTGCCAAGATTTATGGAGCCACATGTTTATCTAGGAGATGAAAAGAAAGAAAACACCTTACTAAATCTCAGCAGCACTGTGGCATCTTTTTTTTTTAATGCTAGAAAAAAAAAATTCTCCCCACTATTACTCTTTCTCTGCTGGCTAGCATGTTATTTCTTTATTGGGTCTAAAGCCCATCTGCTTGCCCTGCACTGCCAAGGAAAAGCTCTAGAACAGAGCAACCCTGCATGGGAAACTCTTAATGACTGGCGTGAGGCAGCAGACAAGTCTGCCTTTGTGTGGTGGTTTGTTTTGGAGGTTTGTCACAGCCTGACACAGATGAACGCTCGCTGTGCCCAGGCGCCACTCAGCCCCTGGGTGTGCCCCGTGCAGAGCCCAGGGACCCTTGGTGCCTTTGGGCTGGGGACAGCTCTCCCAGAAATCCACACCCTTAAGAAATGGGGGGAGGGAGGGATGGGACAAAAGTAGTAATCAGGTATAGGGTTAGCTAGCAGTGTGTGTGCTATTTTGGGAAGCTCAATTTTCAGTGTAGTATGGCATTTTTCCAGATTAACAGTGGTGTAAAAATATCCCGGCCTCTTAAATAGTCTTCAAAAACCAGTCTCAAACAGGTTTCTTAAGGATAAGTCTCACTTAAATCTGAAGCAAATATCATTGAAAATATTACAGATTTAATTTAATACTTTCTTTCTTGACTTTGTAAGGATGAAAATGTGATTTTCCTGCTTGGACACTCTTGAAGCTGAGCTTTTGTCCCAAGGCACCTAGTCACAGGTTTAAAATCTCCACACTGCTTTCAAATAAATGTACAGGGTTTTTTTTATTAATTTTTCTTTTTTCTCCCTCTATGCAGAAGCACTTTCTGTTTGTAGATAACAAGTGGCTGGAAATGAAAGCCAGGGGTGGGAATAGAAGGATACAAAGGATTTTGGACTTCAAGCAGGTGATTTAAGAAAAAAGCCCACAGTGTGGTAATACAGTCACTTATATTTCTAGGTTTTTTTCCTACTCCAAACAAACACCAAACAAAAAAAATGGAAATTGCTCCTCTCTTCAGACAACACTGAATTACCTCTAAGCAGTGTTTGAAGGTCTATTATTTAAACATGAAGAAGTCTGCGTGTTTCCTTCTGCTTTCTTTGAAAAACAAAAGTGTTCTCCTCTTCAAAACACAGAGGTGAGCTCTGACAGCTCCTGAGCACGGAGTTACCCCTGACCTGACCCAGCCAGAGACAGAGACCTCCAGACTGTGCTAGAGGTGCCAGCTGTGGACCCATCCTTGAGGATGGACAAGGATGATGAGCTGAATAGCTGTCCCTGGCACAGGGCTGCCAGGCAGGAGAAATTCCACACTCAGAGCAGCGCTGGAGAAGAGGAGGAGATGGAATGAATCCTATTAAATTTTTAAGCAGGTTTTCTCTGCACATTCCACAGGATGGAAAATACTGGTGGTGCACCTATGCCTGTAAAGTTGTTTGCATGGTAAAGCACCTCCTGGTACACACAGAATTAGGACTTGTGTCCCAGAGCTGTCTCTTGTCAGCCACCCTTCCACTCACAAAAATGCAATATTTTGTATTTTATTTTTCTAAAGGGCCCTCAGGACAAAGAACAAACCCTGGCTGCAGTACATGGGATGAAATTGTGGTAATGCTACTTCGAGAAATAAAATTGGCTGAAGCAAGATCCCAGTGAGTGTTTATATCAGACTAAGATGAGAACAGGGAGCTGTGGGGAGGAGAACGGTCCATGGATGCTTGTTTGGAAATGTATTTGGACATGACTTTCCTCTGCTTGTGCTGCTGCCTCTGGAGAGGAATGTGTGGGGCCAGAAGGTGCTCCATGAAGTGGAGAAGGTGCAGATTTGCCAGGGGCTGGGAGAGGGCTGAGACAGTCCCCCACTCACACTGTGACCCCTTCCTGGGGGCAGGTAGGGGCAGAGGTATCCACTGAAACCTTGCAGCATTTGATGTGTCCCCAAAACCTCATGACAGGAGTCACCGCTCGACTTCAGTCGCGAATGAGCAGGAGCCATCTGGCAAGGGGGCGGTTGCTGGTGGGCTACAACAGCAGCCAACTGAATGCAATAAAACCACATGGGGTATTTTTGGAAAAGCTGACATCTTTCTTTCTCTCTTTAGCACTGAATAATCCAAGAGCCTGGCTTCCTTGCACTGTGGGTCTTGCCGAAAGCAACACTCAATGGGCAGGAAATGCTGCCACCTGGTTTTGGTGGTTGTAGACACCATTTATATTTGGATATAAATGAATTAATTCACTCTTCATCTTCCAAACTCAGAAAACTTCAGATGAACTGCAGGTCTTGGTACCTACACTGACTGATAATTTCCATGGGCCCCCAGGGGTGAGGAGTCTTTGCCTGCAATGCCTCCCATGATGTCATCATTTGCCCTCAGTTTCCAGATGATGTCAACTCAAACTTTCTATTTCCATCATCTTACAAGGAGCTTTTCGCTATAATGGTTTTATTGAGTTCTTGAGTGTTAAGCAAAACAATCCAGCTATGAAGTTAATTGTGTCTGCAAAATGACAAGGATCTTACAAACTGCAAACACCCAGCCCACTCGGGATAAAAATGGTTCATGCAGCTCTAACAGTACACATGGTTGATTGAGAGTTTGTTGGTAATTTGGGTTTTTAGTAAATATAACCCCCACATTTTCATCGGCAATTTGATTTAAAAAAAAAGGAAGAGCTTTGCATTTTCAGGTTTTTAAAGTGAAAAGCTCAATATCCCCCTTCTTGCTCTCAAGTTTTGGAGCATTTGCACATAAAGAATAGGATAAGAAGCAGTGTCAGGCCCATCAGTGGGCAGCTGTGGGGGACGTGAAGGATGTGTCAGCCAAGATGCTACTTAAACAAGAGGCATCTCTGCTGTTTTCATTAGCACATTTCTGCTTTGTTTCTAGGCGTGCAAATGGTGAGCAATATCTCTGTCGTGGTTTGGGTTTCTGAAAGTCCAAGTAGATTTTTGTGGGCGTTGTGTTTTGGGAAGGAAAGTGAGGAAGGGTGGAAAGGTAGGAACTGCATCCAAGCAAGTCTGGCTGCAGGGACAATTCAGTGCCTTCATGCATGTAAAATGGGTGGTCCAGGAATAAACTGGAGACTTTAAAACCTGCAGTTTTTGGAAAATGTGATGAAGAAGCACAAGCAATATACCACTGGGAATTTTGGGCCAGGAAATGCTAACTTTAGCTACAGCAGTGCTGTCTTTAAGGGTTTGTCTTTAAGAGAGGCCCCTTGGTCCAGCTCTGAGTCAACGCTGCCTCTGGAAACCTGCAGCCTGTCCTGACTAGGGGAACTGCCCAGATAATGAAGAGGAGTTAAAGTCCCAGCACGTCTCCCTACAGAGGGAATGGGCACTCCACCCGGTTTGAGCGGCTTTTATTTGCCTTGGCTAGCTCTTCACTGACACTTTTCCCAGTCTCTCAGAAGGCTCTTTCAAGCATTTTGTGTTCACTAACAGACTATTTCCATGCATTGTGTATTTCCATGCTGCAGCAAGAGCCATGAGAAAGCTACATGCTGATGTCTTTAACCTGCTCTTAAGAAGGTTCTTGTTTAGTCATACCTTGCACAGGGCTACATCACAGACAGGCACTGTGCAAGATGAGCTGATGAAACAGGACTTTTAGAGCTGACCCAACTAAAGACCTTCCAGCAGCAGAGCTGGCTGCAGGACCTGGCTGGTTTTGCCCGCCCTGGCGAGGATATGCTAAACCTCATCTTGGAAGGATTTATGTAGTGCTGCACTTCATGTATCAAGGGAGACATTACAGAACAGAGCAAACAGCTGTACTTAAAGCCACGTGGAAGCTGCTGCTCAAAATAGAGATAATTCCTCATGCAGCTATATAGAAAAACCTTCCTTGAAAGTTAGTCTTTTCTACTCTTCTTCTATGTAAATAAATCATAGTCCTCATGGCACTGTTGATATCTTCAACAGTGACTTCTAATTCTAGATTTTGAGATTTAGGGATAGCCAGGCCCCTGGGAAACCACAGGATATTTTAAAGCACACAAAGCACCATGATCCCTCAGAGTGTATGTGATACACTACAGGGTTTCACAGCCCACTACAGCTGGAAAACCCTTGTCTGATTATGGGTGTCCAGACCCAGAGATGTTTGTAAATCTTTACCTGTTGAACCTCCTAAGCCAGGGCAAAACGTTTTGCTGTTGTGCTTTTCAGCTGAAGATACGTGGGCTGTGGCCACACACAGTCTCCTTCAGCAGAAAGGACCCTCAGTGAGAGGCACGTGGGGTGACCAATGGAGCTGTTGCTACTGGCAAAGGTGCCTCTCCTCCCTGGTGCAGTGGCCTCAGTGCAGGTGCTTCAGGGGCCCCTTCAGGAGGCAGCAGAGGACTCCCCATAGCATCTTCCATTGCAGGAAGTGCAACCATCCCAGGGGCTTTCTGATGGCCAGGATTCATATTGGAGAGCATGGGAGAGAAACATGGAGGCATTTATGCAATGGCACAGGAGATTCCTCATGGAGCAGGAAGTTTCTCTGCCATGTTATCTGTTGCTTCCCTTCCTGGTCACTACCAGGACACTGCAGGCAAATTCATGGTCTCAGCCTAGTGAGCGGTGGAGGGCTGCTTGCCCTGGCAGGGCACCGGGGTCCCTTTGCTATGGCTCTCGCCCTGGTTTTCAACACAGGCAGGAACTGTGGGACCAATAGTGGGACTGCCCTGGTTCCTGGCTTGGGAGAGCTCCTGACCAGGGCACAGTCAGCATGTTCTTGTTTGCAAAGCAAGTGCCAAGCTACCTCCATCTGAGTCAGCATCAGTTCCGTTCCAACCCCTTATCCATTCTCAGCTGCAAGTAACAAACCAAATTCACTTGTGGTACAGCTCTGGTAAAATTCAAGCTTGATGGAGTCAAGCCCATGAGCAGGCAGAGAGGGAGAAATGCAGAACCTTTGCAAAGGCAAAAAAAGGCAGTTGGGAAGCTCTGAAGTTCCCCTTGTCTCTCTACCAGCCATAGGACTTCTGAATAGCATCCAGCAGTGCCTTTCCTTCCCCACTCTGCTACGCCTGCATGCCCCTGCCTCTCATAGTTTCTGCAGTGCCTTTGACCCATACCTGTTACTGTGCCATCACAGTGCATGGCTTTAGCAGCATCGTTTTCGGAACTGCCATGTGTGCTCCACTACAAAAGCGCATGGCTGCATTATGCTGGACTGAAAAATGCCCAAGGCATAGATCAATCTGGATCAAGAACCAGCTGCTGCAAAAACATGAGACTTTAAAAAACTTATTTATTTAGTTCAAGTTTTGATGCAGATTTATGTTTATGTTTTATGAACTGTCACTCCCAGATGATTCAAGCACACACAGTTCTGACAGTGTATTTCAAGCTGAACATCTCCATTTACAGAAACCACTATTCATGCAAAACCCTTTTATATGGCAACTTTAACGAGTAAACCTCCTCAAATCCTCCACATCTTTTGTATGTGGATCAGGCAGCCAGTAATGTTTAGGATGTACAAGCCTAGAGCGGAGCAAAACTTGAGCATGACACTAGGAAGGTGGCTCAAGGCGTAGCAAAGCAGTACTTGTTGATTAGGTGGGTTGAGTCTCCAGGAGATGTACTGGGAGCAAGCACAGACTGCTGCCCTGAGCAGTGAATTGAGTGTGACAATAAAAGATAACTCAAAGTTCAATGCAAGGTAGTTGAGGAAGTCATGTAATAGAAGCAAGAGCAGTCTCTGAATAATCTGAAAAGGTCTGAGGAAAGTTAATTAGGGGGTAAGGCTGTGGTTCCACAGCCAGTGCAGGAGGGTGGCAAGCAGATTCATGACTGGGCACACAGAGCAGTGATGTATAGCTTCAAAAGTCTGGAAAAAATACTGGAAGGTTGTTTTGTTTCTGTTCTGACATTTATATGCCCAGTTCTAGTGCCCTGGCATATGTGTGAGATGTAATATCTGAGATTAGAGAGCCAACCTGATAGAAGACTTCTGGCTGCTTCTAAAAGATCTTTATACATCCAGAAGCAATTTTTGAAATGGATAAATCTCTGAGAAGTTGGTTCACATAAGTAAGACTAAGAAGTATGGAACACTGTGATGCTTAATTCACAACTCTCCTTCTCAGTCATTAATTTCAGCCAGCAATGCCAAGCAGACACAGAAGCGCCTGCAGAACTCAGTGCAAATATTTCAAACAGTGTACAGGGGGCTGTTGTTGGTAAAAGACCAAACACAGGTATTGTTTTAATTGCCTTGTGGAATCTTTTAATAAATAGTTGCATGCTTTTTGTGGATTAGCCTGACAAATTTAAAATTTTGCTTTGCCTGATATAACAACTGCTCAATTGCATCAACAGGTATAACTTTACAAGTTTATTCCATTTTATTAAAATCAATGTATGCAGCTTCAAAAAGCAATTAGTATTTATTTAGCTAAAATGTTTCAAATATTAATAGCAGCTTCAAAATGTTGACAAGCCCTAAAACCCAGCAAGTAACATGCTTTGATGTGTTTGTCTTCTGGCAGCTGAAGAGAGAACTGATTTAAAATGTAAATAATTAGTTTGCTTAATATTTTCTTTCCAAATGTGAAATCTGTTTGGGTTTTTTTTCCCCTCCTCCATACTGTGGTTTAAATTGCATTTTATTTATATTATTTTACAATGTATCTCCCAAAAGAAAATGGAGACAACTTGCTTGCTGACATCCAACTGACCTGGTTCCTGCCTTCAGGTAACTCGCTGTGCGGGTTTGGCACATGTTGGCCTCAAAGTGGCACACTTTCCTACCTATCTGTAGGCACACCAGCAACCCTGCTGAGGCCACTGCTCCAATAAGGTCAGCAGGATTATTTGGTTTATTTAAGATTAAATTAATACATTTTTGAAGGATTGCTGCCATAATAAAGATATTTTATCTTTTAGTATGAAGCAATTACTTTACACCTTAGGTGTTTCAAAATATATCTCTAAGGATTTTTTTTTTTTTTTTTTAAATTTTGCAACAAAATAAAGCATGAGGCCTGATTCCCAGCTTGCAGATATTGGAGATGCTATGATGGCTACAGCTGCTGAGGATTGAGATCTACAGTTTCCTTAAATATATGATGCAGATGTACAACTCACACTGGCAACTTAACACATCTATCTGGCAGTGCATGAGCGCCTCTCAGTCCCAAAGGAACCGTTCTATCCCTTACCTACAGAAATAATCTTAGGAACACTGAAAGCACAACAACTAAATGGAACCTTGTACAGCAAAGGCATGGCCAGAGAGGCATTTAGGTTCTTTTTGAAAAGAGTATCATGAAATACAGCTCTGAGCCAAAGCCCAATGATGCTCCAGCCCTTTCTGCTGCCGGCAAATCCCACAAAGGCCTGTGGGACACCAACCTCGCTGTGAAAAGATGCAGAGGAGTCAATAAGCTCAGGAGATCCTCACTTGGCTGTTAGGGCTGCTGCAGTAACTGAGAGAGGGCACACACATGTGACATCCCTGGCAAGCTCCCGCTATGACCCTGTGACACCCTTAGACTGAATTTAACATCCTGCAAACCTATGAACTCTGCCCACCTGGTATCTTACACTGTGTTCTTCTGTGAGATCCTGTTTTACAAGCAGATGAAGGTTTCTAACCAGATGGCAACACTTACACATTTCAAAGTGTCACTTGACTTCTCCTCTGACATTAAAAGATACTGCATCTCCACACAGATGAGTTATTTACAACAGCAATCTCTGCACAGGATGTGTTAAATACAGCCAGCTAATCTGGCAAAAAAATTCCCTGCAAAGTCATCCCAACAGCTACTATCAAGACCGAGCAGGCTGGTAGAGCAAGCAGAGATATCTGAACACGGAGCTGTCAGCCCCAGCCAGAGACCTTTGCAAAGGTTTCTACAGCTGAGCTGAGTCCTGCAAGCTCCCTTGCCAGCGAGTGGAGAGTGCTCTGAGGGCACGGCATCTGCCCTGCTTCAGAGGTGTGTGTCAAGACCCACACTCCTGGCTCAGGTTGGCACCAACAGGGCAGATGCCCACCTGCCTTTGTGGAAACCGAGTGCCCACTAGAACTGCCCCATTTCTATCACAATTAATACAGTAGACGAATGCCAACACGTTTTCAGCTAACAAATGAGTCAATAGGTATGCTTTCCTCCACTAAAACCTATACATATAAATCAATGTTCCTCTTTAACTCAAGGGTAAAAAGAAGTTGTTCTGCTTCAGGTTCACTTTTTTCAAATCAATTATATACTAAAAGCTGTTCACAGGAGACTGCAATAGTGAGTCCCTTAGTGCCTTTTCCCCGTCCCTAGCCAATTCAAATCCCGAAATGCAGTTTAGTTACATGCAGATGTGTCATGTTTCATGAGGATAACATATTTACAGACTGACTGCTCTTATTTACATTGCTTTCATCTCTTCCCTTCATTGGCATTTTACAGTATTATATTATCAAGTCAGCCTTTGGGAAAGAGGCCAGTGTATATAAATCTTTGAAAAAAAAAAAAGATCCTGAGTGGATTAGCAAGTGACAGATGGTAGGCACTGTGTCTTACCATGCTGAGGCAATCCACGTGGCAGGCAGGTTGCCAGGCACAGAGCATGGCACAAACAAATTGTGGCCTTACACAAATGATGGCAAGCAATGCAAAGGCCATGAAAGCCTTCAATGAGGAGAAGAAGTGCAGCAGATAGTTCATACGTGGTCATGGTGACCAGGTGTGAAAGAACCAAGCAGCATTCCAAGGCTAAAACCACTGGGATCCATCATGCTGGCGCAGGGCAGCTGCACACCCACGTGCCAGTGCCAGTCTGGGATTTGCAACCACGTGAGGTCGGCTCAGGCATAACCTCAGAAAGCAGTGCAGCTTCCTGCTTTTGGGATTGGAGATAGCCTGCTTTACACCAGGCTCAAATACCTCTGCTTAGCATGTACCCTCACAGCTGGTCATTTGGCTTCACCATCCCCAAGGACTCGACTTAACCTGGCTGAAACAACAGCGAAGGTGTCTCACAAAATTCCACTCTGCCAGTCCTTCACCCCACTAGCAAGCAGAACAGACCTCTTCAGTAACAGTGGCTGTGGTAGTGCTCCAGTACCCAAGATCACAGGCTTTCCAGCTCAAACTCTACAGCAGACATGAGGCACCAGCTCTTTGCCACCAAACCCTTCCTCACAAACAAGCAGCAAGCTTTTTGTACAGCATGAGGTAAGGCCATGCCCAGCCAAACACCAGCTACTCCAAGGGAAGGGCTGAGTTACAATTAATGCCAGACTGGGAAGCCACTTTGCAATATGGATGGTCATTTATTTATTGTTTTATCATGACACATCAAATGCTATGACTGCAATATCAGAACATGGTGTCATTTATAAAATATTGGTATTATTAATGTGGTGGTAAGATACTGTTAACATTTACAGAGAGGTGTAAATAATGATTCCATAGCTTTGCCTCAGTGACAAAACACCCTGGCAAGCAGATGATGGATGGAATACAGTGACTCTTTATTATCATGGTTTTTCCTCCTTGATTACTGAATGGCCCATAATGATATCAATAATTGTTGCGGAATCTAATCCTTCTGAATATGGTAGACAGATCCTTTGCATTTACAGTATGTGTCAGAATAAAAGAGAAGCATCTGAAAAATAAAGAGAAGGCATTTCCTTACAAAATGAGATGAAAAAATAAAACAATATAAATGGAACTTTCAAGTGTTTCTTTTTATATTTAAAGCTCTTATTTCAATAAACTGTATTTAAACATTCTTAAATAATCATTCTGTACCTTTGATTTTCTGTTTCACCTTTGGAAACAAATAGAGTAATCTCACTATAAATGTGTGCAAATAGAAAATATATAAATATATTTATGGCCCATGTCATAAAAAGGTGGTCTCGGAATTGTCATTTTTACAATGATCAGCTGGGGTTCCTTTCTTTTTGTCCTGCAGGTTATTTGAGCTCTCTTCTTTTAAGCCTTTGATGTCCACATGCAAAGAAGAGCCAAGCACACCCATACTGTCCTGTGTTTCATTTTGTAAACTGCTTGATGACACCTGCAGAACAGTCCCAATGTGACTGAACAGTGGAGTTGATGTGATCCACTTCAACAAACTGAAGTCTGCTTGGTCGACTGCTGAGCTCCATGGGAATGTTGTTCCCACAGGCAATGACTCCACCTCTGAAGTGCCACACGGTACGTCATGAAATCCCATGGACCTTTCCAGACTACTTGCTGATGAGGGGAGCTTGTTTTCCTCATACAACACAGCACCCTGGGGAGAGGCAGTCGCAGTCCGATCTGTTTTATGTTCTGCCTTTGTGTGCTCCCGGAAAAGTGACTCCCTTGTTTGAGGAGATGTTGGCAAAGGAGTGCTTTGGTTATTAGCCTTATAACAATCACTAGCATTTGAGCCAAGGCTCGGTGAGAAGCTGTCTGCAAAGAGTTGTGTCTGACGTACTGTCTCCTTTACATTCAACTCGGTGAGAAGCCGGGTGCGAGTCTCTGGGGACAGTTTACTCAACTGGCGTCCAAGCTGAAGCTGGGTTGGGAACAGTGTTCCCTGAAGGGTTCTGTACAAGAATCTGCAAGTGGAGAATGGGCACGTGAAAAGAAATGAAAGAAAGAAATACCCAATACATTATTAAGGGAACATATCCAAGACGAAAGTACAACACAGAAAAATACGACAGTTCTATGTACTGTTCTTATGCCCTACACAAGAAAGCTTGCAGATGGACAGCTCTGAATGCTGTGCTAATATTTTGATTAATAATTTAATTAAGCAGTGCAATAAATCTGCCTCTTTAGCCAGTGATCCACCTTGTCTTACACACAGTCTTTCATCTTTCCTGATGAGGAATCAAAGGCAATGGGGTAAGTCTGCAGAGTAATCCTCCTACATCTACAAATAGGCAAGTAGGTCCACAACCTACTATTGGAATTTGTGTACTGTGCATTTTATGTGAGGATGGACTGAATCTGGAAGCATCACAGAAAACCCCACAGGGTAGCAAACCTCTGCATGGCCAGGAGGTTTGACCAACAGTCTGTTATTATCCCATTCCTGTGGTCCTTGGCCAGGAGCTGTGGTCTGTTCCTGTGGTCAGGAGCACAGAATAGGTTAGACAATCTAACTTCATAGAATCAGCTGCTGAAAGAAACTGAGTTGGTTGGTAGGCAAAACAAAACAGGGGGAGTGGAAAATGTTCTTGCTCTCCCAATCATATGCATAAAGTGCCTTTACATGCAAGAAAAGATAGAGGAGATACAATACCTGGGCAGCAATGCAACAACTGGGGATATAATGCAAGTGAAATAGAACATAGGGTCTCCCATCAGCTTTTCCATGGTCCAGTAGGGATTGGATGGAGGATGACAGACTGGGCAGGAAGCATTGTAAACCAGAGCCACAAAGAAAAATAAAATGATACTGAAGATGCAAGATGACCAGTGGAGAAAAGTCTAGAACAACAACCAAAAAAACCAACAACATAAGTATAAGATTCTTTATATTCTGAGAAATTTGCTGTGACTTAATTAAAACTCCTTAATTTCTGGAGTCAAATCCATGCACAGCAAAGAGTTAAGAGCCTTGTATATTTAAAAATTCTTATTATAAATACAACACTACAAAGCTGTTTGCAGATCATATTTTAAAACCTTTTCCTTACTTTTTTAAAAAGCTTGCTGAAAATAGAATGTGCTGAGGGAAAGAAGCAACCATCTTATGCTTTTGAAAGGTGGCACTAAGAGAAGAACTACATATATGCCAGTGAGTTTCTGTGTAGGCTCTGGGTACCTTACCCAAGTTTTGGTTTCAATTGCCAAATGCAGGATGATGGTGAAAAGAGCTATTGTGGTGATGGGAGTTCCCCAGGAGAAGATGTCCACCTCTGAATCATAGTAAGTCTGAAAGAAAGAAGACAGAATTTAGCCCAAGCCGTGTTGCAAGTTCTCCTCCAAATGCTTGAAATAGAAATGGCTTAAACCAAACACTTACAAAATAGGGAATGAAGAAGCAAACCAGGCTTTGATACATAGCATCAATCATGTTCATCCAAAACATGTGTGGTTGGTACTCCTGTGTCATTAAAAAAAACCAAAAAAATTAAGAAAATCAGATCATAATGAAGGTCCTATCTGCCAGGATAGGTATTTTGAGAGGCATATTTCAAGGGCAGTTTTAGGGGCTTGGCCAAATAGCTTTGTAACTTTGCCAGTCATTTAGCTACCCTGGGGGATGAAGCATGAAGTCTACCTGCAAGTCACTCTGTTCTGGGATGAAAGTCTTAGTCTTTTTTTTTTTTTTCTCTTTCTGTTCTTTTTTAATTTGCTCTTTTTCCTGGCAGAGGGTGTAATTTGAATCTGATGCTCAGGCCAGGAAACATTTATGAAGGTGCCCTATTTTATGCACTACAGTCAGACCACTAATGAACATGAATAAATGGGTTCTACATCACATAAGCACAAGCACAGGGTATTTACTGGCAGAAGAGAAAACAGAAAATGCACATGTACTTAGAGAACATCCACAACAAAGGTCTTTAGTGGCAATTCATGCAGCAATGTATGCTATATATATGTATATAAAACATATATATATATCCGCACACTCACATTTCTCTAAGTGTGTGCATAAAATTGTTTGCTAAAACCGATGCTAAAATAACATTTTGGTTCATAGAAATATTCAATTGCAGGGGTATGGATGGTCATATAAGAGCTCCAGATAAAAGGAAAAATAGTATATAAATGGCAAAATGTTTATATAATTTTAGTATATATCCTACATATCCGACAACTGGGTTCATCAGGTCTTCTTCCTTTTGTGGAAAATATCATTGCAGACTGAAATTGGGAATTGAAGGATGATTAGAAAGAATCATGGTGTTACTTGGTGTACTGAACTAACATGGTTAATTACTGCATCAGGTTGCTCAGAGAGACTCTGGAATCTCCCATGTTGGAGACATTCAAAATTGGAGCAGTTAAAGACCTGAGAAACCTCATCTAGGTTTGAAGCTGTTTTGACCAGGGGTCTGGATCAGATGGCCTCCAGAGCCATCTAAACTACTCCATAATTCTATAGGCCCTGAATCTCTTTTTGATAGAGATCCTACCCGAAACAGGATTTTTAAGTTTTAAAAATGCCTTTTTAGGTAACTATAAAGAGAATATGATCTCTTTTGAGATATGATCTCTTTTGATATGATTTTAAAAAAAAACCAACTTAGAATGATCTCTGGGTTGTCTATGAGAAATAACTCTACTGTGAACCTGGGAAACGTCTCAGTTTGACAGCTGAAGACAGGCAGACATAACCTCCCAATAAGCCTTAAGGCATTACAAGATTTCTATCCCCCTAAAAATGTGCAAGAAAGGAAAGTATTAATATTACAGATCTTTCAAGTCTGATGCACTGAAACAGAAGAAATGTAGAAAATAGAAAACAACAGATGAAAAAGACAGAATTTGGACTAATGAACTAAGTTACACTTAAATTCTTCTTTCATCTTTCCAGGACAGTATCTAGCAATGCCACTGCATGTGTGGGGTACCAAACACAGGTGTACACTTGGAGGCAAAAACCACTTAGTGTGTCCTCTCAGAGGACAGCTTTGTAAGACACTTTTAAGAAGGCTTTTGCCTTCCAAACGTCTCCTTATAGATAGTTTTGCCAAGTAGCAAGATTTTCCCTGTACAGTACACTGTACCTGTAATTACCAGGAACGGTTTGGCTCAAATCTCTCCTGCAATTCCTTCTGTTTTCATTGTGCAATTCAAGCAGATGGGGACAAGGTGTTTTCAACAGATATTTCAGCTGAATCTGTCATCTGTGACTACCTCCCTCAGAGACTAAGTTTATCGTGCTTGCTCCCAAGGCCATCTTTCTCTTCTTTTTGCAAAGCACTGGGGACTGAAGTTTTGAATAAGTACCGTGAGGTTATTCTGTAAAAGCCCACACTAGCTACAAGGTGCAATCTGTTTTATTTTTGTGGTTATTTGTGAGCCTGGACCATGAAGGAGGTGTTCAGGTTGAATTAAATCATCCAGCCTTCTCTCCTGTCATGTATTAAAAATATGGCTGGTTGGGGTTTTGTTTGTTTGTTTGTGTGTCTTTTGTTTAGGTGTACTTTTGGCATTTTTGACTCAGCTAAGAAATATCACAAAATAATAACACTGACTTCTCAGACTGTTTTTATCAGTCACCTACCCTTTGAGAGCAAGGTTGGTTTTCAGCTGAAACTAAAGATGTTCAAGAAAGAAATTAAGAAGTAACCAAGACGTTTTTACCTCCATGTTCTGTCCGCTTTTATAAAGCTGAGGTACAGCAATTAACACTTCAGCTGGCACATCCTTATCCAGCACACCAGTAATCAGTTGTGGAAGAGAAGAGAAGAATAAATTAAAGAAGATCAGATACCACTGATCAATCATTGATGAGCCAGAGAACCCGCAGTAGAATTGGTACCAGAAGAGAAGGGCCACGAACATCTGAAACAGAACAAGTAACGTTGTAAATATAACAAGATAAGGAAGATCATCATCCCACCGTGTTCTGAAACCATTCTGATTCCAGCTCTGCAAGGACTTATCTATGAACTCTGAACACATGAGCAATCCTTCTAAAGGAGGATACCTACTCTCTAACTTCCTGATGCATGGACCACTAGGCTAAGCTGCAAACATCTGGCACACCTGCAATTCTTTGTGCTGCTGGAATGCCAGATCTCGAACATCACACAAAATTAACTTTCAGTTTAAGCGAAACACTGAGGTGCAATTAAACTAACTGTAAAAAGCTCTCCCAACCAACACTGACCTCTAGTACTGATGAGTACTGGTGTCACAGACACAACTACTGTCAGAACAAGCATTTCCACAATAATATCCTCTGCTGGCTGGAGATGTTTTGGGAGACTTTTCCAGTCTGCAACAGATAAGTGCAGAGTTTTTTTGCAAGACCAACATGAGACCAGCAGGAGTAAGGAAGGTGAAACTGCAGGGTCTAGAAAAGTTGCCTAAACTATTCAATCTTTGGGTGTTGACATTCAGCAATTACCAGTGCTGTAAAGATTCATCAATCTCCCTTACTCTTCAGCTCTATGAAGAAATCCGCTGCATACACAGCTGCAGAGGGGTTGCTCATCTACTTGGGTTGGAGTCACCCAAAAATAAACAAACCACAGAACTATTTTTTTTTACAATCTCTTCAGCATGGAGAACCCAGAGGGCTCAGGAAAGGTGCTGATATCAGATGCTGATGAAGGATTTGAGGCCAAGAAAAAGATGGCCAGCTTCCTAGAGAAGGAAATAAATTCTCAGGCTTGGTTCTCCTAAAACTACAATTCTTATTATTCTTTGTAAAGTGATTAAAACCAGAAAACTGTTGGAAACTGTTGAAGGTTTTCCTCCTTTCAGTGATGAAGATGGGAAATGACATGACCTCTCCTTTCACTTCTTCTTTTTGTATTCTGTTCTCAAAAAGCTTTCAGTCTGATGGCGAATGTTAACCCTTTATGAATTTTAGATATACAGAGGAAAATACAGATCTGTTCTGTGTGCCCAAATGTGGTTGAAAATTAAACATAGGAGGGAAAAAAGGCTATGGTGTGCTTAGTGAAAGCTGCTTTGATGTATTGGTTTGGCACGGCCTGGTTTTTGGTAGCGGGGAGCCACAAAGATAGCTCCTATGAGAAGCTGCTGGAAGCTTCCCACCATGTCCAGCAGAGCCAGTGGCTGATGGCTCTTCAGATGGACATGCTGCTGGCCAAACCTGGGCCAATGAGAGAGGCTGGCAACGCCTCTGTGATGACATATTTAAGAATAAAATCAAAACAAAGTCACAGGGTTTTTTGGTTCTAGTCGAAGAAGAGGAGGAGGTGAGAACATGTGAGGGAAGACAACATAGTGACACCAAGGTCAGTGGAGAAGGAGGAGCAGGAGGTGCTCCAGGCGCCGGAGCCGGGATTCCTCGGCAGGGCGTGGTGAGGACCATGGTGAAGCAGCTGTGCCCCTGCAGCCCGTGGGGATCCACAGGGAATGCAGAGATCCACCCGCAGCCCGTGGGGAGGTGCCCATGCCGGAGCGGGTGGATGCCTGGAGGAGGCTGGGATCCAGAGGAAGGTTCAGAGGAGAGAGGGCCCTGCTGCCAGGCTGGAGCAGCCTGTCCTTGGAGGACTGCACTCCGTGGAAAGAGAGACCCCCGCCGCAGCAGTTTTGGGAGGATTGTGTGCCCGTGGGGGGAGTTCACGTTGCAGCAGGTGCGGGTTGGCTGCTGCTCCTGAGAGTGGCCCTACACTAGGGAAGTTCATGGAGAACTGTCTCCCGTGGGAGGGACCCCATGGTCTCACAGGGGATGGACTCCTCTCTCAGAGCAGCGGGAGAAAATCTCGGTGATGGACTGACCATAACCCCCACACCCTGTCTCCCTGTGCTGACAGGGGGAAGGAGGGAGGGGCTGAGGGGTAAAGGTGTTCTAAGGGCTTATTTTACTTCTCATTATCCTCCTCTGATTCTGTCAGTAATAAATTCACTTTGCAACCTTAAGTTGAGCCTGTTTCGCCCTTGAAGTGTTTTCTCCCGGTCCTTGTCTCACTCAGGAAGCTTTTGTTACCTTTTTCCTCCCCTCCTCTGGCCAGCTGCGGCAGGGGAGGGTGAGCGAGCGACTCTCCTGGGTGCCTGGCGTTACCTATCTTGTAAAGGGGAACTGCCACAGAGTAAGAGGTCAGTCCGGCAGTACACAGATGTACATACATGTATGTGTGTGTACATATGTATACACATATATATACATAAAATAGACAAATGCTCAGGCAATGTTTACATACTACATTGAAGTGGCTTGTATATAAGTAGCAAATACACCTCACTGTTAGTGAGCCCATACTACAAAGTAACCTCGGAAAAGTTAAAATGGTAGTATTTCTGTAAGCACAACCTCTAGAAATGTTTCTGTAAATATATTTCAAGAAAAATATCTTCCTCTGGCCCAAACAAGACTGAGTTACCAAAGCTTACCCTCTTCAGTACAGTTGTCTGGGACATGGCAATTTAATTTCAAAATTGAACATATTTTGAAAATTATTTATTTTCCACACCCAAAAAAACCCCAAAATTTCTTGAGTAATTTCTCAAAGAGTAATTGCACTAAATATGTGAATTTAGATCCTTTTTTCTCACTGTTTTAAAACAAAATGCAGCTAATCCTGGACATATTAAATTTTCTCTCTAGAGCCTTGCTAACCTGTCTTGGAAACAGTTTGGCTCTGGCAAAAATGGGTAGTTTGATGAAAATAGTCAGCTGAAAAGCTTCCTACCACCTCTACCATGGGTCTTAATAGTACTCTTGAAGAAAGCTATACAGAGAAATGAAGCTTAAATCAGATTTTTTTCTCCTGAAATTTTATTTTGTATTAAACAAGTTTTTATTCTTATTTCAACTGTTCTCTCTTGACTCTGTGTATTACCTCTCTGAAAAAAGACAAAACAAATTTACATAAAGATTTTAAATAAAAAAGGTTTCCCTTCTTCCCCTGCCAGATGAGACTGTTTTACGAATGTGGTCCCAGAGAGAATTTCTCAGTGAATGAAGTATGTGTCAAAAAATGTTCAGTGCTGTTTTGCAGAGACAATGTATAAAGGGGAAGAAGATGTGCATACTTGTGCAGGTAAAATTTTGTTTACATGAAATCCCTTTTCATCAAGCTCAGATATTTCCAGTCATGCTATGTTTTAGTTTATATTTTACTTGTATTTTATCATCTCCATGAAGCCAAACATCTTCTTGGATAAGTCATTTAAGTTTCCAAATGGCTTTTGCAGCAATGTGGAGTTTAAATTTTAAATTACATAGGTTCTAGTGGAGAATGGAAAATTTCATAGTATGAGCAAATGAGGAAAAAAAACCCAACACTTGAGGAAACAGAAAACTTGCAGAACGTCTGCAGTGTAGCTATCTTGACTCTCTGTGGAGAATCAGCCAGAATAGTCTCCTTGCAAAAGGTTCAGGTGCTCCTGTCTTTCCATTTTCAACAATCTTTCCTTAAGGGCAGGCACTGTGTCAGACATATTCACATCTATATGCTGGATATCCAACTACAGCTTAGAGTCAGATGCAACAAGTATTTCTCAGAAAGCTATGAAGGCTGCCAAAACACAGCCAACACAAAAGAGATTTCTTCAGTTATTTTCTAGCCTTGAGGCAGTAGCTTCTGAAAATGTCTTACTAAAAATGGCATGAGAAATAATACTTGTAATCAAGGGCAGTTGTACCGAAGAAAATGGAAGATTTTACCCAAGCTGAACAAAAGTGTCAATGTATAAACAGCACCTCTGGCTGCTGATTGCTGGAGTGTCTTATGTACATTACTTCTGAGTTTACTTTTTTAAGTTTTAATATAAGATGGCTATGCATACACCTCTTGGAAGTTCACATTCGATATTGTAAATGGGTATCTTGGAAACATCCAGCACTGGGAGTGGGAGTACAGATGTTCAGCATCATTCAGGATCAAGCCTTAAAACTGATGATCTGAACACCACCACATATTTCACTGCTGTACTTCAACAGGTGGCTCTCCACTCAGTGCAGCATTACTTAAATCTGCTTGCTATTACTGACTCAAGCAGCAGCTCAGACCGCAAAGTCCCTTCTTTGTTCTGTGTCTGAAAGGGCACTTGCATGCAGTCCCTGCTCTGACCCCAGAATGTATTTTAACATGCTTATTTTAACACAAAGATGCTTTATTAATCCTTTAGCACCCGTAGGTATTCCTGTGACGTTCAAAATTTTGAGCAAATGAGTTTTCTTCTGATAAAAATTGAGGATTAAAATTGGAAAGCAACTTCTATAAAATTGAAAGCCACTTTTTTTCTGATACTGAGGACAAAATCCAGTCTCCTGCACACAATTCATATATTGCCCTCTGAAGCAAACAGAGGTATGAGAGCTCTAGCTCTCCTCTTTTTCCTGCTTCTTCATATGCCTTGCTCCCAAGGTGATTTGTAGCTGTTGCAAGTGAGCAAATACATGTGCCTGCCAGTGACTCCCACCCAGCTGGTGGTATTCTTGGTTGCCTTGTTAGGCTGTTTTCAATCAACCATCTTTGTACTCCAAGATCAATGCAAAGGGCCTTTGTTGAGGCCAAGGAGTTGAGTTGCTTCTGGCTCAATGCCCAGTACTGGATTAAGCCCTGTTTTCATACACCAGGGAGGAAACACAGACCCGTCGTCTGTTCTTTACCACCGTGTGCTTCCTTTCTAATGAACTCTTTTGATTAGTTGGGAATAAGATAAATCAAGAAAAAAAACCTTCCCAGTCTCCGCATCTGAGACACAGAGAGGACTCAAATTATCTCAAGTCACTAGGAAATACACAAAGTGATTCATAAACAATGATGAGATACAGTCAGGAAGAGAAAACACACTCAACTGCTACTTGGGACCAACAGTGGATGGCTTTGGCATTGAAGACTCCTGTATCCAGCCAGCTAAATTCTGCAAAATTGCTCTATAAAGAAACTTTTCTTCAGCAGTGCTTGTTATTTGTGTTACCTAATTTGCACATTCAGCAGCACACTGTAGCTGTTATGGAGTGGGTCCCGTATTTCTGCAAATGGCAGCCAGCTGTCTTTCAGCTCTGCAAATTTCTTTGCAGCTTATTTATAAACCATTTGAAGGCTGACCTAATGCTCACTTAGCACAAAATAAACCCTGGAAACATGTGGTGCCATAAAGCTGCCAAGTCAAACACTTACTGCATTTTTGTAGAAGAAATACAGCACCATGTTGGCGAGTCGGGAATAACACCAGTGGCCATGAACAAGCAAAAGCTTCTCCAAATGCCTGAACCTCGGGATTGCAAAGTCGCTTGCCATCACCGCCTTTAATGAAACAAAGGTTGGAATCATTATTGTAAAGCACCACTTTCAACGCTAACAATCAACCTCACCATCTTCTCGATTCCTACAGTCAGTGGAAGTTGTACTCATGAAGAATGAAATTCCTGACAGTGCTTATGAGATGCAGCTATTGCTGCACGGATTTGAAATACCCATGAGCAAACGAGGCAGCCTGGCAGGACATGCAAGGCAACCTGGTCCCCCCCAGAGGAGATTACAGCCTACATTGCAGATGGTGACAAGCAACAACAAAAAGCAAGAGGTGGGAGAATGGCTGGCAATTTCAGCTGCATGAGCATGAAGGCTCAGGTTCCATGTGTGAAGATCTTGGTGTCTGTTACATCTTTCTCTGTAAAAACTACAGTGTACTTACAGGGCAAAATGAATTTCCAGAGCATAAGATAAGAACAGCAGAATTAAGTGGTTGCATCATAATTATTTGACTTTAAAAGACAAAAAAATAAAAATATTAGTTTTAATTTCATTTGTGGACCTGGTTTATAAAGTTTACTTGGCTGTCCTGAGATATCAGTATTTTGAGGGATTTTTAAAATCACACATTTTCTGTAACTGTGTATGAGAAAAAATCACACTAGATGGGAGTCCTCTGGGACTGTGCAGACTGTCAGATGACATTGACAAATGAATCACATAGTTTCTCTATAATTCTGACTAAATTTCAGGGTACTGTACATCTAGATGAGACCTACTTGTGTTATCATGGCTGTTTCATGATTTTCCTTATCCCTAAGATCACACTAGGATTTAATTTAATATTATTTTACATTTCATTTTCTATTTTGGTATCACCTTTCTTCTCACAATTCAGTTCAGCAAAAACAGAAGGAAAGGTGAAAACCTCCAAAGGAGCAGTATCTTCCTTACACTCTGCTGGGTATATTTTAGCTGTATTTTTAAATGAGAGATGTCTTTCCTTTTAAGTTTTCCTAATTCTCTTTCTTGGTAAAACATCAAAAGGGCTCCGTTTTCCCAAGTACGTGCTTGTAGAAGCTATTAAAATAAACTCTAAAACAGTATGCAAGAGAAGGTGTAAGAAGGCATTGCAATTTAAGCAGTAGATATATATAAGGACTGAAACACTTTTTAATATGTTGACACATCCTAAGATTTCTCAGGTACTGAGAGACACTTGTTATAACCTCCCTGCACAGAAGTCTGATTTGTCTTGCAGACATACAGCTATCTTGCAGTTTCAGGAGAACAGAGCTATGCTATGTCTGCTTCCTTGTCCTCCACCCCATCTCAGCCTATTCCAATGTCAAAACAAAATCGTTAGCTTCATTTGTGCTTCTAACATGGTACTTCTCAGCACACTGTGAGAAGTGTCACGATTTTTTTCTTTTTTTTAAATTCCATTTCTATTATGGTGAGAAACACAGAGAGAAGGATATGCTATCCAATTACACTTGCGTGTTTACTTAGTCTCAAAATACCCCCTTGATTTTCACTCTTTTTTTTTCTTCCAGCTCCACATGCTTCCACAGAATGTGGAAAGAAAATAAATCAGACAGTATTGCTGTCTTAGGCATCTAAATGCTCAACGCCTTCTGAATACCTGCGTGTGTACAATTCCAACAGTTGTTTATAGTAAAGAGGTCTGTGTGGTTCCCTAGGACTTGCAGTAAGGGAAGGGATCTATAAACATTTTCCACTCTGCTGAGCTTTCATTTAGAAAAAAACCAGGTGGTTTAATGAGTTAATGAGAAAATAGCTTTCAGACCTGGATACACTGCAAAAGCCAGGGGGATCTGAGGACTGGTTATTGGAAGTGTATGAGCTCAACTGAAAGTGGCATAAAGTGGGAAGGAGTAAAAAAAAAATGCTATGAGCAGTATATGTCTGCATTAGCAAAAATGTAATCTGAATTAATAGATGGCAAGAGCTTATTGGTAAGTTCATAAGAGGTGGTAAGACACAAGAAGTTTGCAGCAGACTTTTTTGAATGGATAGGTTTGGAGGGGAGCCCACGAAACCAGCCTTCTCTGAACTCTCTGGAGCTTGGACTGCCTGCAGAGTGATACTGCAGAAGTAATGCAGGATATAAGATTCATACACAGTGAAAAGTGTATGAGAAGAAAAATATCTACTGACTTTTCTCCAGCGACCGGTCCTAGCTTCTGCTGATCTGCAGTCAGAAAATGCATAAAGTTGATACCCAAGTTCATAGCTCACTTAAATTTTTGTTTCATAAGTTTGTGTGTTGACCCAAATAAATTACAGCATTCATGAAATCCCATGAAATAAAACTCCATAGCCAACTTATGCACTGTGTGAAGGAGGCCTCTCTTCCTTTTTGAGCAAAACATCCAGCCAGTGTTGCAAAAAATGCAATTTGGGTCAGAGAACCACCCACTGGTAACTAAGTTAAGGAGCATGCTCATCTGCTCAGGTCCTCAGGATGGAAACACTTCCCACTTTCCCTGTAGAGCTATTTGACATATACTCAGCTACTCTGTTTTCTCATGCAATCAGCCTGCCCAAATAAAAGGTAGGTTGTGGAAATGAGGTATCCTCCTCCTTCTCTGTGTCTTACTGCCACGTCTGGTCCTAACTCTGCAACTGATCTGCACCAGCAGTAGAGAAGGCTGAGATAATACATACATCCTATACACATACATCACATACATCCTCTCTTCTGGGGATGAGCAAAGTGCTTCTTATACAGTCGTAAATGCAGTACTCATAGGTGGAACTCATCCAGAAGGCTACAAGGCAATTACCCTTATCCTGCTATTCCCTATGACTGGAAACGTGCCCAAAACCACGACTTGCTATAAGGTGTAGGGAGCAGTGGTTCTGCAAAGGGCCACAATTTCTACTTTCTTTACTGTTTTGCTGTCTGAATAAGCTGAGTGAGTGAGACGTGTGGGTGGCTGGGCTAAGGGTCACCACCACACCATGCAAATTAGATACAGCAGTTGTACTGGCCTGTGCAGCCACTCCATGGAAGAAGTATACCCAAGCAATACAGGAGAGAGGAGAATAAAAGCCAGAATAAGATGAACCTTTGTGTCCTAAATAATGCATACCTGAGCTTTTTTTTCTCCTTTAAACAAGTATTTAGCTAATTATTTCTTTAATCATATTGCTTAGAGGGATCTGGTAAGCTCAATTTTCTGAGAAGGCAGAGTGTGTGAAAACTCATCCCAGATGTGAGAACAAGTGTGAGCTCACACTCAAGCTGAAAGAACCCTTGTAACATACAACTGGCACTCCTCCGCACAACTTGCTGCTTTTCCTTTATTTGTGCTGACTATCCAGAGGCAGTCTGAACAATCTGACCTATAGGAAGTGTCTGTTTCACACCCTCACAGGAGTGCTTTCCACTGGATGAGCAACATTACCTGCATGCCTTCTTGACCAGAGATCCCCACACCAACATCTGCCACCTGGATCATGCTGACATCATTAGCACCATCACCTAAAGATGACAAAATACAGTTTTGTTGTCACTAGCAGACCAACAACAGTTAGCAGCAACAAAACAAAGGAAAAATAGTTGTTATCGAGTGTTGGTTGAGTATAGTAAGAGAGACATTTCCTAAGTGTTGGTTGGGTATACTAAGGGACATGCGCAGTAGAAAAGGATACACCTTTAGAAGATAAGGTTCAAAGTTTGCAGTTTCCCAGACATTCTGATCTTTGTAGATCTTTTTATCACAGGCAAGTAAAAATAAAACAAATCTGTCTCTTTTTAGTAATACCTAAAAATCAGGTATCAGGCCTAAACTGCACCAACAGTAAAACAGTAGAAGGCTGAGGGTGAGCTTCCCAATACTTCTGCTTCCTGATTAACAACAGTCTGCCTGCAATCAGGTATGACTAAGAATTAAATGTGCAAGAAGGTCTAAAGCCAATGAAAATGTCTACACTGTAAAAATACTAAAAAAAGTTAAAAAGTAGATGAATGGAAGAAGTCAAGAGAGTAGGGTTGATCAGTTCAAGATCTTTAATACACCCACGACTGGTAGATTTATTTGGAATAGCTGCAGAGCCACCACTCCCTACTCTGCTTCCAATCATGATACCACAAGTGGTAGGTGCCACAGACAGGATACCAGAATGAGACATGTATCTAGTAATTAACGTCTTAAATTTACAGCCAGTGGGCTATTGGAAAATGAAACTGTATTAGCTTATGAAAAGACACTTGGTTTTAAACTTCAGTGGCTGAGGTGCCCGCCACATCTCACCAGTTTCCCTGCTGTTGGCACATGTAAGAGTGGTATCCGCTCACCAGACAAAGCTGATGTCTTTGTGACTGTGTGACACAATCCAAGTTAGCTCATGTTGGTTAGAAGGGAGGATGCATACAGCTAGGCTTTAACCCAGAGCAGGAGCTTAAGCTCAACTCATAGGCTCAAGATGCTCAGAAAGAATGAAAATATGACCTGCCCAGTCTCCACTAGTCTTTTTAAGCATTCTGGATAATTCAAGTTAATGAGTCAGATGTTTTTTACAACATTTGCAAATGATTATGTCCACAGTCAGTTAGCCAAAGATATAAATTCAGTATGAGGGAGGCGTATTTGAGCTAGATATAATATACTGAGCATGAAGATGATGATAATCAGCATGTACTTGGTGATGTTGATGTCACATGTGTCTGGCAATTATTATATGTATTTGGGGTTTCTCATGGGCAGGTCCCGCCCACATGTGTTCCAGCTTTAATTAATGAATACAGGTAGATGAAAGCAAATGTATTTGTGACAGTACATGCTGAAATCATATCTTCTAATGAAACATGAACCTAAACTTGAGAAAGGGAAAGAAAAGCTGGTTTACTTGTGTAAAAATCATAGAAACATAGAAGATCCTGTCAAATTTAAGCCAGACTGATTGCCAAAGTCTCCCCTTTGCCAATTAAGTGATTAGTGGGAAGAAGTGTAAGCGTTGGCATGATATCAGTTGTAAATCCACTCTCTATAATGACAAGGCCAAGCCATAGCCTGTGCAGTTGATGCCTTAGGATTTTAGCTTTTATATTTTTCATATATTTGTAATCCTGCAATTCTTTAGTGTGTAACTCTAAAATCCATACTGAGTGTTAGCAACTGCTTTTCCCATTTTGGTCACACCCAACAATTCCTCTCTAGGCCTGAGAATCAAGGACACCTTACCGTCTCAGGCCTCGAGAAATGTAAACAAAAGTGAGTTGGGGGGGAGCAAACTAAGCGAATGGGACTCCACTGCCTGAAGCTGTAATAGGACAATTAACCTCTGATATGCAAATGGACAAAATTTATATCTGTCCAAAAAGCATGTGACTGTGTCCATCCTGGGTGTAGTCTCTGCGAGACTCCTGCACTGTCCAAGGTGTGCCCTGTGAAGGCCTTTCAATAAATACCTACCCTTTATCCTTTCACTCTGTCTGTCCTCTGTTCCCGGTCAGCCTCTACAAGGCATCACTGTATGGCTGACTTGTCATAACAAACACAGAACCCTGAGCTGAAGCATGATGGGATGAAACAGCACTGAGCACCATTTTTTTTTGTGTAATACAGTGATTGCAAAATGGTGTTTTGCACAGCATCAGATAACCCAGCTCTTCATAGCTGTGTTCAGACATGTCAAAACCTCCTAACATAACTGGGTCCTGATTACCTGCCTTCTGTAGGAAGAAATCTCAAATACTCCTCCAGAGTTCTATCCTGCTTTTGAGTAAATATGTTAGAGTAAGTATATTAGAATTGTCCAACATGTTTTCAGACAAAACTGGAAAGCTGTTTCAGTTGTGAGGCAGCTAGAAGGGTCCTACTGCACATCAAAAAATCAAAATTTTCAAGACACAGTATACATCAAAGAAGTCTAGTTTAAACTGAGGTATTTACCTATTGCCAAGGTCATTGCTTTGAGTTTGTCTCTGACTAGTTTCACTACCATGCTCTTTTGGAGTGGGGTAGAGCGACAGCACAGTACTGAACGGCATCGCTTGGCTAGTGCAAGAAATTTATCTTCTAGCGTAGGTTCCAGGGCATAAGCTAGAGTCCTTCCATCAATGACTAGGCCCAAGCTGGAAAGCACAGAGGAAGAGGGTGGATAGAGAGGGGTGAACCCAACATTCATGTTTCCAGTAGCTCCGTCTATTGTGTTGTTTGAAAATTTAGACTCTACGCATTGCAGACACTGTTCCAGCAAGACAGCACATGTCTCCTGAAAAAAAATTCAAAATAAAAATGCTTGAGAGAAAAGAACATGTATTCAAAGGCTTCTGTTTGCTGTATGTTTAGGCATAACTAATATGGGGAATGTATTATTCGCTATGCTATTAAAGTTTTAATTTCTAATAATCTTCTACTTGTTCTGAACATAATTCTTGCAGAAGGTATGACAACAATAAAGAGTAGAAAGGCTTTAAACCTAATTCTTCTTTAACATGCACTTTTTTATGCTAAATTAATTTCTTTTAGTGCCTTCTCAGAATAAAAGTGCTGGGAAATGATATATAATTGGTACCAAGTTAAGTATGGTGATGAACACCATTATGGTGATGAACACCATGTATACGCCCACAACTCAGATCAAAGAGTTATACATTGTTAAAGGCCAATTAAAGGTTATTTAAGCTGAAATCTCTCTCCGAGCCATACTCAGCTAGAAGATGTTATTGAGAATATATGAACATTTAAAAGAAATGCTATTGGTCTTACAGCAAAGTATGACTAAAAAGAAAAACCATGGAAAATTAATTTACCAGTTCAGCTGATACACCCAAGAATGGAAAACGCTGTTATCTTTTCTTCCTTTTTGAAAGAAATTGGAGCTGAATATCGATGGCCTACCTCTCCTCTGCTGATCTGAAGTCCAATTTTATCACCCCATAAAAGGACTACAGCACTATCAGTCTGGTTCCTTGTATGTTAGACCGTACCAGTAAACTCTTTGTGACTGCTTGCAACAAGTTGAGCACAGGAAAGATCAGTAACTCAGAAGGAATAGAAAAGGTCTGTTAGGAAGCAAGGCATTACTGTAGATGTGGTTTTCTGCCTCTCACTGTTAGCATCAAAATTTAAATAATGCTTCTATCTCCAGAGAAAAAGCCACCTGAGAAAACATGAATGACTGAGTTATCTAAATACTACATTTCAGTGGCATAAAATAAAGCACAAATTCTCAATAGGTTATCAATTGCTTTCTTTCTCAACATATATTTAGTAACAGGTTGCTTTTAATACCCATTAGTGCCAATAAACAGAACTAAGGATGTTTTGAGAATGCATACCAAAGAAAGTAATTTATGCTGCTATGGCATATTTTCATTCGTGGTGGAGTTCACTACACACAGTTACATGTTTTCAGTAAGGTTATGATATGGTTTATGGTTTACTATGGTTTAGAAGCAGAATTCACTGAAAAGTATTCAAAGACATGTCCTACCTGAAAATTATAGATGAAGCAGGAAAGGAAGAAAGAAAAAAAAAAAAGGAGGAAAAGGAAAAAAGCCATCAAACTTTTAATTGTACAAGTTGAAAATAAAGCAAAACTAGTCCATTAATAAACTTGTATACTGGATCTGCTTACTGGTGATTCAGCATTCAAGGTGATGATTTCTTCATCGTGATCTAGTAGCTTGCAGGCATATGCAATATTAACAGCTGTTTCTTGCTTGTCTCCAGTAAGAACCCAAATCTGCAACCCAGCTTTGCGCAAGCTTGCAATGGTTTCTGGAACACCATCCTGCAAACGGTCCTCTATGCCAGTTGCACCTAAGCACATAAAAAAAAGCAAAATACTCCATATTAAATGAATACCTAGGGTTGCCCTTAAACTTTAAGCTTAGATTAAAAGCAACAGAACAACAAGCAGTCACTTCTATTGGGAGACAGCTAAACTACCAATGGTTGCAAGGTTTGTGCAGCTTTTTGGGGGTATTGAGGAGGAAGAGCGGAAAGTAGCTGTGGTAAACATTTGCATCAACAATGAACAACAAATCCGGAACTCAAAATTTCAAAAGCAACCAGATGCCACTCCTAGTCCCAGAGGTTCACAAGGCTTATTGTCTCTATGCTCTATAGCTACATCATTTCTGCTGAATGTTGCTAGAGAAGGTATTGGTTCTTGGAGATCATTTCAGTTCCTCAAGATCTTAACTGCCTTTTCTCAATAAGAAAAGCGTGGGTCACTAGAAATTCCTCTTTTGACGGGGAGTAACAGCAGGCAGCTTGGCAACAGCAGATTAGACTGCACACATAAACCTTTTTGTGCCTTGTTGCTGCTCTTTGCTCTTGCAGAAAGACACTGGTGGCCAAATGAGATATAGCACAGAATTAATCATAAATCTGTTGACCATGATGTGAGAGTAAAATTTGTATTTTCATGCTTTCAATGCATCTTTCTACCTGTTTATAAGAGACTGGGTATCTCTTTTACGCTTATATAAATCAATTGACTGAGACAAGAGTTTCATATCCATAAAAAGTGGCAAAAAAGCCACTGAGGACCAAGCTGAGTTTCACCACTGGTACATCAGTGCTCCGCTGAGTGTCAGGGAGACTTCAGTGTGAAGAAGTGCAAGCCCTGCTACTAGCCAATGAGGAAGTGACAGACATGCAAGTTACCTGGAACAACAGGAAAAGCAGAATAAATTTTTCTCAGCTAACTGTTCAAGGAACAAGCATATTCCTTATGCTTGAAAAAAAACCAATTAACAATAGAAGTTCCCTTAAGTCTGAGCACCAGTCATTTACACGAAAACACATTCTTAGGGCAATGTTGGGAAAGCTATTGCTATCCAAACAAAGAAAAATATATTCCAGACTGAATTTTTATTCCCACAATGTAGTGATGACTGATCATTGCAAGCTACAAACCACAGCAGAATGTTCTTGGGGAATGACTGAATCAATAGTTTACTACTGGCCAGAGCTCACTTATTTGTCTAGCAGCTCAATTTCACTTTTTTTTTTCTTTTTTTTTTTTTCCTCGCCTCAGAGTGCAGCCACAGTCAACAGGTACACCCATGGTGGGATTACCACTTGATTACTCTGGTCCGAATTAGGCAACTCATGCTCCCCTTTAAGTCAGGGGAGAGAATCAGACGCTTCAAGGGCAGGATTCATCTAATCCTAAAGCAGATATCTAAGTCAGACCAAATGAACTACACTTTTTTTGTCTCTCCATTGGTTATATGCTGAGCCTTAGAGATGTGTAGTAGATGCATTAAAGTTAGGTGAGGTGGATCTGTCCCCCAGAGACAGGCATACTGGCAATTAGTAAAGGTCGCTATCTCCAACAGTGTTACGGCTGTCCCAGTTTCTTTGCCAGAGAAAGCAGTTGGATGCATAGAGTACTAGTGTATATACATACATTTTAGAATCTCAGTGCTTTCAACATCTCAACTCCAAAGACCATGGCTTAGCTCTTGCAATACTTTTTACATACACTGATTCTAACTGCAATCTCTTGCCCCGGAATACACAGGCCCTGAGTGTTCAGCATGTGCTGAACCCGATGTATATGAAAGTTGATGCCACTCACAGATGCAGTTTATGAGCCTTGCTTTATGCGTGTCTCTGGTGCCCCTGGAGTCAGGGAAGTCTCTGACGTGTTGAAGCGGCACTGAGCTAATGAAATTCTCTTGACAGCTTGGGCCAAGTCCTCCTCTTGTTTAGAGCAGCAGTTCCCATTTATGATATTGTGTCAAATTCATCCCTGGTATTACTTCATTTATTTCACTAGTGATAAAATGATGGCAGAAGCAAGGAAAACAGGGTATGTCTTTTATGTTAATTATATCCCATTCCTTTGTGGTGCTGCACACGACAGTCATGATAAAGTCCTTTGGAAGCCAATTTTTGTACTGTCAGAAACAATTTAAGGGAAAGAACGGATTTCATAGCCAAGCTTTCAGAATTTTTATCACATTTTAATTTCATGTCCAGCTCTCATTTCATTACCTAGCAGATGCAGATTCTTCTCTATCCTCAGTGCTGACTGAAACAGAAGCTCTTCACGATTTTCAATAGAGGATTCTGCTTCTAAATGAGTTTTTAACCAACAGCCATACTCTTCCTTGCTGAGAACCTATTAAAAAGAGTATGTGAGGGCACAGTCAATATGACGCAAAGGCATTCATCCTTTACTTAATAAAATGAAAAAGAAGTTATGAATCAAGAACAATAAAATAATAAATACCTTCAGTAATCTTTGTCAAGACTCTCCTTAAAAGCAAACTAAAAGCCTGCATTTACTTACTCTTTTAGCAATACAGAGGGTCCTCAGCCCATCTACAGCATAAAGATTAAGGTAATTCTGTGTTTTGCTTCGGATTTTTTTTTGATGTTTGCCCCGAGGGTCATCTAGATAAGAATAAAACCATAAATTACTCATTGAAAAATAACAGCATCTGAATTGCCTCAGAGAATAAAAACTTGTACACAGTACTCACTGTACCAGCACTTTATAACTGATACTTTTAAAGTGCTGTTGATATTTCCTGAGAAACTCAAGTAAAACATTCAATTTAAAAAAAACCTGTCTTTCTGTTCTCTTTTCTGTCTTCCTTCTTCAAAAAAGTCACTGTGAATGTACATGAGAAAGACCTTTTTTTTTACTCCTTAAATATTTCTTTTGCCTGAATATTTTAAGAAACCATGATAATCTTCACAGCAAACAATAATGTCAGAAATAGAAGCATGATTTCAAATACACTACTGGCAAATGTTTTTCTGCTTCCCCCTAGCTCATAATATGCAGAGAAACAACACTTAAAAATAGCACTCAGTCTTCCACCAAGGCTAATATCTTGAAAGAAGGGGAAACAGTGCTTTGTTTTGTATATCTAAGTGCATGAAGGTCCTTTTGCCTGTTAGTGCTGTACTGATACTTCCTGTCAGCCTGAATCAACACAAGAAGTTCTGGGTATGACTGTGATTTCATTTAGAGGAGAATTTGCACTTGCAAACCTCACAGTTAGCTTCTACCTCAGTTGCATCAGCAAAACTTCCACTTAGCTCTACCCTTCACTTAAAGCCATGTGTAACTACTCAAAACGAGGACTGAGCATCTGTTTCTTTTCTCTCTTTAGCTGGGACTGGTGCAATGTGCTCACTCTGTGATCAACATAGAGTAATAAATATGATGGCAGCACATTTTGTTCCATCTTATTACATGAAATGATGTCTCCAAAAATTAAAAACAAGTGATAATGCATCTTTTTTATCATCTAGGATCAAGACAAGTTCATGAAAAAGGTACTGTAATAGTAATCTTTAATAATATGAATTTCAAGGTTAGCATTAAAGTGAACGTACAAGCTGGTAAATTTTTAGATTGGAACCATTGAGTGGGAATGACTGGTACCTTCTGGCAGGGTTTCCTATTCCATGACATGATACACTTTTTTTTACTCAAGTCTGAATATTTTCAGGGGATGTAGAATCATTTCAGGATATAATTCTGTAACTGGAGCTGTTCCTAAGTGCAATATTTGAGTTAGTGGTACTAACACAGTAACCAGTCACTGAGTCAGGTGACCACTCCTCACCAGAAGTCTGAGCACCTCAGGAGACCTACTATGTACTCAGTTCAGCACTGAATGTGCTCACTTCTCATACTGAGAGCCTATGGGCACTATACTGTTACATTAAGCACTTAATATGGGTATATAAATTAGATGGCATAAGTATCTTACTGTTTATACTTTTCAGTGCCCATTTACCCAGTGTGCACTCATAGTGAATTTGATCTTGCTATATATTGACTGCAAATATATGTCTGTCTGTCTATAAAGTTACATAGCATTCAGCACTTTCATATTTATACAGCAGCAGAGTGCATAATTTGGCATTCAGATGCTCCAGCACAATACATGTATTGATTTTGTAGAAGTACGGGAACTGTGAGTTTGGAATTCCAATATTCTGGTTTTTGTTCCATTTATCTCAAGCATGTATCAGAACATTTTACTCACTGTACAGCTCTTTTCTCACCTTTAAAGACTTTTCTATCCTCTCTAGGTCTGCAAAGCTGGCAGTATACATATGTGATTGCTCCTGTGTGACTCTGTGAAGACTGTGGTATTTCCTGTATATGTTCATTTCAGTTCCATCTCTGATTAAGGTCATGGGGTGAATACTGACTGGTAGGAATATTCTCACGTGCCTGTCCATCTACCTATTAATACTTCCTATGCTATCACTGTTGATTTTCTCAAAGGGACGGTACAGATATATTATTCCAGAAGGACATCCCTACAAGTATTATTTGCAATTGGAAAGGCCTTTCTTATACTATATATGGAAATATGCATATAGGGAACCAGCAGCCTAACACAGTTTCATTTTGCTACTTTTCTGTTAATGCATTATAACCTTTTTGGCACATGTGACTTTGCTGTATAATGTAAGAATTTTTTTTTCTGGAAGAAGTACTGCAGCAAACCTTCTTCAAGGCTTCTTGTATTAGTGAGTTTTTTTAACTTTAGAACAATAAAGCAGGCAAGCATTCTTTCTAACTTATTGTGATACATAAATATTCTAGAGAAAAATGCTGTATGTTTTTGCATATCCCACAAGAAATTGTCTTATGGGAGTGGCTATTTCAGTGGCTCACTGACTTCAAATGATGCAAATTTCAATAGGTGCTTAAACACATCAAATGCTGTTTCTATCCCTTAAAGGTTAAGTGGTGTTAATCACTTCAGATCTGTCTGAATACCACGGGTGCTAATGCAGTGATCACAATGTCAAATGCTCATACCTCCTTCAATGAACAAAGACAGCAACTCTCTACAAGTAGAGATGTGTATACTATTTTCTGTGCAAATTCTCAGTTCTGGCATACCAATGACACCTAAACCCCCTTATAGCTGTTCATGTGCCTCATGAGTGCTACCCTGAGATTTATCCTGTACTCAGAAGTTAGAAGGGGGAAGGAATCTCTTGCAGACAAAACCGAGTTGTGGAGATCTTTTTAGCTGGGATGCAGTGCCTGCTCTGAGCAGCGTGACCACATGCACCATGTCAGTGAAAAACAGCAAGGAAGCCTCCTCCAGAAGAATGATAGAGAGCTAGTGGCCTTCTGTTTCTTCATTTCCTTCCATAATCTCAAGCTGCAGAAAGCCAGCACAGTCATTGTTTTCTCAATGATTTATGTTCACAGTTCCTGTGTGAGCTGGGTATTGACTCAAACAGTAACTTTCTTATTTATGAACACGGTGACTGTTGTGATAAAGTAAAAACAATACACTCTTGGGAATCATTTCAAGGCTTTTGGAAATATCTGTTTGCTGTAGGAATACACTAGGTTCCACCAGCTTAACTAGATATACAGGCAGAGCAAATGGAGTCAAATTCATAATCTTTTTAAACTTTGAAGCTCATGACGATTTATACTTTTCTATAAGACACAAGGAAGCTAGAACATAATACTTCTGCTTCTGTTTTTGGGCAGTTTCTCATGTCATATTCTAAAATACTCTTCCTCCTAAACAGGAATCTTTGTTTGATGCCATGCGATGTTTGACTTGGAAGATTACAGATATGGTGCTGCGTTGGTCCTTCAATCTAAGGGCACAAGTCTCAAGACACATGCTTGACTAGTGTACAGTTCACATGTCTCTGAAGCACTAAGAGAGCAAAGACCAAGCTGTGGGATTAGTTGTTGTGTCCATTTACTTTTTAGTAATTTCCTTGAAATGATAAATGACTGAGTTCTTGTAGCATTAAGTCTCCTTTCACACTCATGTTCCACCATCACCAGTGAACTGGATAACACCAACAGATCCCACAACATAGATAATAGCCACAGCATAAATCTTTTGGTTCCCTCCACATCCATGGACACTAGGATACTGCAGGCAGAGGCTGCGAATTCAGCTCCAGGAATGAAAGATACTCAAGAGAAATGTCAGATGTTTTACAGACAGATGTGCTGAAACATACAGAATTACTGAAGCCAGCAGGGGCTTAAGAGGACTAGAAAACAACGGGAACTGCTTATGGTGTTCTAGTGGCTGCACTTTACATGGCTTGCAAAAGCGAAGCACATCAGAACTCATAGTTCAGTTTGGGCTAAAAAAAACCCAAACAAACAAAAAACCAAACCAAACCAAAAAACTTCCCGCACAATTTCAGAACCACTTTCAATTTGCTTGCCTGTAATGATGGTGGAATCTGTATTTGCCCAGCTACAGACATTGCTAACTCCCACGCTGACCTTCAGCAGCTTTGCTTCTTCTTCTCTGACATACATCCTCTTTGATAATGTTGCCATTTTTTTATTTTTTAACTGGCCTTACGGTTTTTACCCAGGTGGGTCCTAGACCTGCCTGAAATTTCCTTGAAAATTCCTTGATCCATTAAGTCTATTGTGAATGGACATTGCAGCTTCGAACATAGTCTGTTATATGGTGGCAAAAAATTTAAGACTTGGCAAAAAGTATTTTTTTCTTTTCTAAACGCTCAGTTCTCATTCTGAGAACTCATTTCCAATCTTTATTTTCTAGGTATTAGGAATTTTCAGTGCTACAAACTCTATATTAGTAGTTTGGAAGGAAAAAAGTTTCCATAGATGCTCTACGTGCCTTCTGTGATATCAGATCTTTGCTAGAAAATTATTCATGAATACTTTGTTGTTAGTTAAGGACAAGTTGTTCTTAATTTTTTTGGCTCAGCTTTGATTTATATGGCTGAAACCAGAAAACTAATGCCAACATTTTTCAGTGTTTCGTTAAACTAAAATTACACAGTACAAGCCTTTCACAATTGTTTACTACAACTAATGTCAAAGTAACCACAAACTCAATGCATTAGTGAAACATGGCAAGTACCTAGCACTTTGGGGCTCTGTCCATTCATACTGGGGTAATCTTTAAACACTGGATGAAATTCAGTGTTGAAAATACAGTAAATTAGATGCAAACTGATTAATGCAAACTGAAACCCATGAGTCTCCTCTAACTTCTGAAAACTTAAAGGAATCTTCTTGAAACCAACTGATTACAATTAGCTATTTGAAGTCGTCCCTGCTTCCTAGGACATTTGGGTGCTGGAGAATTCTCCATGCTTTAGGGAAATTTCATGTTCACGTCTACATGTCTATTGATTGCTAGTCAACTATGCACTTGAAGCAAGGATTTCTTGTCTGAACAACATCTCTCCATCTTTTCCCACAAAATTTCTGTTTTGATGGCTGATTGATTCACATTGCTCTTTAGCATCATAGTTAAACATGAAAAAATGTGCCGATTAATGCAACGTATTTCACCAAAAGGACATAAGGACTTACAAATGAAACAGAGGGAAGCAGCAATAAGAAGTATTTCAGTTTCATATAAAACACTCATCTGTCCAAGCACTGCCAGGCAGGTTTTTCTAGAGAAATGGAAATTGCTTTGGCAGAGTTGCAAGAAATTCCTATAAAATAAAGTTTACTAGTAGAAGATCTTCTACAGAAATTATCTTCACTCATTCTTGTAAGGTAAGGAACCAGCAATTTTTTACAGAAGATTTGCAATAATTACAAAGTATTATAAAAGAAGGGTAATGGTTGCCATTCTACCAAATGAAAGCAGGCAAGTCTACTTGCTAGACAAGGCAGTAAGATACGAGGAGATCTTCAGCAACTAACTGCCTCCCAACCCCCCCAAAGGTAAGTAAGAGGTGTACCTGAAGAGCAGGGGAGAAGAAGATCCATAACAACGGAATCTGCTCCTTTAGTGTAAACATTTATTTCATCTGTGAGAGGATGCCTGACCACTACTGACATCCTCTTCCTGATGGAATCAAAGCCCAATGTATGTAATACTTCAAAGCTTAAGGTTCCCAGGTGAGGTAGCTCCACTGAAACCTGGTCAGACAGCCTTCCAACCAGAGAACAGTTATATGCCCTTGCTGCATAAACGAGAGCAGCTTCATCTGGACTCTCTGCTTCGTAACGGAGTTCTCCTTCCTCAGGTGCACCCCCCACAGCTGTCCTGCCTTGCTGGGAGCTGTAGCCATTGTTATTCATCTGTGCAGAGTATGCCAGCTTCTCTTCCAGTTTTAATAAAGTGCTATCCGTAGATGTAGATGAAAGCATGCTTAAACCAAATCTGTGTATTGATTTGCTTGTAGCTAGACTAGATGAACTGCTGCTGTTGGATCCAGAGGTCAAGCGGCTTGGAGTGAATCTTCGTATGAAGTCTTCAATGGTTTTTACTGGAGATTTTAGTTCAAATCGGTCTCTAACCTTGAGAAGAACAAAACCCACCAATGAACAAATGCCAAAGAAAAGTTGTACAAGAATTCTGACACTGATAGTCAGTCTAAGCATCTCCAACTAAAGAGTAAAATTTCTTTGAGGGCAAAAAGTAATGGTATTTGTATTTTGAGAAAGGAAAGTAAATGGACAACACTGACTCAACAACAACAAAAAAAACTTACCAGAACTTCAGAACTATACCTGTGTATGAAAGCACATATGTTTGTATTAAAACAGTTTTTTCTTCTTTCACCTCCTCAGATATGACTAACGGATAGTCCATCAATGTTACACCACCACGAGCAGTGTATACTAAAGGCTACCATTAGTATGAAACCTTGTCATCCTTTGTGCATATTCAGTGCAGGTAGTGAAAAAAAAGCTAATGCAGTGTGTTTCTATTGAGAAGGGTGGTATCTGGTAGAAGTGAAGTTTAATGGGAATATGCCAATGTTGAAAGTATTCTCAAAAGACACACGTTGCGATAAGTAATTTCCCCCGTCTCTTTCAGCATTGAAGCATTTTGCTTCAGAGTTATCATTTACCTCAGTTCACACAAATCTGTTCTAAAGATACAGTAGCATTAATAGTAATAGCATATTCATAGTAATATATATAATTGTGTAACAGTGTAGCATTCCTGAAACAGCAGAACCGAGCATTCTTCAAACGTTTCCTTGGCACAAAACCACATCGTTTTGCAGACTAGTTCACTTTTTATTCCAATCTGGAACAGAAGCAAAGTACAGAATTTTCTCCAGAATGGAAATTCCAGCTGCTGGCGAGCTTTAATATTACATTCCATTATAGTTTTGTCTTATGGATCATCTTGGGATTGCGTTCTTGAAATTCTCATTCATCAATGACACTAGTTACAGGCCAATTTAAGCACTAATGATCATTATTCCTCATAATGAGCTTAAGATGCATCTTTTACATAATTTGAAAGTTTTAAGTGATGTTTTTCAAGTTTATTTCTCTTTTTAAACTTTTAAAAAATGTCTCAGCCTTTTCTTAATTTAATCCATACATATGAAATATTTATTCACTGACAGCTTATATCCCTTTCTGGGAAGTTTTGCACATTTACAAATTAGTTTTCATACATACTTACATATTTATGCTTATTAAATGAATAAGTTACAGGACGAGAAATCAGGAGAGTTTCAGAAGTATCTTGAAATTGTTGATGAAAGCATATCTTGCCATGGAGGCAAGTGAAATAGCTGACACACTCCATTCAGCTAATGCATTATTAAACTCACTCAGTCACATAGTGGTTCTACGAGTCATCTCACAACTCGCTCTAGTTGTTTCTCACTAGAGCAGGAGGTTTTTGTTTCCCTAACTTACAAGATAAATTAGTATCAAGGCAAAAGAAGCCTGAACTCTCTTTTCCTTTTTCTTTAACTTACCTTCTGTCGGGGCTGATTTGGTGCAGTAACCACGACTGTGTTACATATAGTCAAAGCTATGAAGAAGTCAAAAACGTCACACAGTTCTGGACTCAGATGGGATAACGGCTGTTCGTGGCTCCTCATGACCTCCAGATGCTTAGCACATTCATTCACCTTTTCTAACAACCTTGGGTCAGGTGTGATGTCCTTCTCCTAGTAACAAACACCAGTGATTAGTATCTGTGTTTCTACACATTTCCAAAGCAGCAATAAGCAATTAAAGCATCCAGAGCACTGTCAATATCAAGAGTTTTGTGGTGGCCTTACACCACAGAGTAGAGGTGGAGAGAACTATAACACACCCATTCTAGACAATAAACAGTTAACAATGAGCCTACTGGTAGAAATGATGTGAAATATTTATAGTAGCAATATTTATCTACTTTGGAGGTAGTGGAAAGAGGAGAGTTACATACTAATTTTCCTGCCTCTTTTCTGTTTCATTCAAGACATTTATTATCTACTACTGAAGTATGGTACACTGCAGAGACCAGAAGTGTGGAAAAAATAGACAGCAATGACATTTAAAGTTTGGCTTTACATCAGCACAAGAAAATGAAACCATCTTCAGTTGTTTCTTAGAGAACAATTGTCCACACATTTGAAGTTAATTCATTAGGGTTTTTTACACTGAAACATTGAGCCCTTTCAAGTCTATTTCATCAGTATTTTCCACTTATTTAATATAATTCTTGTCAGAGCAAACTGCAGTATTTTGCAACGCACAGGGAGGCAAGGATACAAAAGATTAAAAGATAAACTGACCTAAGCCTCTTTTCTCAGGAGAATTTTATCTCTTGATGCTCAGCAGCTGATGAATACAAGCAACCACAGAGCTCCACGTATAAAAACTGCAGCTTGGAATTTTATCAAAAGAGCTTACTCTTGACTGAAATCAAGAAGTCCCACCAGTGCAAACAGCATCTTTCTTTGTTTGTATTTGTAATTTACTTTAAGGGTGAATTGTGTCAACAGTGCAACAATGCAAAACCTCTAAATAGAAATGACTTGGCTCCTCTCCTCTCTTATTACCATTCAGCTCATGTAAAACTTACATAGAATTGCAACAGTATAAAATAAACCAAGTGAAGTTGTAAGGACATAAAGCCACCAATGTTCTGAAATGTAAAGATGCTTACTTTTTAAAATACAACACATGCAGTCGACTGATAACCACTGAAACACACTAAAAACTATGCTATGGTGTATGTCAACAGTGTCTAAGAATTGGAATACGTAGTGTCCACCCTAGTGCTTGATAGCTTTGAAATCCTCTGACAAAAGAGAAAAGAAGAGGCATGCGCAGAACAAGTCAAATTGTTGACCTCAATGCTATTCTCAGCTTGTGTAGATAAAAGGCAGACATACATTTTCTTTCCAAAATCAAAGTGTAACTAAAACGTTTCAGATTGTCTTTACCTTCAGCTTGTTCCCACAGATAAGGCATTTAGATAAGATCTATGCCAACACTTGATTGTTTTTGTACAAATAGCTGTGACTACAGAAGTAAAAACACCAAGATGAAATCTATAAAAAGTCACACGATGTGCTACAGATTTACCTTTTCCTTTTGAGGACATGGTTCTATTACAAGATACAGGACATTGTGCATTTAGTTCTCATGACTTACCATTGGGCTACTGAATGCAGTGTGCTTCGAGAGTATGCTTGCTCTTTTTGCTTCAGCTCTGCTACCCGTGCGCCGGTGGGTTTTGGTGCTCTGGCTCCTGTGTATCACTTTGAGGCTCTGATGGCTGCAGATACTGTCACGCTGGGACAGAGTTCCTCCTTTTGGGCCTGCCTCTTCTTCTTCAGAATCAGGCTCTTGGTACATTGCTAAGCGTTTGGCTATCAGTAAAAATAAAGAGGGACAAATGTTGCACATGTTAAATGTGGCTTAGAAAGAGGGAGAGGGACATGGTGACCTTTTTTCAAGTGATCAGATTTTAATATTACGCTGTGCTTTCTCAGTAATAATGAATGATTCCATTACCAGGAGATATAGTACAGTCTTAATTGAATGGTAGTATCTAATGTAGGATGCAGATAACATAATTAGAAATGTAACACAATGCCCTGCCTCCCTTATCATCACATTCTCTCTGAAAGGCAGTTAGACTCTGCAGTAATTCAATGCATCCCTGAAGACTATTCTATAGCTCTGTCTGATGAAATCAACCAAATAATTTGGTCTTCACTTGAAATCTGAGTAGGAAATAAACAATCCAGAAATTTTTCCTGTCATTTCCAACACAAATTTCACATAAAGTATTTTCCAGCAAAAATGTCCCATCTACCGAGTACCAGTTACTGACACCTGAAAAGTCCTCAGAACAACACCCCTACAGAGAACTACTGCCTTTATTTTACACACAGAGATGAGGTACGGACAGCATAAAAGCCTTGCTTAAGGTCACAGCCATTTTCTGCAGAGTGGAGACATGAACCCAGATTCTTGACTGCTAGCCTAATGTTAAAACCACTGTGGAGTCTGTCCCTTCTTTGCATGATAGGCAGGACAGTGCAGCACGCAGTATGAAAACCAGTGTACCCTCACCTGCTGCAACACTTGTTCCTATCACCATTTGCTGCAGTGACCAATTCCCAGTTTACATAGAATGAAAGAGTTTTTCCAAATGATATATTTTAGAAAAATGCTTCCTCGATGAAGAATCCAACTGAAACAATTAATGCTAGAAAACAATCCTGGCAGCTGGATATACAGAAATCAAAAAGGAAACAGAAAGCAGAGGTGTGAAACAATTGTGGAATCCTGCCCCTCTAATGACAGGCTGTTTAGCTCTAACTGATGTACAACATATTTTTTCATTCCTAAAGACCATGGGCATTTAGTAATCTGGGTGATTCATTAGGCAAGTAAATGCCACTCTAACAGGTATCTATTTATTCCTTCATTATGTACTAATTGAAAAGCTTTTCATTATGCTTTCAAAATAATCCACACTATACAGTACAAGTTACATACTCGTGGCTCAGTTTGTTTCGGTTCTCCAGTGTAACAAATTAGATTTTCCTAACAGCAAGTGATAAATCACTAGCATGTAAGTTAATTATTCAGGCATTTAACAAACAAACAAAAAAAAAATTCTTTCAAAATACTTCCTGAGAAAAATCTTGCATTATATATAGTGAGTTTGGCATGTGATCACTTTTAATGTAGCTAGCTTTACAAACAAAGAAAAACCCACCCTCACTATCCACTGCAATTTCCAAACATGTTTTAGCTGTTAGAAAGCAGCTGGAGGAGTTGAAACCAGACCACACACAGTACATGGTGATAGCTCTATCACTACAGTATCACGCATCAGACATTTTTTCAACTCCATTTGAAACATGTATAGGCTTTGTCTGAAATGTGGGAAACGGGAGAGTTTCTCAGCCTGGCCATGACTGTACACCTGGTCACTGCTCTGTGTGCCCAAGTATGCAATATCCTCCACTGCCCTCTGGCTCCTCCTGGCAAAAAATTCAGCCCATAGATGTACAAAGGACCGTAACACATTTGGAGACACATAGACTGCAGGACACACTGCACATCACTTCTGCCCCACAGCTTGAATAGAGCCCTGCAGCCCAGGTCCTGAGGCTGATGTAGACTAATGGTGGATGACTGGGGAGTTTCCTTAATTAGCATTATTTGGTGGGATACATGTTCCTCTGTGTTATGTGGTGGGGAAGAGGTTGAGCATCAGCACATTTACTGCCGCGTAGGCAGCTGCTTCTTGAGCCACACAGCTTCCAAGAGAATAGCACAGCACTCTTGCCTTATCCTTTCAGTACCTGCCTAGTTCTCTGATTTGAATGACAGAACCTACAGGATAGCTCAGAGAATTAGGGAGGTCACAGGTCCCCTTGGCCCTTTTGTTGCATGGTAATGAGCTGCAAGTAAATGAAGTTCATTTCACCTCCAAAGGCTGCTTTCTGCAATTTCATGCATGTGCTTTAGGCCAGTGCAGTTCAAAGCTCTCCCATCACTCTTGCCCATTAATTCCCACTTTCTTCTGCTCTGTAAGCTTCTACGTATTTTCCCAGTGGAAATGCAGATCCCTATAGTGTGAATTCGAATCAACTGATTATAGGTTTGTCTATATCAGAAGCAGTCTACACGGAGGGCCCAAACTGAACTGCAGCATGTACTAAGCAGAGATCCGGGATTCGGATCAAGAGGAGAGCCAGACTGTGCCAGACTGCTCACTGCTCCCCCAGCAAAACAGGTGCCTTTCAAAGGAAACCCAGGGATGGACGGACGGAGGAAGGAGGAAGGCAGGAGCGAGCCATGTGGATATCACAGTATGTTAATTTAAGATGATGCCTCAAGAACCTGAATGGAGCAGCACACTGAAGGGTTCCTGTCCTTTTCTCTACCGGAAAGGTATTGTGGAGTGCACATCTGGGAAGGTATTGCGGAGTGCACATCTGGGGAGGTATGATGGAGTACACACCCTGGGATGAGGCCTGTGTGAGGGCAGTGCCCAGTCAGACAGCGCAAGCTCTGCCTTCATTACCTTCTGCAGGCTCCTTGTTACACACTGCTAGCCCCAGGCTGAAAAAACATTGCTCAAGATGACACAGCAGTAAGGTTTTCTACACTTTACCAACATTTAAGATTTAAAGCAATCATAAGAAAAACATTTTTGTGCCTCATTTTCACTAGGGCCCTCAGCTGGAAAACCAGTCTCAAGCAGAGCTGGTGCAGCATGTGGACATGGCCACTCTCAGGAAAAGCATAAGGAAAGTTTGGATTTGCCATAGGGATAATATTTTCACCATAGATTCTGGACATTTGAATGGCAGGTTGACAGAAATCTGTGCTGCTTCTTCTCATAACAGGTAACAGCCCTCGACAGGGAAAGGACTGGCTACAATTACTTACTTCAGCTGTGCAAAATGTGCTACTCAGTTGGTCCAACTCCTTTCCAAGCAGAGGTTTTTTTAAAGGGATACATTTTCTTTAACAATCATACCTACTTTAGGCTTCTGCTTTGAAAATATATCTCGAAATATAAGACCTCAAAGATCCTGAACTGAATATAATTTTATTCCCTGTATAAAAACTCTATGGTTAAGCAGAGAATGCATTTCATGTACAATACACAGTTATGCCTGCATACCGTATCTCTGCATTCCTCATTGTGATTTCTTCTTTCTTGCATTACATCTAAACATATTTTGTTTATTCAACACAGCAAAAGCGGTTTCCTAATGCAGCACTCAGTTTATTTATTAGCATTACACTGATAGTACGGTTCTTTTTAGTCTATGTAATAACAGCTACCTCTTGCTCCCTATACAGGTTTCATTGTAGCACATCCATTTAATTGTCCTTGCCACTGAGAAAAAGGAGGAAAAGGGAAAGTAGGAACAAGACTAGAATCTCATTCAACCAAATCAAATGTAATTCTTTTGATAAAAATGGTGTTATTTCAGTCTATACCAAGGGAAACTTGAAAACAAGAACAACAACAAAAAAGCCTGAGCACCTTTCAACGTTTTCTCAAGTGCAGTCTCACACATTATGCAGCAAGATTTAAGGAGTTTAAAGAAATAATGAAAGCCGGTTCCATCATTATGCTACGGCTAAGGTTCACATTGCTTCAGCTGTGCAGTGCGTGCTTCTCTCGGAACATGCTGTTCTCTCCACCCACTCAGCTCTCTCCAATTGAGAACCTTTTCCTGTGAACATTATAACCTGAAAGACATTGTTGTGGGATGCTTTTCAGTTTCAGCACTGAAAATTGATGGCCTTGATCTTTTTTTCAATCGAGTTTCTTATTAAGGGAAAAGACACAAACAACTTTGGTAACACATCAATGCAATTCATGAAAGCCAATTTTCACTGTCCTGTACTTCACTTTATATTTATGGCACAAAGAAGAAACAACAGTTAATAGTTATTCCATTAACCCTATTTTATCTTTCAGCAGACAGCAGGAAACTATAAATAAAACTGTAGTAGCTGCTAAGTACTTAAAGACAAATTCTTTTATTTTAAAAACCCTTTTCTTTCATGTCATTTTGATTTTCTTTTTTTTTTCTGTTTTTCCTTCCATGCCATGTATGTTCTATGACAAGGAGTCCATTTTGCAGGCTGACTGAGACACTGTTGCCACACAGCCAGATGTTCCACTAACTAGAAATGTGGGATTAGGAACCTGTAAAGAATTTCCCTTCAAGCAGAATAAAACTGCAGACCCCCTAAACCAGAATACTTAAGCTGTCAGTGTGAGGGCAGTATTTCATCATGGAAAAATTCCTCTTTGCCTCAAACCACTCAATAAGGCTACTACTAAACTGTCACAAAGTAAATCTACATGTGCAGCACCTACACCATCACACCACCTTATTTCCTTATTATTTTGCTAAGTGCAAGCTTATTTCACTTTGAAGTGCACTCTAGTGTCTACGTAAAGATTCAGTCAAGCAGCTAGAATGCTATAAATTTGTACAAGTGTGCTAACATAATCTTAATTTACTTTGCAAGAACTTCCCCATAAGGGCAAGTCTTGAGACAAGAAAACAAGATTTTCTTTCCTCTAACCTCTTGGGACCCCCAGGGGCTCAATAACCTTAAGTCCTTTATTAAGAACTCTTTGCTCCACTTAGAAACTGAGATAATTCCTTTTTTCCTGAGATTTTTCAGAGAAATTGACAGTGTAGGTATATGCTTAGAGAAAAGTAGTACTTATCTCTAGATCTGAGTTATTCTGTCATTTATAGGATTTTCAATTGGACACTACCTATGTACTGAGTTCTACATCTCCTCATACTGGTTCTCTCCTTACCTATTACATTTTTTCAAAAAGCAGTAAGAAATGTAAAGAGAAACTAGAAAAAAGCTACACAGAGTGCCTGAAGCACGCAGTTCTGCTAAACGTTTTCAGCTTTCTGGGAAAGGTTAAACGGACTATCCTGATTTCTGAAGATTGTCAGATTTTAGAAGTGGCAGATGAGAAACCCCTTTTGAAGCAACCACTGCATTATGGAGAAGATTTTTTGATTTCTGTGCCCTAAAAAAAAAAATATATTCTCTAATATGGCTGGACTATGTCAACTATGTGCTTGTGACTACACACAAAAAGAGTAAGAAAATTCCACTACAAAACAGTCCCCTAAACTAAGAAAGATTTTTTTTAACATAATGCACTTTCCCGTGAAAATTAGTTGCTAGCCAATCTTCATCAAGAAAAACTGGACAGTAGAAACAGACTCATTCTCAGATTTAGTGATTAAGAAACTTTGTTAGACAAGAGAAAATCACTGAGGTTTTTATCATCTGCCTTCACTTCCATAAATGTCTCTTATTCTTAATTGTCTATAGTTTTTTTCACAGTCATTGGAAGGAAGGGGAAGAAATTCAAAGAATGAAAAATTCCTATTTTTCAGATTTGTGTGGTTGTATTCATGGAGACTCAATTCATGTTTTGTCAAGTTTCATACAAATAAAACCCTAGACAGAGATAACATCCCATAGGCAAGAGTGTGATTAATTCAGCATTTGGAAAGCAACTATGACAAATGTCAGGCCAAGACCATCTGGTTGTAGCTAAATCATGTAAGGACTTTCAGAAGCACAGTAGGCTTTTGGGGACCTACTGTCTCTGGGATTAGCAGGCAGACTTGGGGCATGGCCAGTTCTAAGAATTTGTCTCCTAGCCTGAATGGAAGAGGTCTGGTATGGCCATGCAATTCGACATACAGGGCAACGACACATTTTTTTCTTTTTTTTAGTGTGCTAACATTCTTTTGGGCTAGAAGGTAGTACTGATTGGAAGAATAATTCTGGGATAAAACAAGAGTATAGTACCCATGGGTATTCTTTAAGTACCCAGGACATTTATGAACGGGACAATCATTTTTCTACTTGGACTGGTGCATGACATACCCTGCTCCTGAATTAACACTCTGCCAGTCAAGAAGAACCTTTGGAGAAGACAATATTCACACAGACGTGAGGTGGGAATTCTCTTTGTCTGTATGGAGAATTGTACACCACAGAGAAATAGGCACGTGTTAGAGAACCATCATAGATGTCTAAAACAAATCTGATAAATTGCATCCCACAAATGTTTAATTTTCTCCAGTAACTGTAAATTTATCAGATTACTATCCTCCATGCAAATATCAACAATTAGATAACTAGTATCCCATCCTTGTCAATATAGTCTCCACAGGACCCAAACGCGCAGTGCAAATTCCCATAGTTTGATTCAAATCAGTGCATAATCCACCACCAAAAATATTGTAAGTGACCTCAACAGTGATGAGTATTTACAGAGCTTCCATCATGGAACTATTATTAAGTATGCTCACAATTTCCCCTACAGTCTTCATGAGCATTCCTCTTCAGTGCTAAGCTTTCACATAGCAGTACTCATGAGTAATACTTTGTTCTACCTCCAGCTGATTCTGTCCCACATTAGTACAATTTATTGCCCCCTATTATTCATGTTTTTATCACCACTTGTCTAGACTAAAACAATGCAATACTCCAGGGCATAGCGTCATCTACGTCATAAGAAACTTAGGGCTAGCAGAGAATTCTGGAAAAATGTTTTCTCCAGAACATTCATGAAAACTTGTTTCACATACCTAAAAATGTATTAAGGCTCGCTCAGGGTTTCGGTTTTTATGTTAAAGCATGTAATAATTGCTTTAACTCTGCATAATGTCCGCATAAACCTCTGTGATAAAAATCATAATTAACACGTCCATGTCTGATGCAAAACAGAACTCTCCCTCATAATCATAAAGCTCACCTTTCACATGGAGAATTTATACGGCTTTGTGGTATGAATTTCCAAGGAAAATAAGTATACTCCCACCACTCAAGGAAAACATATACCACCTCAAATATGCCGAACCTAACACAGCATAGCATATGCCTTTAAAGTAGCTCCCAACCCCCCAGAATTGTGCATTGCATGTATAGGGAAGAAGGAAGAAGGGGAAAGACCAATCTACATGTCAGGGAACTCGCGTGCATTGCTTAATGCACTCCCTTAGTGCAAGGAACTGAGATATGACAATGTCAAATGCAGTATAATAACAATCCCTGTAGGACAGAAAAGAATGGGATAATTTCTCATAACTCTGAATAAATTCTAGGGAGAAGAGCTTATAAAGCAGCATAGAGAAAATTTATGACGGCTATTCACAATCTGTTGGTTGAGTAATTAACAAATATGCAGTAGTCCTAGAATATGCAGAAAAAAACGCTTTAAAAGAAAATAAAATTCAAAAGTTAGGAAATTTCAGACCTCAATTTACCAGTGTAGATATAACTCTCCTGCTCCGTGTGTGTGCATGGCTTAGCCCAAGAATATAGGGCCTCTAAGTGACTTCAGAAGAAAACTTGCCAGAAAATCTTGCCATGGGAAAAAAAGCCTGCTACATCTTAGCCTTGTTCTTGGATATGGCTGAATGGTGCTGTTATAACTGAAATTTCTCTCCTAAAATTTATGCCTGAGGCAAACATCTGGCATGATAAATTTGAACCAAATAGTTAGAAGTTTTGTACAGCTATCCAAAACTGAAAACAGGATCTTATCATGGGCAGGGTCAAGCACCTGGAATGACAGGCACTGCTACCCCACCACAGCAGAATAACACACCTAAGTCAAAGAGCTCAGAGCAAGGATATTTCCATCCTTAGACACATACTTTTACAGTGGAAAATGACCTGTTATCTGCAGCTTTTGCATCATGACCTGTGTACAAAAATTTTAAATTAATTTCTTCATATAAAGTTCTACTCAAAGCTTGATTCCAAGTAATAAACCACTATGCATGAAAAAACATACTTGGATATGTGAAGACATAATGTCATCTTTGAAACAGATCAAAAAAGGCAAATGCATTTTACTTGATTTTCTTGCATATGTGGCAGCCTCAGATCACCTCCTGAGTGAAAGATTTTAGAATTTTCGATTTCATGAAATCTTTAACAAAACCTGAGATGCAGAGCAGGATGGCATCAGCTATAATATATGCAGGAAATTCAGATACTCTGGTATAAGACACAGAAAAGTGGCTGACAAATCATTTGCAAGTAAGTACACAGCAATGAAATGTTGTTGATGCACACCCTAAAACCAGAAAGAGCTGTGATAGACGTTTTATCATATCTAAACAAGAAGGTTTCAGCAGCAGAAAAGAAAACAGATGGTTATAAAATCAAACTGCAGAATAGAACTAACAAAACACTTGAATGAAAAATACTATTTATTGTGTTACTTATACTGATTATAGAGAACAAAATAAATGGAAATTATCACAATTGATGTAAAGAATTATAGAGAAAGACACATTTTCCCTAGAGGAAAAAAAACAAAATAATAAATGCTGTGTAAATATTCTGTGTCAATTTAAAAACTGTATTTGACAGAAATTTTATACTGACTTGAGTTACAAGTAAGCCCAAACACAGCCATAGGTGAAAAGAATGGCCAAGAAAAAGAATCAGTTTCTGTATCTGACACTTCTGTTTGTAGTGACATTCACTCTGTTTTCATTAACTTTTCTATTGTAATATGAAATCATAAGAGGAAAGCATGTACAAACTTAGATTTCTGTTAAATTCACCACATCTGAAAAAAAAAGATCTGAAAATTCAACAATCAAAGTCAGGGGCCTGAGTTCAGCTGACATATTATCTGATGATACCAAGTTCATAAAAATACCTTTTCTGCACTGTTTTAATTTGCAATAACATCGTTCTTTCAAGGAACAGAATACACTCTGGAATTCATACAAACAAGCAAACAATCAATGGCAGAGAAGAAGTAAAAAAGAATGACTAATCAGAGTGTCACAAGCAGAATGAGGAGTCCAGCAACATACTCTAATTCTTTTCTCCTTCCTACCTACTGTACAGAGGTAGGAAGTCACAGCATCTCCCTAAGTGCTTTCCTTAACACTAATAACATACCCAAAGATCTACTTTCTTGAGAAACAGTGCCTTAAATTTAAGGTCTCAGTACTGCTTTAAAGTAGGAGGAAAAAAAGAACAATCCACTACTTCGAAATATCTTTTTCCAGTTTAAGATCTTACCATCTTTCCAAAGCATGTTTAGAGTTCCCAGCCTATTTTGATTCTTATTCTATATCTTATTTGTAAACTGAAATTCTGTAGTGTTCTTTGAGAAAACTCCCTGATCAGAGATCTTTATGTGTTGTGTAGAATACGAAACTTATTTTTTGCAAACAGGAATTAAATATTGTAGCTATCCATATTTTCCTGCATACAGAATATGACTTGAAGAGTTAAGACCTGTTCTTTCAAAAATGATAACAATAGTATGTTAGAGAAAAATAACACAAATTACAAACATCATAAAATAGAAATCACTCCATAACTTTAAAAAGGTGAAGAAATAACACAGAGACGACAACTCTCACATTGCTTGTGAAAAACAGTAATTTTTTAGTGTTTTAAGAGGCTGATACTTGTGGATATTCTCTCAACTGCAGTGTTCATAGAGTAAACATACATGACACAGGCATTTTTCACACATGAGCACTGAAAAGAATCTGACAAAGGTAACATAAAATATGCAATTCTGTCAGATTATGTTTTTTGTTAAGATGAAAATCGGCAACTTTGTTTGCATTTATTTCTCAGTACAAAAGGATAATCTCATTGCTGGTATTCAATGAGACACTAATCTTGCTGTATGCTTAAAAGTGTTATTTTACACTGTATACTTCAAACACACCAAGCAATTGTGATACCAGCAGCACCATTCAACTTTCTTACACTAGCCATGTGCTCAAGTGCTTTATTACACCAGGAGCTAAAGGCAAAAGCTTTAAAAGTCCTGACCACATACTGTAGATATTACAGAACACTCTGGTAAGATTGTCACTGCTAGCTGAACATAGCCATCGAATTACACTGATCTGAAAACAGCTGTTAAATTTCTTTTGTTTTTCTTTTTGATTTAAGATTACAGCAACTTTTATGACTACTTCAGTTTGCCCAAAGTACAACTGTTAGATAGAAAACGTGACCATGAGCTCACCGTTATCGTCATGGGAATACTCTATTCCAGAAACAGTGCATCTTCGGAAAACCATCTTGTTTTCAGTAAGTGTCCCAGTCTTATCTGAAAAGATAAACTGCACCTGACCTAAGTCCTCTGTGATATTTAAAGCTCGGCACTGCAGTTGAGAGTCTGTTTCTTCATCATATAAATCTTTATCTTGATGAATAAAGTATACTTGGCAGATTTTAACTATTTCAATGGATACATACAGGGAAATTGGAATTAGAACCTAGAATACACAAAAGGAAAGAGAATTAGGAGAAAGCAGAAGCAAGGACACAATGAATTATTAAAGCTAGTTAACTTGGTACTAGACTGGAACATAAAGAGGCTATGTACTTTAAACTTCTACTCTAAAGTTATTATCGTGTTTAAAGAGTTTATTTACTGTGTTAGATGAGGAAAACCTATGGTGAATTGCAGAGCTGGAATGCATTACTATGTCTAGAAAACTGATTATCAAAACATGGACAGAAGCAAATATTTCTTAGGCTAATAAGCTGAGTTTGAAACTAGCTGGAGAAGGAAAAGAAAAAATCCCAACCCAAACCAGACCATACAATCAGAATACTGTAGATGTGAAAGGACTGAATAAATTTGTTCTGCATAAATAATAGACTGTTTACAAATTCACTTTGCAGGAGTACAAGAAACAAAATGAGAAGTGTTAATCTCTCCATAGGAACAATATCTTTGGCCTTGGCTTTTGTACTGCAAATTATTTGAATGGAGATCACATTTTATAATTGCTGAAGGAGACGTGAAAAGACTTTCAACTGTTTCTTCAAGATTGTCAAAACTTCACAAAATACCTAATTTGTACCTGAGTTTTTCTCTGCAGATTTTTTTTCAGGACAGAAATTCCTGACTGCGTACATTGTTTTGTTTTCTGAATTAGATATGAGGGATACATTATAGCATGTGTGTAAGTGGTGAATGTCGTCATTTAAACAAAAACTACAGTAAAAGGTAGGTGTTTAAAGAATTCTACGGTGAATTTTCTTAAACCAATACCATAATCCAGTCCCTCAGGGCAAAAAGTATTTTAACAATCTTTTTCATTCTCTTTTATAAACAAGTTGCTGCCTCCAGTAAAGCAACCCCTTTTAGTGTCCCACTAGGCAAACTTCCATATATCTCAGTGACATGAAGTTCTTTTGCTTCTCTTAACTTACCACCTTCACCATTCAAGATATTTCTCTTCAGGACCAGGAAACTTTTAACATAGTTGGTTACCTGGCTGACACACTGATTTGCTAAGAGGAGTAAATCTGAAAAGCTGTTTAAAAAGTATAAGATTTATTTTCATACCAGAACACTGTACCCAAAGTGGCACCCACAATCTTTGAAGCGTTGTTCCACAGTGGTTAGATAGGAAGAGTAAAGCTTGTTTTCTGGTTCCTGGGGTTGTTCCTCCCCAGGTGCAGGACTCTGCACTTGCCTTTGTTGTATTTCAGGCAGTTCTCTTCTGAGCATCTCTCCAACCTGCCGAGGTTTCTCTGCAGGCCTGCACAGCCCTCTGGGGTATCGGCCACTCCTCCCAGCTCAGTGTCAGTGAACTTGCTGAGGAGGCATCTGCCCCTTCATACAAGTTATTGGTGAATAAGTTAAACAATTCTGGGCCCAGTACTGAACCTTGGGGGCACCACTAGTGACAGGCCTCCAAATAGACCCTGTGCTACTGATTACAGCCCTCTGGGGTCTTTTTAGTGCTTCATTAGCTTCTTACATGCCTTAGTGGTAAAACGAGTACTACACACATTGCACATATATAACTTTATTACAGTCAACTAGAAACAGAGGTGACAGCATGTACAACTTGATTACCTGGAACACTATGATCACCGTCAGAAATAAATACACTGAAGCTAAAACAGGTGACAAATATTTGCCATCAGGCCCTGGAACATCGAAAATTGGTTTCTTCTTCTCACCATACTGCCATACCCACAGACCATGACCTGCAGAAGAATTGGAAGAGAGAAAAAACAAAATTAACTCCATGGAAAAATGCTTGTGGTATGACTTTGTTCTTAAGAATTATGTGGGAAATTGGTATTTGTTTTTAAATATTCTGCATGACTTCTGAAAAATGCCCCAAACACATGTTTTTTTCTGCCTTGGGATTTGGGGCTTGAGAAAGGGCTTTGGCTGTCGTTAAGGACAGCATGCAAGACTCATTTCACATAACTTTATCTAAATAAAGTGAGCTGGCTAGTCTAAATTAGTAGTTTAGACTGTTTCTGTAATCACCAAAGAAAACTACATTTCTTCAGAAAATGACTAATTTCAATGATAAGCTTTGTGTTAAATGAAAGAACTCCACTGACTGTACCAGATCTATCACCAGTCAGTTATCACTAAACTAGTTTCAGAAGAGACTTTTACTGTGTGAATCATATCCACCACATGCACAGAACTAATGAAATAACAGTATCAATGGAGTCAACAGCATGGAAGCTGAGGAATGAAGAACAGAAGAAATTCTAGGTCTTGCTCGAAATGTTTGGGGTTTTTTTAATTGATCGTGCTGATAACTAAATAAAGATAAGACTGTTATTGTTTTGGGAAAATGACATTCTTGCTGAAGAGACAGAACGTTGCCTTTTTAAGTACAGCACTAAGATTCACAATCCTAAAATCCCTAAAATGGTATGCCTGATGTTTTTAAGGCACAAAAAACAAAGAATAATTCTTCTGCAACAAAAAGCATTCAAACAATTACTATATGTTGAAAATCAGAAAAAAAGGACAAAGGTCTACTTTAAAAGTATTCTTCTGTAAACCACCTCTGACAAGATCCTTTACATCTTGATACATTAACCCAGCATTAAATGCTTGAAAAATAAAAACACGTAAGTGAGCACATTATTTTGTCCCTATACTACTAATATGAGATCACACACATGATGTCTTTATTGATGTATATATTTTTATTCTTGAGAGCAAAAATAGAAAGCTCCACACTGAGAACGACCTACATTAAGGTTTGTTTTATAAATACCCTTAGATTTTCAAAAGAATTAAGTGTCACATCTCCAGTTATACTTTATTGACAGAAGCTGCGAAAATGCCCTGACTTCTACAGAGCATCGGGCAACTCATAGGGCTCGAGCAAATTTCTTTCCAGCTGTTTGTGGTTCTCAGCACCTCGAGTAGTTTGCTCTGGCCCTCTGCTGGCGGTTTCCAGCCTTGTAGCAGACGGGACAGAAGGGAAGGCGCGCCTGTCACCTACGGAGTGCCACCTCCTCCCGTTCACGTTCACACCTCTGGAGAGCCGCGGCTACACTGACGCCACTCACAGGGCACAGCCCGCTGCTGCTGCTCTGGGGACAACACCGGGGCAGCGGCAGAGGGGACAGCTGCAGGCAGTGGCTCCCTGCTATACGAAGCCTCACCACGACACTTGGGCCCCGAGGACTGGGCCCCCCAACACTGAAACGCGACAAAAGCGTGCCACGAACTCAGTGGAAACAAATAAACTGGCTGATTCACAGCTGGAAATACTCATCTTTAAGCATTTAACAATACCTGGAAAAAGGCACACAGAGATGTATTAAAGTGGCAGAAGATTGTTATTAAACTACACCACGGTTGTTAGGAAACATTCTGCTGTTTATGCCATATGACTCACATGCAAACATTACAGAATACACAAATATTAAGGATATGGAATTCACATGCCATATATAAAAAATCATTTTTGGTGCCAAATGTAAAACTCAATTCTTTCTCACAAATGAACAGAAAAAAGGCCTGAAGAGACATAACCTGAACTGCAGCATTTCCTTAAACACTCCCAGAAGTCTAGAGAGTATTCTGCTTGGATTCATGCAGACTTTTGCTTATTTCTTCTATGTTAAAGCTGCAGCCTTAGGGACAGTGAGTCCATGCTGTGCACTGTGTCCTCAATTTAATAAACAGTACTGGGGAATATCACTGTGCTGATTATGTTTATTCTCTGCTCATAAATAACTTTGGTGACTGATAAATGACATGTTACACTCTACCACCTGTAATTTTGAGGGGACTACATATAAACTGGGGGCTTTTTTTGACTTGACATTCTTGGATGCTATAAAATGTAGTATAATCTAAGCCTTCAAATCTCTAGTACTAATAGCATATATTTGATTGCGACTAAGAAGGTATTTAGATAGCTTATGTATCGAGACATTTTGATTTTTGACAAAAATTAGTATGGAAACAGCTTTATGAATTTTATGTTTTGGCAGATACGTATGTTTTTGATAAAGCTGAGTGCATGAATCCCAAGACAGTGTAATACTTAAGTTTCTACTAGTAAAGAGCACTTACCGATGGCAGAAAACAGACACATGATTAGAAGTATGAGGACACACCAAAGGACATCGGCATTCATCTGTCTTTCAAGCTTACTGCGCTTGTAACGTGGTCCATTATTATTTAACAAAGCTTTGGTCTCATGCCCTGCAGAAAGAATTGCACCAAACATGTCTCATGGAACTTCGCTATTATTTTAAGAAAACTATAAAAAGGTGGTATGCCCAGTAAGACAGAAAACCAGCTCTTACCTGCATAGATTACTATTCCTGCAACTTCTTCTGTATTTCTAATGGTACATCCACGTAACAAAAGATTCTCTTTGAACAGGCCATCCTTTTTTCCACTTTTATGAATACTACAGAAAAGTCAAAAACAGAACAAAACACAGCATATCAAAACATTAAGCTTGTTAAATCATACTTGTAATATAACAAGCCCAGGAAACATCTTCAAAGCTTGAGAAGTTTTTTCAATTTGATGGCAAAATATTTTATTAGATCTTCCTCCTGGGAAGGTTCTCTGTCGGACTTTGAGATTACTTACCCAAGGATCCCCGACATGCAGCAGCCCAGCTGGAGCAGTACCAGTTGCTGTTGGATATACAAATGTCCTGGACAAATGCTCACTAGAGATACGTGGGCCAAACTGACAGCATGTGTGCAGCCTAGCTAATGCTTGGAAAATGCACTGGACTTCCTGTGCATGTGTAAACTGAGCAATCACAGTTAATCCAGTCCACCTAAAAGCAGCTGTGTAGTGGATATAATTAACCCGCTATTCACATGTGCTTACTAAAGAAATCCTAGAAAGAGATATGGTGAAATGGGGAAATGACTGTGCTTCAGAAGCAGTGATACTAAGGAAGATGTGCCAGGGATAAGACACATCAGCTCAGTGAAAAGAAAAGGAAAAATTTTCCATGTATTCCTCAGTGAGAACAAGAGAAATTCTTTTCAGAACTGTCTCACCAGCTATCTAAGAATGGCCTGAACCCTGAGGATTCTTGTTGACTTAACACCAAAACACAGGAGAAAAATGGAATGAAATCACATTTCCACTACAACTTCTTATCTGCTGTGTATGGCCTGACTGAAACTTCAGCTGACAGAGAAATACAGAAAATAGCCTTATGAGAATTAACAGGGAAATGCTAAACAATAGTAGCAATTTAAAAATGGTATTGGAATTTTTATTATGTAGGAAAGACAAACCAAATAATGATTTAAAACCACTTTCAAATGAATAAAATTTCATTTTATCAACTGAAGTACCCCAATGCCTCAGAGAAGACTAAAGCAAGTCTGGATTGTTTAAATGTTGTCCTCACTTTCAGACCATCAAAAACATCACACTTTCAATATGTTACACTAAAATTAACGTTGTTCTGCTGCAATACCAAAATTTATGTCTACCTAGATTTATGCACTTAAAATCCTCTGTCCCCTGAAATCTGCAAATTGGCTTAAAATTGAGCTTTTTATGTAAAGGTGGAGTTCTTTTCATTTGCTTCCTATTTTCTAAGCCTTCACATCTGGGTTATATATTCATGCTTTTCCCCAGTAGATTCTTCTCTTTTTCCAAATGAGGACCAAAATTGTAATTAAAGTACATACTTCTATGATCTCAGGCCTAGGAACTATATCAAATATCCTGAGATTTGTAAGAAGAAAAGGTTCACATTGGTGAATTCTTTGTACTTGTCCCAGTCTAGTAAGACTACTTGCAGATTATCCGGTAATGCTGGTTATGCTATGTAACCTCAACAGTCAATGCTTTTAAGTGAGCAGAATATAGCTGTGTATACACAGACACACACACACAGAGCCTTTTTTAGTTCCGCACAATATATTATACCCATCCTCTGCTCAAAATATATACATAATATATTAAAAGTATTGGCGTTTTGACAAGTATGCTTAGCTTTTCTCTGCAGGGATGGAGAAAAAGCATTGGTTTGACTGCTGAGGTAGCAGCAGCAGTGGTAACATCTGACTAGAGACCAGAAACAGAGAAAGAAAGAAGTAGATAACATCAAATTTGCAATTCTGACACGAAAGTCAAAGGTGGTTTTTTAGTCAGGAGAGAACTTCCCCTGCCTCAGCCCATCCTCCTTGCCAGTGTCAGATAGAAGAACAAAGCTTTTACTTCAGTTCTTTTCAGCGAACCTCCTTCACCCACTGTCTCACCTTTTGCCAAAGCAGCATCAGCTGGGGGGCTGCCCAACATCCCTCTTGCCAATAGGTGTCAATTTGTCTGTGTTTAAACTACGGGAAATAATTTCTTAATAATTCCATACTGTCAAAATTATACTGCTACCAGGATTCTGTCATTCCTCTGATTTTTAAGGCTGAATTCTACATTAGCCTTTCTCATAAATCATGAACATGTTTGAATTTCCAATAAAATCTCCAAATGATAGTTATGATTCCTTTTAATAAATGGGACTTTTTAGAGATAAACCTACTTAGGTGGTACTTGCTCTGGCTTATAGTTTTATAACCTTTGTTAATTTTTTACACTTCACAGTAACAGAGGACTGTTCCAGGCATATTGCCCATGGCAAACTTCATATACAATTACTTGCATATTTGTTCTATGTAATTACATATTTGTTCTTACTATCTCAGCTTACAAAACAACTCCAAAGCAATTGTGCAACATCTGGTGTTAACCTGTAGGTGTTAGAACCCAAACTACTGCCCTCACCCACAGGCTGAGCCTTCTTACCACATCTCATCCTTACATGCACTTGGTACTGCTTTTTACTTTTCCATATCCAAATGAAGTCAGACAACTCAACTGTTGCTCACCAGAGCTTTAATAAACATGGATGAAATCAAAATCTGGGAGAAAGAAGCCATCAGAGGCTGGAGGAAACTCATTGTTTCCCTCTTGCCTACAGTCACTCCCAGTGACTCCATAACAGAACATACGCATAAGACAGCTGGGCACTGATGATAAAAAGAAGAAAAAAATTACAGACAGAAAGGTCTGGATTAAAAAATAATGATAACTAGAGTTAGATAAAACTGCTCACTTTGATAACAAACCTGTCAATTGTAAACTTTTGAGTCTGGGTTGAGAGACGGCCTAGCTCCCATTTCTAGCCCTGCAGAGTTATAAACCTTAAGTTTGTTACAAAGGCTGAACAGTCTGTTTTTCCCCTTTCTGGATTCTGGCCAGTGTAAGTTACAGGCAAACAAGGAAAATTTTCTCTGTCATTCTTTAAAACAGTGTCTGGCTGGAGCCACTCAGATGCCTGGAATGCAAAGGCTAAGCTGTGAGGAAACACACTGGCAAGTGCAGGTGCAATGCTTTTTTTCTCTGCAATTTCTCACATGGATGACCCTGCAAAAATGTGGTATCTTAGCATCTAAAACACAAATCCACCACGAATTAGGCAAAGTGGGCAGATCATCTGCAGTTAACTACTGCTATGCTGCAGCCCTCTGAAAGTGTTTGTACAGAAGTAAGCCTCTGGTTTAATACAGCAATGCAGAAATTACCCTGATGGTAGCTCACTTCAGCTTTCTATTATGTTTTAACTTGTTATGTGTTTACCAGCATCAAATAACAAGGTAACCACTGATAACTGTATTCAAAAGAGAGTATTTTCTTTCACTTTTTGATTTATGAAGTGTCTTACAAAGGAAATGGTAGAGCTGAATTACATTCCAAGGCTTGACACTCCCAAAGAAAATATTAACATGGTCTCACAGTGAACATTATCAGTCAGAAACTTCCTTACTCTCAATTGATGAAAATTAGTCTAGGTTGTTTTGGTTTTTTATTCCAGGAGTGGAGGTGTTACTATAGAACATTAAAGAGACATCACTATAGATTTATAATTGTTTTTTCTTAAAAAATTGTAATATGATTTTATATTAATTTGGGTTTGTTACCTTATGACGACTTTTGAAATAGAAATACACAGACGTATTCATCTCTTTCTTCTTCTTTTTCTTACAATTCCAAGCTATACTTACTTTGGTATGATCAGATAAAATTTTATGTTCTTGTCTAAGAACAAGATTATTATTTTCAAAAAACTGAAAAGTCAGAATCTCAATTACTACTTCTCTTTTTCCCTTGCCCATATACACATGAAAAGGTACCAACAAGATTTTAAAGCAGATATTGCTATTTTTGGAACCTGGAATTGGATTTTTGTATGTTTGCCACGCATACTGTACATAATCTGGCTAGACCCATACAGGCAGGGGGCATGTTAGGTTTTGTTCTATTCTTCTCACACAGAATACTTTTTATAGGGGAAATAAAAGTGAAGGAATGTGCTTGGGTTATCTGGGAGTGCAGAAACTGCAAAAGAGAACTAAAGCAAGCACCTGAATAGAACACGTCGTCTGCCTGTGCATCTGCACACCCTGAGTGTGTTCAATGCAGATTCTGGTAATGCAGCTGAAGAATTCAGATGCAGTGTGCATGCTACACGTTTCCAGATATAAGACAGGCCTAGGCCCATCTCAATGCATTTTGCAGTATTTTTTGTTTGTTTTTAATACCATGTCCCCTTTTATCCTGGCCTGCCTGTGCTACATTGGCTACCTATAGTGATTTTATTTCAGGAAAACTGTGGGGAACAGAATTTTTGTACATGTTAACAGCATACAGACACAAATATTTCTATTTCCTGAAAGATTTGTCAGCATAGACATTAAAATCAAAGACCACTTCATATTTCAAACAGGAAAAAAAAATCTAAATCAAAACTGGAAACCTACTAAGTGATCAAAATGTCTAGGAAACTTTAGCAGTAATGTTTCAGCACAGCTTTTACATATGGATCTCTTGAAAATCTATTATTTCATGGCATTTCTATTTAAATATTTTGCTATAATTTCTTTTCAGTCAAGCTATTATTGGCTGGTAGCTATCTGGTGCGTTATTTCAAGCAGCAACTACTGGTGAGATTTTGAACAAGAATTAGGATCCGAGTTTGACATAGCAATGACATGTTTCAATGCAGATGTGTTAATTGCTATTCATCTTGTTAATGTATGATTTGAAGTAGACTCCTGATTCCATTATACTAGTGAAGGAACTCTAAAAAGAGTGGGGGGAAAGCCTTCTTCTATGATAAATTAGGGGACTGGGAATTTATTTGTTCAGGGGTTGGTTCCCACTCATTAATTCAAATGGGCCATGGTCCTTTAGCTGTAAATCTCTTGGAACATAGCTGATGAGAGCTGGAAATCACCTGATGCTTTCTGCCAGATTTAAAATTTGTGTTGAAATATATTTACATCTTTTGTGAAACTATAAAATATAAAGAAGATTAAATATAATCAATACCGAACAATAGTCATCAAAAAGATATTACCATGTTTTCTGCTATGTAATTCAAATGGTTCTGTAACTTACATGCCACAGGCCTTTTCCACGTGGAGTAAATAAGTAAATATATAACGGAAGACAAATTTATGCATATTTTCTACAGTATTCTGCTCAGTATTTTGGGGACTAAGATTCACGCATAAAGTGTACTAGAAAAACTGCCAAACTTTCCATTTCCATATCTGGAAATGGCATGTCTGCAGTAGAGCAGGCTCTCTGTTACACACCCTCATGAAGTACTGTCTAATACTAAATTTTTTCTTCACATAAACTGTAGGGCTTTGTGCTGCTAAATAAAGGAACACATTTTCCCACACTACAACTTGATGTAGTTTCAAAGAAACTGTCCTGATTTACACCAGTTGACAGTACGTCCTACACAATCTGTGACATCTGAGAGTAGTAACTGTGGTGGTAAATGGCATCACTATAAAAAACTCCCCAAGCTCCAGCAATTTACCTTGTGACATTTACACAATTTAATACTGCTTATCACTCCTAATCAACATGGGTGGTAAATCATTGTATTTGAAACAGAATTAGTGTCAGTTTAACTTTCGTCATTAAAATTTAGGCAAAAAAATTATGTATCCTGGGCACTCACTCTCCACGTGGTTAACAGACTATAGAAAAATAAGTCATGCAAGAGTGCATCTCCTAAGCCACCACAATCAACGCTACAGACCAGGCTACCTAAGAAGCAAAGTGCTTTTCACATCCTAAAACATTTGTTTCTGAGCAGGACTGGACAGAGATTAGCACCCTGTTAATGTAGTTCTGTTTGTTTAGAATGAAGTCAAGTGGGCATAGGTGATGTGGTAATGCACAAGCATACCCATCGTGTAAGCCAATCATTTAATTTTATCTGAATGAGAAGAAAGGAACAGTGCCATAGCTGGAGAAGTATCAGTTTTGCCTTCTGATTTTCCTCAATGACCCATATATTAAAAGAAACATCCAACAGACCTGTCTTCATAAAAGCGTACAACAGATTGTGTTTGTTTGTTGCCACTCTCGGACTTGTTTTCTATTTCTTCCCATTTCCAGATGGGTTTTTTTGATCCATGGAGGAAAAGGAGAAGAGTGCCTGTAACTGCAGTGCTTCATACATTCACTTCTGCAGTATAAGCTGATTGAAGGTAGCAAATAAATCCATCCTAAGGAATGGAAACATGAGGTTCCCACCTCACCTTGAAGTGAGGATCCTCTAAAAGAGCCTTAAATATGCAGCCCTATTTAGATGTGACGATGATGATGCAACTTACAGAAGACAGCCCAAAACAAACAAGCATTTATTTTATTCCATATTAGAGAAAAGGAGTGTATACTGAAGGATATGATATGAAATACTCACATGTAACCTCGAAACCTACTTAAGTCATTGTTTGGCTTCTCACATTCAATCACACTGGTGAACTTCAAGGGGTCAAATTCTGAGTCCTGGAATAATAAGAATGTTCATTATTTATAGCAAAGACTTGAAAATGCTACCCAAAATCACTTCCTTTTCTCGTTTTTGTAATGTAATAAAGTCCAGTTTTTTTCCAAAGGCAATCAAAGCAAAGATGCAGACCAGTGGAAAATCAAAGGGACCTGGGAAACAAAATTCCAAAGATGCCTCCCAAAATCTCCCTTACAAGGATGACTTCTCTTCTGCAACTGAAAGGTGTCAAATGAATTTGGTCTGGATTGGAAAAATGAAATTTACCTGGAAAATCTCAAAATATTAAATATTATCCTTATATTTCATGTTCAGGGAAGCCAATGAAAAACTAGGACAATATAAGTCAATATAGTGCCAATTATGAAAAAGCTAATACGAGCTTTTGAAATATTAGCAAGACTTCTTAATTGCTTTATGCCAACAGAGATAAATTAATCTACTACAGTAAATTACATGTATATAGCACAATAATTTTTTCATAATTAGCACTTAAAAACCTTCTCGATCGTCTAGCTCATTATTCTGAAGCTGGTATTTTTGCTGACTATTTACGTTTACCTGTAGTTAGCACCTTGTTGTCTTTGAGGAAAAACATCGTATCACAGCAGAATTACTTTATTTTGTTAAATAAAAATCAAGGTTCTCCTTTCTTTGCTAGATCAAACTACACATTGAAAGCAGACATATCTGATCCTGGTTCTGCAGAGAAGGCTGTTTATCTCCACCAATGAGGACTACTTTTATAAAGCTGTTTTGCATATCATTTGAATAAAAGAACTAATGGTGAAGTATCATATTATTAAGCTTTCAACAGTGACAGCACTTTATATATGTTATGTTTTATAATGGTTTTGCTGAGCTGCTGGAGACCCCAACCACTACTTTTTAGAGTAAACTTGTGAGAATAGTTGACTGAGAATCAGTAATCAAAGGACAGACACAATCTTATTGCCAGTTTCTCTGAAACACACAGGTGTCTCTGGGATTTTCTGATGCTGACTCTACTCAGCTGAAAGAAACCAGATTTTAAGAAAGAGATAAAAGAAACTGGAGGATATGTCAGCATCAAACCAACACCCTCCATTTTTCTACCAGTTACACCTGGAAGAAAGACAGACTTACACTATATAGGTGACAATTCAAACCACCCATGCCTGACACTTACGAAAACCTTTTCTGTATTTTCAAGAAACAAGAGATGATAAAGAGAACTGTGAAAATGGGCTGTCACTTAGAGACAGCTACAGCCCACTGGAGGAAAGAAAAATTTTTACATGCAGAATTCAGCTTGTAAACAAGGAGAAAGAAAAAAAGGAGTAAAAACAAAGGACAGCTCTGAGTAGAGACTGCTTTGCTGAGAATCAGACTCCCCAAACTACATCAAGGCTGGCAATCAAGAACCTGAGCCTTAGCAAGAAATAACACCTGCTCTGCTGCCCCAGAGGATGATCTTTTCCTTCCTTGCCCCAGTATGTTCCTCGGCAGAAGAAAAAAAATAAAAGGTATAGGAAAAATAACCTACAAACACTCACCACTGTAGCTCAAACTGCATTTAACAACTGGATGGAATGGGAAGCATTTCTTTTCTCTTTATTATAAGGTACTATATGTAATACATTTAACTTAGCACAAATTTTCATTCAGTGGTCTTAAAAAATGAAAATAAATAAATCCTAATATCTTTGATGAATGTCTGTGAGGGAATCCTAGAGACACCTAATAATAAAACGCAATGTAATCAAATGCAGGTTTTGTAGGGCTGCCGAACTCAGCAGAGAGAGGGGGGTTGGACACATTATCTTCTAGAGCAGTTGGACAACTGAATTCCCTTTCTGCTAAGAAAACCTGCCAGCAAGGTTTATATTTCACAAATAAAAAGAAAAAAAAAGGTACTTAAAATCTAGAGGCTTCTAAAGTCTTCATAAAAAAAGAAAGATCTTGTCAAGATCAGAGAGGACTAAACGTACCCGACTTCCCCATCAGAACCATGCAATACTGTCTTTCTTTCTCCTTTGTTTGTTGATTTCTTTCATTTATGACTCAGTTTTGGAACTAAAAGTCCTTTATCATTAAATCTAACTGTCTGTATATTTGTGTTTTGTTACAATTAACTTGAAATATGTGATTATGGTCTTTACCCAGATAATATCTGGGAGTGAAAATCCAATTAGAATAGTAGTTTATGTAAGTAAAAAAGCTGATGAATTCTGATTTATGGCAAAAGCTCTTTGGTTTATTAATAAATCAAATTGCTCCATCTCTTCCCTGTGAAATGGAAGGGCAGATATACACTGTATATTACAGCTGACGACACTGTTTTGATGTGAAAATACCTTTTGGTAAATGAAAGAATAAATCTATTAAACACACCCTGTGTGTGACTGCTTTCAGTGGTTACAAAGAAGTACAAATTTAATGTAAGATTTCACAATGATCAAAGTTTTGCTCCTTTTAATGCTGATACTCACACTTTGACAGCAATTGAAACATAAACTGTGATGATGTTCTCATGTATTAACAGCTAAGAGAAGCTGCAGTTAGACAGAAGTTGAAGCCAAAAGTGTTGCTTTTACAGTGCACAGATTTGCTCTTTTTTCTTGGTAAAAGTCTATGAAAAAAATTCTCCACCACTACCTTTGTCTCTTACACTGAATTTCTGCATCACTGTTAAGACACAAGAAAGAAGATCAAAATATGGTCAAACATTGAACTTCTCCAGACCTTTGTGCAGTAGTTGTCTGATTTGCCTGATTTTGTGTATCTTACTTCCCACTCAGAGAACTGCTGGGCATTAAAGCTGTCCCAGTACCAAGAGGGATGAAAAGCTCCATGCCTAGACAGACTGCAATCTGAGACGACGCTTTCCAGTGCCTAACTTCCCTGAAATCTTTACTTTTGTGGTGTTCTCCTCATCCCTCTGTGCACATCAACAATGCTGGGTCATATACAAAAAGCAGCTGGGGGCATTTTTTTAATTTTCTGAAGGCACGTATCATTTTTTATGTGGTACCTCGGCAGGTGTCCCAAACTTCTGTCTTGTGCACCACTGATCTGACCAACTGACTCTGGTTGATAAAAACTGGGCAAAGATTCACTGATTGCACATGAGTTCCCCAGAGTATTTTACAAAAGTGTTGGGTGGCAAAGGCCAGGGCTAAACTCTGTTCATGTCAGTCACATTATTTCTGTTGAACAACCAGTTCTACTTTTGCTACAATGAACATTTTACTTGCCATGACTAGTTCTAAGAATAAGCCCCTGTAAAATAAAGTAAGGCAAAACTTACTGCTTTCACTCAAGGCAGATGTCTTGCTACTAGGTAGTGCTTAACCTGGAGCACAGACCAATGCTCTAATAACTGACTATGCTTCAGGAGAGTATTAAATTATGGTCAAGATACATTGGAGGAGTAAAATCCACTTCTTTCTCAACTCTTCTACCATATTATGTCATATCAAAATGAAAAAAAAAAAAACCAGGAAAATAAATAGGGCTTTGATTCAGTAAGAAACTGCCTTTCATCAAATCCCTGACTTCACTTTTTGATTTTGCCAAGATAGCTTTAGTCCAGTGCTTTCCTCGGGAAAAAAACTGCTGACTTCTTAGGAAGTCAGAATACCTTCATAGGTATTTCTGAAAGTTTGAAATTTGTCAAGAGGACACACAGTGATACTTACATTGGGTATTTTATATACTCGGGGATTCCATACAATGTATTTAATTTCTTCAGGCTTCCTCTTGCTAGGAAAATGTTTAACATCCTATACATAAATCCTATTTTTTCCACTTTCTTACAACCTCGGGAAATTCATTCTTAGTCTAAACACAGCAATGGAAAAGCTTGTTTTCCTTACATAAGCAGACCTAGTCAAACTGCAAAACCCTGCTAAATATTGATTCCTTCAAAGCTGAATTTCAAATTAAAGTCAAATTAGAGATGCAAAGGGTTTTGTGACTAGCCTTTTAACAATGCACTAGCTATTAAATCTGAAAAAATGTTCCATTTAAAACAATCTTAGGTCTGCAATAATTGGGTTATGTCTTATATCCTAAAAAGACAAAGCATTGAGGGGAAGAAAATGTTACAACGCCTTTACAGACTGGAAAACCAACAGGTAGACAGATGAAGACAGTATAGAGATTTGTCACAAAAAAAGCAGACTGAATTTAGCTGTCTCCAACATGACTTTGTAGCTTCAGCTGTAAGATGATTCTGAATCTCTACAGTGAAATGCCAACCTTTTCAGTTCTGCTGGCAACCTCACGAAACTGTCATAGCTCAAGAAGCAAAGCATGCCAGATGAGTCAGTTTGACAATTACACAATGTTCAAACAACATATTTCCCTTCATTAAATGCCTGTTGTATGGGTGATTTAATAGCCTGCTAGTGATATTAATAATGCATAGTTATTAAAATGTTTTCCTTTATTCATCTGCCCTACTTTACTGCTGCAGAAACCTGACTTTGATGTTCAGTCCTTCCTTCCAATAGGACAGCAGTGGGTACCCAGGATGCCCTTGGGTGGCAGTGACAGTTACCCGCTTATCACATTGTGTTTACTGGCTATGCTGGGGATCTTATCCAGACTTCTCCCTGCAGTGCAGGCCTGATGAGGGCTCTGGAATTTGTTTTGGCGTGTATGTCTGGAGGAAACAAAAAAAGGAGAAATGGAGTCATGGGGACAACTCAAAGAAAATATTTAATAGACAAAAATCTGCCTCAGCCAGAAAAATAGCTTTTGCAGTTTAAAAGCTTTTTAAGTGCACTAAGAACTCATCCTGTTAATGCATTGGTCCATCCTGTTACTGCTTTATATAGCAGTACCCTGCCTTTACCACATAAAATTAATCTGACCTTTTATTAATGTGCAACTGGAATTACATACTGATGTTATGTATCCAAAGCATATGAAATGTTTATATACTGAAAGAGTGAAATGGTTTCATGTCTAAACTGCATTAGTCTCTATGGCACAATTTATCTGTGCCACTAATTCACAAGAAAAGGAAGAAACAGTTGGATCTATGCTGTTTAGGAACTAAGAAGATCCAGCTGTACATCAGAATTTAACCATTCTGTTTTTCACACTGAAAACTACTATTATAACTGGATGTTTTTTCAGTATTGTTTGTTTAAAAGTAACACGTTCAGTATTCAGAAACACTGGAACAACTGAGCAAGTCAAATACATTTTAGGGGGCCAGTCTTCCTCTGGCTGACCTAAGTTTTCCTCTTTGTAGAAAATAATGTGAGGGGACAGTGCAATATCCAGGTCGCAGGAAAGAAAATGTATTGCTTGCAAGGCCTAGGAAGACCTCAATAATTCTGTAACAGCCAGCTGAAGAAACTGCTGTTAGTCAGTCATGGAACAAAAGTACCAAAAAATATGTCAACAACACTGAAAATACACACATGCAAGTTCTAATGTCCCTTAGGATGATGGCCACCCTTAGCAATGCGCTGAAAATTATGGTGGTGTGAATAAACTAATTGACGGAGTATAGCAGTGCTGGAGACTGGTAAGGGAACAGTGTATGTCAAGGCTGAAATACAGACCTAGATCTGGACAATTAAGAATGTGGTATCTGCCTGTTCCAAAAGCTTGTCACTGTAATAAATGAATGGGTTCATAGCCTGTAAGAGCCAACCTCAGTATCAGCTCGGTGCTTTAACTGAACCACAAACCAAGCCTCTCAAGGAATCCCAAAACTCTCTGTACAACCCACACTGCTCCTGCAGAGGCTCTTCGCTTCATGCTCACAGACAGATGGAACTCTCCCCACTCTCCAGTGCTTTCTCCTTTCTGGAAAGATTTCTAGCAGTATTTCTGCTCCATTTCGTCACTGCTGGAAGAAAACTTCAGCTGATTAGTGGCAGAAACATTGCACAGTCATTTTAAAGTAGTAGCACAACAGCTCAGGTCGGTTTCTGATTATACCTTGTCCTGCTCCTGCTCTAGTCCAGATTGCTGGACAGTCTGACTTCTTGTAGGATGAAGTTCTGCTGGAAGAAATGGCAATGGGAAGGTCTAAGATCCTTCATCCAGAATAGAGAAATGCCAAGCACTGCTCTTACATCATTCCACAAATAAAACCCAAAACATCGGAGTCCTGACAGGAGAGAGAGTGGTTGGTAATGCAGGGATTTTCTTGTGAATGGTAAAACCTAACAGTAGCAGCTGTAGTGTCAGGATGGAGTTAAACACATCAAAGCTTGATGACCCTACCTCAGCCTGAAGACGGGGAATCTAGATAAAAGCAGTTCTACCTTACAAAGTATCACATTTATGAAATGTCTCTAGGATGTGAGGGAAACCTGTAACATACAGCAGTTGCCTAAGGAACTGAGAGACTCCAGCCCCAGGCAACTGCAGAGAAGCACAGAGGGAAAGAAGCAGTCCTAATGAAAAGACAGCTTTTAATCCAAATACTACAGGGCAGCATTTATATCTGCACTATCACAGTCTTGTCAGCCTTTCCATGAGCATCTCCAGCGTGAGAAGGTGTTACAATCAAGAAAAAAAATCCCTAAGCTGGACACTGGCATGCTGTCTTCACTTAGATTTGTATTTTTTATCAACATTTACCATCACATGCCTGCCCTACTCTAAGCATGGCATTCAGAGTGAACCTTCTCCGCTTAATCCCAGCTGTTTCGGTTCTTCCCTCTTAGCTCTGTGGAGAGGGTGGGGGTGCAGCTGCAAAGATTAACAGTCAGTCTGAGGCCAGCAGGCTGTGGTTGGCATGCACAGTACAGGGGGAGAAGTTGGGATGGCTGCAGAACACTTTGGTTAGCAGCTTCCCCTCTGGTCTATTTTTATCTGCTATCTATTCTAACGAACAAGCTCCTTTGCAATCAACATGTTAAAGCCACCAGGAGAAAAATGAAGAACACCTTCTCAAGGAATTCAAGGGTGTTTTATTTTTCAGGCACCAGCTGATTGCATGAATCTTATGAAAGGGAACTTGCAATGGCCTTGTCAGTTTCAAAACTGGCAAATGAGCTGAGGGGAACGAAAATGCATCGTTATGGCAGAGACTGAGGTTTGCTTCCCTGAGCTCTCTAGACAGCCTCATACTTCAGGCAAGCACATTGGCTACAAAGTTCCTGCACAGTCTTGTCTTCAGTAGTCTGTATGCTTTGTCCAGTGAAGTGTGGAAATCAAACATACATGAATATGTATATGTATATGACCTGCTGAATTAGATCACAGCAGCACAGCAGCGCTCTTGTGCAGGCTTTCCTCACCACCTGTCTTACCCTCTGTGTAGATGTCATCTACTTGGACTTCTGCTTTGATACGGTCTTCTGCTCTGATTTGGCCTGTTAGATGGGTAAGCAATTGGCTGGATGGCCATGTCCAAAGAGTTATAGTCAATGGTTTGATGTCCAGGTGGAAACCAGTAATGAATGGTGACCCTCAAGGGTTTCTCTTGGGGACCAGTACCATTTATCAGTGACACAGACAGTGGGACTGAATGCACTCTCCAAAGTTTGCATATGATACCAAGCTGTGTGGTGTGTTTGACATGCTGGAGGGAAGGGATGTCACCCAGTGAGACCTCAACGGGATTGAGAAGAGGGTCTATACAAGCCTCATGAAGTTCAACAAGGCCATGTGCAAGGTCCTGCATGTTGGACCTTGGGGCAATTACCACTGTCAGTACAGACAAGTGGATGAATAGATTGACAGCAACCCTGGGGAGTAGCACAGGGGATACTAATGGATGAAAAATTGGACATGAGCTGGAATTGTGTGCTGGAAACCCAGAAAGCCAGCTGTATCCTTGGTTGCATCAAAAAGGTGTGGCCAGCAGGTTGAGGGAGGTGGTTCTCCCTCTCTACTCTACTCTCATAAGACCTCAGCTGGAGTGCTGTGTCCAGCTCTGGTGTAAGTAAGACATGTAACAGGAAAGAGTGGTTTCAGAGGAGTGCCACAAAAAGGATCCGAGGGCTGGAACACTCCTATGAAGAAAGGTTGAGAGAGCTGGGGTTGAGTCTGGAGAAGGTTCCAGGGAAAGGTCATTGAGACCTTTCAAGACATAAAAGCAGTTTATAAGAAAGACCAAGAGAGACTTTTTACCAAGGCTTGCAGTGACAGGACAAGGGGCAACATTTTGAAACTGAGAATAATTTAGATTGGATATAAGTATACATTTTTTACTAAAAGGATGGTAAGACACTGCAACAGGTTGCCTAGAGAAGCTGTGGATACTCCATCACTGAAGTGTTCAGACTCAAATTGAACAGGGCTTTGAGAACACTGATCTGATAAAAGATGTCTCTGCCTTTGGTAGGTGTACTGGATTAAACGGTCTTTAAAGGTTCCCTTAGAACTCAAATTACTCCATGATTATATGATTCTTATGCATATATTCATTATTAGAAACATTCAAAAAATGTGAGATGTTGAAGTGCAACTAATGAGAACAAATGTCAGACAAAAGACCAACAGGGAGAACATCAATTAATGGAATAGTTTGTTTCATTTTCCTTAGATGTCATTATCAGTTACCTAACTTAAAGATCACAAACTTCCTATGAAGTACCAGGAGATAGTCCATTGCTTTTTTTTTCTCAGTAGCTGATATGACCTACCTCAATGCAGCTAATAGCATGAAAAAGCCATTTTTACCCTCTTCTATTACACTGCAGCAGCCTGCAAGTCAGATCCCCATGATCTCAGCCATACATTGCTATACAGGTACATGAGGCCATTTGGGGTATAGTTTTCAATCTGGTATTAAATCCATTAACACCAAAAATATAGTAAGTAAACAAGCTTGGAAAAGTTAATTAGAGGAAGTGAAAATGCTTAGGACAACTTATATGCATTTTCAAACCATGTTGCATGTTAATCAAATTCTCTTTCACTTGGAAGCCAAAAGGCTGTTTACCCTGCTTGGATGTAAACCAGTCCATTTTCTGTACCATTAAGAAAGCTGAATTAGGGTATTAGCACAGCTGTCTATAAACCTCCATGCACTACGGATGTTTTTAATTCAACACTGAATAGAAGTGTAAGCATTGTGCTGTGTGGAGAACAGTGTCTTGTCCAGTCACATACCTGCAGGACAACTACAGCTCTCTCTCTCATGAGCACACACTTGTAACGGAAAGTATCTGACCATCAGAGAGTCATAGCAGAGCTTGAAAGTATGAACCCAAGTATAACCAATGAACAGAAATGTTCATGATTTCATTGAAATAGCAGTTTTGAGACATACAGCCAGCCACTTCCCATGTAAGTAATATTTCAATGCAAATTTCTAATGACCACCACGGCTTATTAGCATTAAACTGTGTAAAATACTGGGAGGGTAGCAGCAGGTGAAGAAAAGAGAAGTGGGATGAGAGTTCACATCCTTGATGCTGAAATAAGTACAGGAGTTCCTCATACTGTTCCTCTGCCTTTTCTGGCAGAAAAGCAGACCCCTTCTCCACCTCAGTACTTTCAAAGGAAAGGGAGACCATACCAATGTAATTGGGGTTGCATGTGGCTTAATACTGTGAACCCTTCTGCTCTGGAAAAGAAGGTCTTTCCGTCCCTTCCTAACCACCGATACAGCCATCTGGGGTTGTGGTTTCAGTGACCAGTGTAATATGATGCGTTTCCAGCTTGAAAATCCTGGCCCTAAAATCATCAGTTCTCAGTATTATATTGCAAAAACTCATTTCCAGGAACATATATTCCAGGTATTTCCTGTTCTCGGGCCAATGAATGGCTGAGGAATAAACAGTTCTAGAAATAAACATTTGTTCAGTAAAATTGAACTAGGCTATATCAGAAAAGTCAAGACAGAAAAAAGAAAAGGAAAATCTCTTCTAAACTTGCTTTAAATGTAAATGTTTACTTTTCTGTAACAGGAAAGCAGTATAGCATTTTATTTTCTCTTTGGACTTGAAATGCTCTTTTGTTTTCTAGTACTTTTTCAGAGAAACAGCAAAATGGATAAATCCTGGGTTATTGATACAGAGAAATGAAATTTCCTGCCTCTCCAGAGGTTTGATGCAGCACAAGCCCTGGCATAATACATTTCCTTACATGGATTTACCACTGTTCCACCAGTGCTGGAAGGATTACCCTAGGGATGAGAGGTCCTTCACAGCCATCACATTCATACTTAAGATTCATCAATTTAGCCCCTTTAACCTATACTTAAACACAAAACCAAACAACCAATGCCAATGGCAAAAGTCAAGTAATCAGCACTCTTCAGAACTGGACTCTTCCTCTGCTCTCCTCCTCCCTACTATTGCTTAGATTACTATATCCAAATTTTTCTCTTACAGTTATTCAAATTCTTTGTCTCTCTAATGAAGCTCTCTCAAAACTCAACCTTGTGGCCTGGACACCTGTGCAATGGAAACTAGAAGGAGATGGTAACGGTGCCCAAAGCTGACCAAGGAGGAAGTGAACCATCATTCTTGAGTTCTTTTATTTCCCCATGCTTCCCAGTGTGAGACTGCTGACTAAGTGCCATGGTTAGGTGTGGAGTGAAAAATTGTTCCTAGCCTTCCTTTAGCACGTTTAGCTCTGACAGAGTTTGCCACAGCACGGACTCCGGTCATTCTCTGCACAAGGTCGTTCTGCACGCACCTGTTGTATGTTTGTTTCTCTGTCAGAGAGACAGTAGTTGCTTCCTCTTTAACTAGACATGTCCACAGTTTCCACACAAGTCACCTCTGAACAAGATACTATCCAAAAAAAGATACAACAATATAGGTGTAGAGATTTTCATAACGATTCACCCCTATCAAAGAAATCTACTGAATGTTCAAGGCATTACCTCAGACAAAAGTCCTTCTCAGGCTGTGACATGATTGCATTCTGCACTGACAAATACAAGTCTTTTTAACAAGGCCTTTTTCTCTAAAATCTTCAGCTAAACTGTAAAATTAAAAACAATGTTTTAATTCAATATTCTGGTAGTGCATAGCAAAAACCATTGTTTACTTTTGCTTGTTTGGTTCATTTTTTTTAACTTTCTTTTCCCTTAGGGAAATTAATTTTGGCAACACCTGTGGTATGGAGCATTAATCTGATGTTTTAACATGTGCATATCTAGAATTTTCAAGCCAATTTTCATCACCTTCTGAACCTTCTCAAAATACTGCAAAACAGAAAAGCACAAAGTATAACCCCTAAAAGATGCTAGAGAGGCAGTCGCTGTTATTGTGGCCTGATTCTACCCTATTAAAGTACTCACAGTCAAAACAACACTGAGTCAAATGACTCTGAGTATGCTGATTAATTCCCATCTACTTGATTATAATAGTGTACTATTCCCACTAATTGCAGGTCGATGATTGCCTGAGGGTACTAGTAAGCCAAGAAGCAACAGGGACAATGTAGCTATACCTCTCTTGTCTTGCTTTAGAAGACCCATTCAGACTCTTTGAGATAAGAAGCTCATATCAACAGGTAAGCTGAAAACTAGTCTGCCTAGAAGTTGAGCTGGTTTAACTTCAGCTATTCTCTCAAACTGGGCTAGTTTAGATAACGCAGATTGCTGCACAAGAAAGCTCAGTTTCAAAGCAATTTGGAAATTGCTTTATTTTCTCTTTTTAAAAAAAAAAATTCTTTGAGTGAGTAAAAACAGAATGGAAAAGCAACATCTACACTGAGATCCCAAGGCTGCTCTGTGAGTTGTTTACATGCGGTTAGCATGAGCTGCCCTCACCAAAGTACCTCATACACAGAGCAGCCTGGAGCCACCAAGTCAGGCTCACAGTGCAGCCCTTCTAGAAAACAATCTTCTCTTCTAGGCCAGCTTCTGCCTGGGACTCAACAGGGCAAAAACGAAATGATATAAATGGCTTAATGCTTGGAACAGGGAGCTGTGGGACTGTTTCTCTAAGTCCAGCTCTACCCAATGTATTTTCAGCATAGTGCAGGACCAGGAATGAAAGCTGGATCTCTCAATTTAGCCCAATTTCCAGGCTGGGACTGATGAAAAAATATGCCTGCAGTTAGCATAGGCTCTGCATTTATACATATTCCAGAAGGGTTCACAAACTGACTTGTGAGGAAATCAGATTCATCAGCTATTTTGGTGCTAGTCTGCATGCAAATGAACCTCCCAAACAGGCAGACACCAAATTCAGATGTGCTTTTCAGACGAAGTAAATAAGCAGTCACAAAGTAATCTGCAAGGCTTATCGAAACCTTTTAAATCATGCTAGTAATAAGTTTGTTTTGAACAAAGTTCTACTCTTAGGAGAAAATGAGAAGGAAAAAAAATGCATCTCCCACCCCCACCAGCCCCCCCAGGGATACAAGCACCTCCTCACAGGGGATGGCAGCCGCTACATTTAGCTTAGCTTTCAGCTGAACTGAAGCTTTCCACATAAACATCCAGCACAGGGGCAGTGGTTAATAAACCATAAGCTGCTCCAGAATCCACAGTGAGTCTTTGTGGATTTTGTTAAAAGGCATACTGAGTAAAAACAGTGGAGCAAGGAAATGTAAATGTTTTTCATGAGTCTAGATTCATACTATCAAAATATCCTAAATCAAGTTTATGAAATCTGAAAGGGAGTTTTGAGCTCTCTCAGCCCGAGCTGTATCTGCTTATCCACTCTCTGAAGAGCGGCTGACATGACGTCTCAGATGGATGGAAAACATTCCATAAGCAACTGCGAAGGGTGTGGTGGCACGGCAGCTTGTGGAGTAGCACAGAAAACACATTGATTCCTCCTGCCTACTGCGTCTCCTGTTAGATCCAGTGCACCAGAAATGGCTGCTGTGACTCCGCAGCAGTGAGGGTGGGTTTGAAATTAGAAGGAAATGGGTAGAATACTTACAAAGAGTTGGTTTTTTGTTTTTTTGGTTGGTTGGTTTTTTTTCTCCAAGAGATGTGTACTGGTCACAGCTAACACTGTTAGACCACAAACAGTGGGGTTTAGCACAGTGCTTTCTCCTAGCTGCACTTGCCAGTAAGTCATGCTGCACACATGGACCTGATCTGTATTTCAGGGTGAAGACAGTCCACTATCCCGTTCGTTTTAAAGACATAGCATGCAGAAGTATGTTTCTGGCTATTTTAAACATTTCTAACACATCCTGTTGCTGTAGTAGCGGAATAACAAGAACACAGTATTTAAAGCCTCAGAGGAAAAAATGTCAAGGCCTTTGTAAAATCTCCTGTTTTCTTTTTTTCTTTTGTTTAATCTACTCACTGAGTGATTTTCTTTTTTCTTGACTATTCTGAGTCTTCAACAACTAGGTATAATTCAAACTGGTGTCTTCAGACATAGAAGTCAGAGGAATATGTCAGTGACTCTCCTCACAGCTTGTGCATCGATAAAGTGTAGAATCATATACACAAAGTACAGGTTTATGTCAGACAGACTGCATTAGTTAACAAACATGCACAGCTAACAAGCAGTATGTTCCCAGTCTACCATACATTACTCAGCCAATTCAAAGCAGCACTAAAATAAACAGTATTTATGGTCACTTGCACTATAAAGGAAAACAGCTTCCTGGAATTCACAAGTGCAGAGATACAATCCAAGCCCACAAATGCTGATCCTGGACCTTCTGAGCATATGTTCAGAGTAAAATAATGCCTGCAAAACACCAGAGACAAGGATACAGAAAAGCTTCTATAATTTCTTATTGCTTCTGCAAGAGTCAGGCTAAAAAGGTATCAGAATGCTACTTTTCTGAATAAAGGTTTGGAAGAGGGAACCTGTAAGGCCTTTTCCTCTCTGAGACTATGGACCTTACATGCTGTTACTGCTGAAAAGAAACACAGAAAGATCCTTCGGTGGATGCTGGATGCTGGAACAGCGGCCTTTCCAGAGGACAGTTGCACCCAACATAACAGTCCTGGCCTTCCTGGCCTTTGGAGAAAATGCAGTGGCTGCAAGAGGACTGCCCAGTGAACACGCCACTTCAGTGACCCTAAATTGGCGATCAGGCTCTGAGAGATCAGCACAGACCCATGGGGCTGTAAATTATGTGGGTGCGCACAGGGCAGGAACAGAATCAAGAAAGCATAGCAGTAGCTTAAAACAACAGTTCCTACTGCCAACCCCACTCCATTCCCATGCCCAGCTGAGTGACAGGTATAGAAATAGCTATCCTTCACTGACCTGCTTCACAGGCATGTGCTCCGAAATTATCAGTTAGCTTATATACAAAGCACAGACAAACCAACCTTTGTAAAAGTTCCTTTTAAATACTTGAGATACTGATACAGAGACATTATTCAAAGACAGCTATTAACAGCTGATACTTTGAACAGAAGCTTCCAAAAAATCTGTTTCTTGTCCTGTGATAAGCCACATGACAAGGCACGTCATTCTGTAAAGGAGGTGGGGAAAGTGTTTAGCAGTGTGGGAAAGAGAGGGTCAGGACTTACATAATTTATTTGTTTGTTTTCCTGCTTGAACAACAGGGCTTCAGAATGACACAAAACCAAACAGCTATAAACATAACTGAGAGTTGTTCTCCTGAGCACAGTCTTAACACAAAAATGTAAAAGCATTCCCAACCAATTCATGAACAGGTTGGGGTGCAGGTCTTGTAAGCGATTTGGGAATAAGCTTCTCTGAGGTTTGGCAAAAGGAAGGTTAGCACTAGGTGCAAGAAAATTTTGGTCATCTGAAGTATTTTATGAGCTCTAACAAGAAGTTCTCTCCAGTTGTGACAACTTAAGACATATCCAGATAGGAACTGAACTTCAGTCCAACGGACAGGTATCACCTTGCTATTCCACGCTACTTGGTTGTGGTCCTACTATTCATCCAACATTTTCCAAGCACGTCCCTCTATCCTACTGCCAAGTGTCTCTGAGCAAGGCAATACCTTCAAGAATCAGTAAGAGGCTATCCCTACTAGTATGGAGCGTGAAAGCTAATGCTGCTGTATGAATTAACAGTATCCTTAGAGAGGTTTTGGCCAGGATTTTAATGAGGATGGCAAGTATTCTGCTGGATAACTCATGGCGTGCTGTTACAGAGAGGTTCTGTGATGCTGCAGCTGCTGAAGACTTCGTACTTGAAAATGTGCACTTTGCCTACAACTTCGTTGACGTAGGAACCTCAGGCTTGGATATTTCCTGCTTTCTCAGCTATTTTAAGAGAGGGGAGGTAATCACATGTGGTTTTCTTACAAGTTCTCTTTCAATACTTGACTCCTTGAGGACCAGTCCTGTTTTCATTGGAATGAATGAGCTTTTTGTCACTGACCTCAGTTTAACCCCTGACAATTTACTACAGACCTCACTGCTATTGTAGCTTGGCACCTTGTGATCTGAAACTTACTTTTAAAAAATATTTATCCACATTTTTCTGAGCACACTTCTGAGATAGAAAAGTTCCATAATCATCTTATAATACAGAGAACTAAGACATGGAAGAAGGATGGGCTGGAAATCCAAAGTGTGCTAGGTGTCTACAAAGCTGACTGCAAGTATCTACGTGGTAACTAATTTCCTCAGTAAAGCAGGGTATGCTGAGCTAGCCATGCCACATATACTGTGATGTGCTTGGCACACAGAGCTACCTATGCTTCCCTAGGCAGGAACGGTTTGCTCAGCCTTCTTCCTCAATGGGGCCCAATTCAGTTTTTGATAATCTTTAACCTGTTTGAGGAGGAAATGGCACTGCCACTCACTTGCACACAACAGTCTAAAGTCTACAGGTCTTGCCAAACTGTACAAACCCCAGTAGTCTTTAGCTGCCTGGTTTGGATCAGCAATTTAAACCTCATTGAGTAGGCCAAACATATTGTTGCCGGGGTACTCCCCCCGGGTTTTCCTGCTGTGTTAATGCATGCATGAGACTGCTGGTTGAAGACACAGAAGTGACTCCACAACTGATGGCTCACGCACACATCTAGGTGCCACAGCTCATAGGTGCCACAGCTCACAGGAGCAGGGCAGTCTGTAGGGTTGGCAGGTGTCCTCTCAGCCTGACAGCTTCCAGGAATGCTGAATCACTACTCTGCTGCCAGGGAGCTGGAGATCCCAAGACAGTGTAAGGGACTCCTTTGGGCAGCAAGGGTCTTGAAAGCCAGTGTTCTGATAATTTGTAGTTGGACACATCAATTCCTTTCACCATGTTTACCAACACTTAATGATGTCTGTCCAGTGGTCTTGGATCACAGAAATCCAACCATCTGCTGTGAAGGACTTGGTACTGCCCTTTGAGACAAAGCTGGAATGTGCCCTTAGCTTGTAACTGTACCCACAAACGCAAAAACACACCTGTATTCAGTTACCTAAATGAAATCTACAGTTTTTGTCCTACATAATGTACCTGAAGTCAGATAAGAAGTCTGTGTTGGCACAGTCTGTGGAACTATGATACATCATCTGAGCACCTCCCTGAAGCTCTATCCACTTGGAGAGATTTCCTCTCAGCAGGAACAGGATGGGAGGTTTGAGCAGCAATTCAATTAACTTTGAAACAATAAGAGTTTTTGAAACATTTGGCCTGTAGCTGATTAAGCTTCTTGCCATGGTGGTAGGTGCCATGCCATGTCTAAATTCTGTGTGGAGATCACTGATCATTAAACAAGTCCTTAACTCACGTTTTTACAAGCTATTTAGAGAAATGGTCTACCTACCATAAACAATTTTTGGAAGGCACATTGACTTTTGTCCTGTTGGCTGGATAATAACTTCATTAATGCTGATCTATCTCAGTACAACCACAGGTTTCTGTAGTTACCTTTGATGACAGTGGTAAGGGCAACAGCTTCCATTGTTTGCAAAATCCCTCAAATTAGAAGTGCTACCAGGAGAACTGATGTAGCTGAGTTCTAAATTTATTTTTTTTCTTGACAAATACAGGAAGCTGGAATTAGCTGGCAAGAGGGATGGGAGAGGAGGGCACACAAATAAATACTATTTCAATAAGATCATTAAAGCAAGTAAAACTTCAGGTAATTTCCTCTAATTCTGCTGACAGTAACTGATCTGGATTATGTTTTGTTTCAAAATAGTGCTGTTAGTGAGAGATAAGCACAGTGAGAGAGCAGTAAAACAGTTTTTGAGCACAGATACCTCCAGAACAAATGCATGCTGTTCCTTTAAATCTTACAAGCTTTAATGCTCCAAGTGCTGGAGGGATACTCTGCAACAGAGTTTGAGGGAGATTCCCAATTTAAACTGAACTGGTTTGCAGGCAGGAAAAGTACATGTTTATATTTAAGTATCTTCTCCTTGGGCAGTTAAAATGTGTTTTCAAGAATCAAGCTACAATAGAAGCCATTAAAATCCTACAACATTTTCCAACCACACACAATCGCCCCAAGTAATTCCTATTCAGATTCAGAGAAAAATTATGGTAAAACTTCTGATACTATGATGAGGTCAGTTGTTGGCAAGTGCTAACATTTTAATGACAACCATAACAGTAGTTCATTAGCACTATTAGATCAAGCAGATTTAGCTGGTGTGGAGTGTATTGGTAACCAGCTACTTACTTGAAAGGAATTATCTTAAATGAGAGTTAGGAATGGAGACTTACCAGCTCTAAGAACCTCCTCACCACCTGTCTTTGTTTTAAGTTAGTTTCACCATCCAGGTTGGCTGTTTCTATATGGCATAGCCCATCGGGATCACTTGAGGAGAGCAGCAATATGTCAGCAGGTATAATTTCATTACAGCGAAGCTGCACAAAGTCTCCAACTTTCACTTCTTTCCAGTATCTGCTTATATATTTCTTCTCATTTCTAAAAAGAAAAAAAAAGGGACACATACAAGACTTTTAATGAAAAAAATTGCTGGAGATGCTTCCAATAAACCTGGTTTGATCTGTAGCCGGAGTACCTGTTACAGGAGTGCCTTTGGAAGGTCCTCAGGAACTCTCAAGTTACTCTGGGAAGATCAATGCAGAGTGCCAAGAGGCCATTTCCCAGTGACTCAGAACCAGGTCTGAGTTACCAGGACCCTCTTTTAAGATCCAGAGTAAAACATGTTGAAGTCAGACTTGACTAAGCAGGGTAAACAAGAGCTTCACACATTCTCCTTTCTCTCCCTCTATGCTCTAAGTCACCCATATGACCCCATGAATGTGATAGGGCCGGTGCCCACACTGTGTGAAAAGGAGTCACTTTCGTGCCTAGGAGTCACTAGGGCAAGAGAGGAAATGACAACAGGTCTGGGAGCAGGACACCTGCTTGGAATGGCTCGTGAATGTTCTCCCTCATCTGCCGCCCTCACATAGCTTCCCCTTGTTCCCTTTTTCCAACAGGGACAAACTCTGTATACTCCTGCATGTCGTATCTGGACAAAGATCCCTAACTGAGAGCAATTTCCACTATTCATCACTAAACCTAGAACTACAAGGACATGTTGTGTGGTAAAATGCAGTCCTAGCTGCTCTACTGGGAAAGGACACCCTAATTTCTTTTAAGTATTTCTACTCTATTTCCATTCTAGCCAGAGTGCTGTCTGTTACATAGCTAATTACTGCTTAGTTACCCTGAACCTTTCATTTTGGAGTACAAGCACTAAACCTCTCTATTTTTAAAGGTCATGCTAGTTGGCTACTTGTTTTTAACTTTTTCTTGAGAGTAAGAGGAAAAAGGAACAGGTGACTGCTTAATTAATTTTAGCTAAAATTTCAGATTTTAGTTTTACAGAAGGCACAGACTCACGTGCTTTCTTGGCATTTGTGGAAAGTGATCTATTCTGTTGTGATTTGGAAAGAAATCAATTTCAAAACAGCCCCAATACTGACTTGGTAAAATAGCTCCTAAAAATGGGAAGCTAATATTCTGACACTTTTCTAAGCCATTAGAAGGCCTTTTGCTGTGTGAGGATCAAGATGATTGTCAATGCTGACATTGTCACCAGAGACTGTCTCCTGGGACAGCACTTTAACTGGCAGAATGGGATTCTGATGAGGGGTGGGGAGAGGTGGTGGTGGCTGTTTTACGTTGTTTAAAGCATATTATTTTAAAATACATGACTTTCAGCAGTAATGTGAATAGATTTGTAACAAAGTGGAAACAGGGAAGTCCTGACAATGTTGTTACTTTGGAGTTACTGATAGTTATGCCTTCACTGGTGTTAGAGGAATTAGTAACTTAATTGGCATTTATTCATGTATTTAGCCAAAATCCTGAACAATAAAGGGTCAGGTAGCTTAACAAGAATGTATCAGATGAGGTTTTACTCCCCAGAATTTCTTCACTGTCTTTTCATAGCATCCATTTTATAAGGAGAAGAATGAAAATTATGGCTGTGATTTCTATTTTGATAAAACCTGAAAAGGATTAGTACAAACCAAGTGTAAAACATGATAATCTAACAAAGGCAGGTAACACACCTACTAAGTGCCGAAATGACACATTTTCTTCATAATCAGGCTGAAACAAATATTTAACTTTCTCTGCTAATGAGTATGAATTGCTTTGAAACCCAGTGTGCCATAATACAGTACAAACTACCGCACTGCAGATCTGAAGGGTTTGTTAACTCTGCAATCTGTAACTCTGAATCCTTTTACATGTGTCTGTTGTTCTTCATCCTTTTTAATTGAACTGTGAAACTGGGTGATGTACAAATGCGTGTAAAAGGAGCAGCAGTACAAAAGCACGATCAGGATAAAAACAGCAAGTAGTCCCATACTATGCTATAAGCACTACGATTTTTTATTTAATTTCTATTGTTTGAAAAGCATTGCTATTTTAGCATTTCCTTATCCCTTACATGCTTAGCAACTGCCACAACTATATACACGGTGGCAGGAAGGGTGGATATCAAGCAACACAAGGCCAAATGGCTCTGCTGGAATAAATGAAGTTGTTCAGCCTGGGAAAGAGAAGGCTGCAGGGAGACCTTATTGTGGTCTTTCAATATATAAAGGGGACTTGTAAAAAAGACAATTATTACCAGTGCCGACAGCCACAGGACAAGGGGTAATGGTTTTAAATTGAAAGAGGATAGGTTTAGATGAAATGTAAGGGAGAAATTTCTTATGGTGAGGCTGCTGGGACACTGGAGCAGGTTGCCCAGTGAAGCTGTGGATTCCCCATCCCTGGAAGTGTTCAAAATGGGGCTTTGAGCAACCTGATCTATTGAAGGGTGTCCCTGCCCCTGGCAGGAGTATTGGACTAAGCGATCTTTAAAGGTCCTTACCAAGGCAAACCATTCTATGATTCAATAAATCTATGAGTTTAAGATCTCTTGGACATGAACCAGGGCCCCAGGGCACAGCCCCCTTCATTAGACACGCGGGAACAGTTTGGCCCTGTATTCCACTTGATCAGCTCTTTGCTAACAAGGGTCAATAGTGGATGGAAAATTACTGTCTTCATTCAAAATTACTTCCTAATACTCTTTAGACCAGGTTTCTTTGTGTCCTCTAGCAGAGGTCTGAACTGAGACTTGTCTCACTGCAAGCATTCTCTGCAGAGTATGGTATGATACTGTCTTTGCATGGGGTGGTTCGGAGACTATCTGGATCATGAATACATCAGGCCCTATGAAGCTTTCCTTTAAAATGCTCAGCCAAGTCCTCTGAACATGCAGGTTAGCTCACCTCGAGACAGCCAACGTATTCTGCAGCCAGAATAAACACACCAAATGACCCCATTGATAAGGTTAAGATTTTTTCATTGATTCTGCAGAGACAGGACTTGGTTGTCCAAGTTTTGCATTACCTACTAAATGTTTATTCTTGCTGTTATATTGTGCCAGTAAAATTACATAATACAGAGAGTTAGAAATGCCAGACTTTCCATAAGAGAAGGAGCCCAAAAGGATGGCAGTCCTTTGCAGTCTCAGTACAGGGCTTCTGTGGTGGTGCACTTTCCACCCCTTCTGGGGTCTGCTGTACCTCCTCAAGCCTGTTCTACAATTTCAGTAATTCTCATTAGGCCCTGGGTTTTCTGTAATGAGTTGCATGGTGAAATGTCCCTTGACCATACCAGGAACTCTTGCATGGCTAAGGTGGAGTGGCACCGCTCATATCAGGGACACCTGTTGTCTGACCAAGGAGGGGAATGAGAAATTATCAGTCATCCCCTAATAGCCTTGGAACATTACCCACCTGAATCATAACCCCAGGTGAAACTGGACTTTTGAATAATTTCAGTAATTATCAGCTTCGGTTTTAGTCAGGATGGACATGGACTAATGAAAAAAAAGCCAATCTTCTGACCCCATAAAGAGTGGTCGTAAGTGGGGCCCTTTGAGTTCTACCAGACCATGGCAGGCTGTACCAGCATGTCCCTCAGAGCGGGACGCCACTCAGAGCTTGCAAACTGTCAAGCTGCAGTACTCAGAGGACTGTCAGCAAAAGCTGATGAGTTGGCCTGGGCCGACATCCCCAGTCCTTGACACTCAAGCCTCTCCCAATGAGAAATGCCAAGACATTCATTGTGAGTAATTCACTGACACTCCAGTGAAACAAAGTGGAACTTTTAATAAGTACCTATGTGCACATATATAAATATATCCACACACGCGCACACCCACGTCTTTGTGTCTTTGTGCATGCATGTGTGAATTGATTTAAACATCCTACAGATAACTGAGTTACTATTTTGATTAAGGAAATCCTATTGAAACACTTTGTAAATATTAAATTAGTCAATTATTGAGTGCTGCTACATCCTTCAGACAAACCATTGCACAGGTCTGAGGCTAAGACTGGACTCAGCCACACCTAAGCCGTGTCAGGAGTTTAGAAAGCAAGGGAGTCCATTCTAAATCTGGTGACCCAACAGCAAGATTTCGCTATTAAATCCTTTCGATATCCCATTGATGAAGACTGAGATGAAGTTTGGATTGAGTTGTACTTAGGTTCCATCAGAAGTTTAGAAAGCAAGGGGGTCCACTCCATAACTCATGACTCAACGGGGAAATCTCCCTTACCCCATGCACCCTTATCCTTACTCCTTACACCCTTACCCTGGCCCTTCTGTAAATCATGCAAAATTGATTATAATTCTACTTTCCCTGTATGCTTCATCTCTGTAGTAATAGAGTGAACCTTGCCATCAAACTCTTTCAAGTCATGCTTTCACAAATTTATATTAAAACTTGCTTTTGCTAATACCTTTGATTGTTACTCTTGAAGTGGCCTAAACCATTCATTTGTGGCAGCTGCAGGCACTGTTTGCAAGGGAGTTTTTAACAAAAGCTTTCAGCAAGTTTAAGTAAACATCATCAAACCTCCTGGAATATTTTGCTGAAAGGCCGAGAAAATTCTGGCAGGAACACAGGAATGGGAGGCAGCATCTCAGTGAGTCCAGTCCACTGCCAACGGTCACAGGAAACTGTGACACGGATATTTAGCCCGGAAGCCAACACTCCACAACTCTAGTTCTACCTGCCCTCATTTATCATGAGCCTAAAGATATATTTTATTACTCACAATATACTTAAGGCTGATGCTACAAGAAATGAATGCTGCAAACCATGATGAACCATAGGAACAGGTCAGAGATACTTAATCTTTCAAGCTTGGAGAGTTAGATAAAAGTCCTACAAATCAGTATGCTGCAATGAACTAATGCCATTCTGCAGAAGGAGTAGATTTGTTGTTATTCGCTAGTTAAATCACAATGATGAACTATTAATTTCAGATGTCTGTGCCCAGCTACTACAATGTGTTGTGTTGAGCTCACATATTAAAAGTGTGCATCCTCCTGCACACAACCTAATCTTTATCAATACACTTGCATGCAAAGACTGCATCTGTCAGCTGTGGTTTAAACCCACAGTCATGTAAATCTTCATGCTTGTCTCTGCCACAATTGCAAGTAGAACCTTCCAGAGCTTTCACTTTTCTGAGCATACTATTACACGTAAACATTGACAGAAATCTAAAGATGAATAGCTGAAAAGTCAGCTGGTATAGTTGCACTGACATCACCATTTTTGTTAGCCAACAGCAAATGCGGCCGTGGCAGGAGTTAAATTGCTATGATAAAGTGTCATTATCCTGGCATATCTGCTCATGAATATACACACAAAAAGTCTGGAGCACCCTTTCAAGTGTATGAACACAGCGAAAAACACTTTCTTTGCTTTAAAAATTTGTATTAGTCTACCTATTGCATATATTTGGCCAATGCTGTTTTGAAGCAGAACAGCTTGCAGGTGAGTACCAAATTTAAGACTTTGGTTAGCAACAAAACTGCTACTTTGTTCAGCAAAAACTGAATGAACCAAAACTACTGATGTTTTTTTTAAAAATGTCATTTTCTAATTTAGAAACACAGAAACACATAAATGACATTTTCTTTTCAGATTAATTACGCTTTTTCTTCTTCCGGTCTCCTTTGCAACATGAGCTGATAAAGATCATGCCCATAATTTTGCCTTCTGGACATGTAGGCACCACTTGATATCTACAAAAAGCTGAAGATTTTCAAACAGTCTCCATTTGGAAATTACTAAAATAATTGTCTTTTGAATGTATTTTAACTGTTTTGGCATAATAAGGAATTATTAAAAATTACTTAACATAACATATATATGTATATAATAATAACTTAAGATAAAATATGTCTTGCCTTTTCTCTACAATTTCTTTTTCTAAGTTTGGGAAAATTATCATAAGCAATACTTGGCAAAGAAATATGAAGACCGTACAACTGTAATCTGTTCCACTTGTGTAAGGTCTGCATATTAGAAATTTTATACATTAAATTGAGAGGATGGGGACTAACAGGTAATCATTTCTTACTTCCTGTACTTCTCCACTAACAAAAATTACAGTTAATGAGTGGGAATGGCTGATGCACATTTGCTCCATCAGATTCAGTGGCTGGGGCACCTGTGCTTCTATGTAGCACTGCCCTGACTTAGTCCCAGCACAGGCTCCTACATTCACCTCAGCAGGGCTTGTAAAATATATGTACCAGAAGATTGGAATATGTTCTCTTGTACTTTTTGGAGTGTTCAGCCTGTTTGACCTGGCTTATAGAGCATACCCCTTCCTACATACGTTCCAGCTGCAACCCAGAGATTTTCAAGCCTCTCAAAACATCCAGATAAAATGTTGTTTCCCAGTCCAAGCCCATCCGCTGACCTGCTTTTGAAGTAACAATCATCTTTACTTCAAAAGAAATCTGACTCCTTTGCCTTCCCTGCCAGCTGAGGTTGGCCATTGAACCCGTAGGATTTTAAAGAAACAGCAAGAAATTAAGTCTGTGGAAGAGGAAAAGCCCTCCACAAAAGACAGTCAAAGAGTTGTTTTGCATGTACAAAGCATACTTTGTATCTGTTCTTGATGTCAGCCAGGTCCTTCCTTTTCATCTCAGGAGGTAGAAATAGATTGGGGTAGCACAAATGAATGATTCAGGTACATCTCTGCTCCCAGTGACTTAAAACATGTTCCAATCAATTGCCTACAAGTGCTGTGACAAATCTTCTGGTTAGGACCGAGCCAACTAAAAAAATTTGGAGCTAATTAGTAGGGCCCAAGCAGAGCAGCAACTTCTGAAGGAGAACCTCAAACTAATGCAAACACAGAAGTATCACATCAGGCCAGACTATCTTTAGGGAGGCTCCAGCATCTAGCTATTTCTCCATAGGTTCTTCATGCTCATCCAGTTTTCCCAAATCATCTGTTCTTTCTCTTGCCTAGTCTGGAACCTTCACCTTCAGTCCCACACCTCTCTTCCCAAGACCTGCAGGTGTGGAGAGGGTTCCCACTAAGAGAGCACATAGCACTCTATGAACACTTCAGTGGCAAGCAGAGATGTTGCAAAATTCATCACAGGCTACAAAAGAACAGCTGGTGGACAGCACTGAAATATGTGAACAAAACTGCTGTGTTATAACCAGTATCAATTATGATTTGAAAACTACGAGTGTAGCAGATCTCAGAGTTTAAAAACAAGAGCTGTCTGTGAGACCAAGGCATACATCGCACAAAGTCTGAACATGTGAAGTATCTATGGAAACATGTTAAGAACCATTTGGGTACAATTACAATGTTATGGCAAAATGAAGGAAAAACATGTAGCATAAGTTAATGCCAAAGGAGGTTACATAATGCCCAGAATATGTCTCCATTCCACCACAAATGATAACATCTGTTTCTATGAAAACAAATCACGAAGAGACTGAATCTGATACTAATCAGACAAAACAGTTTAGCAGAGTGTGTTTTTGACAAACACTGAAGAGAATAAAATCTCTCCATAACTGAAGTTTCTAAATAGACTCCATAATCTTCACATTATTCTAAGGGCATTATTTTCATGGACTTCAAATATCCTTTTTTTCTTTTTTGGAGGATTAGCATGTGCAAATGTATGTTACAGTTGCTAGAAGCAAACCTGCATACATAACGATGACTAGGCATAAAAGTGCCTTTTATCAAATTCATACTTTCTGAAAACTGCTAATTTTTCTGCTACTAGTGAAACTTGCTATGAAAAGGTACCCAGGAAACCTCAACGATTCAGGCTTATAATGTGGAAGTAGTAATTTGACCTCTCTTGGCAGTGTTACCTCCATTATACCTCATGTTGAAAGAAACCTCACTATTGTTAACTATAATGAAACATTTACTACCCGGAATAAATGATTTTTTAGCCAAAAAACTTGTTGCGATAACAACATGAAACATAAAAGCAGAATATGTAATGAAACCTTACACAAACTGAAGAAAGAAAAAGCTGTCTTCTAGAACTTGATTTTAAAACAAGACTGTTCCAGAGAGACATCTAGTATTAGGGTTTCTGTAAGCAGTATGATTCTCAACCTCCTATGTTTGCTGCCAAAAATGCTAAAAAAGTTCTATCACTCTTCCAGTAAACAGATATATTGGGAGAGAAGAATATCAGTTGCTTTATATATAGCAGGACAGATAGGTCATGGTTAGTGTTGAGGCTTTCTAAACGGTATCACACAAGGAGGTGGAAATGGAAGAACAGCCTGGATGTGACCTGGCTCACAGCCAGGTAAGATTCTCATCCTGATTTTCAGGGCAAATATTAATATTGAATATTTCCATTAAAGTTCTGCTCCAAGCCACTGCAAAAAGATTCAGCAGAGCTTAATGCTCTGAAAACACAGAAGAAGAAATAATGCCTTGCTGAAGGGAGCCCACTGAAGTAGCAGATACCTAACGACACAAACCTCCTGAATCTGTGCCTGCTGCCTAAACAGCTAAAGAAAAAGCAGGAACTCTTCCTAGGGAGAACTTAGGTGCCAAATTTTTGTAAGGCATGAGATCCATGTAGGAGCTTTACAGGGTCCTTGTCCTCTAAACCAATAATTAATGGCTTGAGGAGACTTAGGAATACTGCCCGAGTGCCCAAAATTCAGGTGCGAGCTAGATGAACAAATCTGGTGCACTAAATCCTCCTTTTGGTGCTCTCCTACTAAATTTAAGGCAGTGCAACAAGATGACCATTCCAAGGGAGATCTTTGTATCTTAAAGGTACATTTTAAAAGGTAAATTAAGCATGGCTCTGCACAGTTACTGGGGAAAATCCCATTCTTCAACAGTTTCAGACACATCAATGAAAATTTTATTCCTTCTCATTCCTCTTGTTTGCACATCTGCCTCATTTGATCTCAGGACAGCTTGACCCAGGACACTAAAAAAAAGCATTAATATACTCACTACATATACAAGAAAAACCATTTGTAAAGAGCTTCTAAAGAAAAGTACTTCTTAAGAAGTGCAACTGTTTTTATTTGAAAAAAATTATTCCAGTTCTTTTAAATAAACATGCAAAAACTGAAAGAATTTTTAGCAGGAAAGGTATTCACTGCTAATTACATTCACAGTCCTGATGGAGTTGTTCACTGATACTCAGTTGGGAAGACTATTTTTCTGTATGTAACTGTGCCATACATCTCCTTTAAAACTCTAAAGGCCACATTTTACCTAATCACTGCAATAAAGCACTCTAGAAGTTAAAACAGTTTGGCTATTTAATGTTTAAAAGAATATTAATAATCCATCATTTTCACATTTAACAGGCAAAGCCAACATCTCAGACTGAATGTAAGTGTTCAACCTTCTCCAGATCCTCCTAAAACTATTAAGCTCTACAATTTCCTTCCAGTTCTGTTCTTGTCTGGGCAACATCCATCCATGACATCCATCTCATCTGGATGTTCTCACCTGTTTTCATCTGGACATTCCAAAGTACAAGTTGAGGGCAGGAAAAATACTGAGTACCAGCTGAGATCTCAGTGGGTTCCAGGGTGCAGTGCTTACATCCAGAACAACTGAGATTATGTTTTGCTTATTGCTGCCTCTGAGTTTCTTCCGGCCGCAATTCCAGAAATTAGCTTTAGTCCATACACCAGACTTTGCTATTACAGTGCCACACAAAACTAAACTGCTTAAAGAACTTGTATTGTTTAAAAAAAAAAAAAAGAGAGAGAAAGAAAGAAAGAAACTCTTGGCTGTAATATTATCGGAAGAATCTTGCAGAAGAAAAATCTGGATTCTGCTATACATTTGCAGAACGGTTTTTTCTGCTATGAGGTAGGACTCACAGCAGTAGGTGTGAGACTGTGTAATATGTGGGTTATTGATTTTCAAGGATATTGGAAGCATGTATTGGTGCACTTACTTCTCAATTCGTATGAATTGTATTTAATTGCAGAAATACTAAGGAATTATTTTCCTCTGTCTGATGAGGACGTACATTCAACGGAGACTGAATAAACAGGAAAACCTCTAACTCAGGCACACTCAGGCACACTTATGTTGACACCAAGGTGTACAAAGGGAGATTTAAGGTGCTATCCTGGATAAAATTGTGGTCTACCTCCACATCCATTCAGTTAGATGCCTGCACCAAACACCCTCAGGCAGGTACAACAAAGGGGCAGTTTAACCTGGCAGTTGTGGATGCCTACTAGCTAGCAAGCAAAGTAAACTGGGACACTTCTGTGTGCTTCTAATGGTGATGGAGGAAAGGTCTGGCAGGATTGTAGGCAAATGTTGACCTCACCTTGAATGCCAACTTGCAAATGGAAGAGGCCCCAGAATAGTCAGAAGTCAGCCAAAATGTGTATCACAATAGCATCTGGCAAACTTTTGTTGATCAGATGCTGCACGCTGCATTTAGAGCTCTGCCACTGGTATGACTGGCTGTCCTATGCTCCGAGACGAATTCCCAGTGGGGTGAGGTAAGACTTCACTTGTGAGCCACTGCTCTTGCCCCATCATACTTCTGTCCCCCTAACCAGCTATGGCTCAGCAGAAAGGAGGGCAGCAGTTCTATGGTAACTGAGCTCTCAGAAGTCTCTTCTAATCTGGAGGAGCAAAACAGATGGCTAAGGACCTGAAATATGAACATAAAGATCTTTCTTCTAAAGTTTTTTTAATTATTATTATTTACTACTACTATCTCTTCTTTGTTGCTATTTTTCCATGCAGTTTCGTACACACAAGAGCTATGAGACTTCTCCGAAGAGACATCTCTGTCATGCTAACTGAACCAAACAGGAGGAGCAGCAGGTTCCTGCAGTGCTCTCACTAGTGCTTGCACTTGTAGTCAGAGAGCTGCCTGACATTTTAGATTTAGCCCTATGAAGTTGCTGTGTGAGAAGAAAGACACTGAGGTGCTGGAGTGTGTCCAGAGAAGGGCAGTGGAGCTGATGAGGGGTCTGGAGCACAGATAGGATGAGAGGAGGCTGAGAGAGCTGGGGTTGTTTAGTCTCAAGGAAACAAGGCTCCAGGGGGAACTAATTGCTCTCTACAACCACCTGAAAGGAGGCTGTAGCCAGGTGGGGGATGTCCTCTTCTCCCAGGCAACCAGAGACAGGACAAGAGGAAATGGCATCAAGCTGTGCCAGGGAAGTCTTAGGTTGGTTGTTTAATAAGATTGGTTCACTGAAAGGGTGGTTAGGCACTGGAATAGGCTGCTCAGGGAAGTGTGGAGTCACCATCCCTGCAGGTATTTAAGACATGTAGATGTGGCACTTGAGAACGTGGTTTAGTGGTGGAATTGGCAGTGCTACAGTTGGACTCAATGATCTTAGAGGTCTTTTCCAACTTAAATGATTCTAAGATAAATCCCTGGTCTGATGCATAAACACTGTGACCCTCTGATCTGAAGCAGAAACATCTAACTCCAGCATCAGTACATTCACAAGAGGGAAGGAGCAGTAAAAGGCACTACAACTCAGAAGAATCCTAATTTGTCCATGTAGCTGAGAATAGGCCTTAACTTGTACTTCGGGCTGATCTGAGAAGCACAGTTGAAGTTTTAAACGTAGTGACTTATCTTGGGCTGTATCTGGCCAATTTTTCTGTGTTTAGCTGCTCTCATAGGTTATACAGCCTGTCTTTACATTTCTGGATCACTGCTTGCCCCAACAAGACAAGAATACAAATGCAAGGAAAAGCAAACAGCCTCAGGCTCTATCTTAGTACAAGGTATGTTTAAATTAACATACTGTTCTGAAAACAAAATTTAAAAATCTGAAAATCTCTACAATCCTGGTATAAAATAATAACAAGGTATTTCCCAAAAATGCTTTCTTATACAGATCATTAAAGTCTCATCTAAATTGGGTCCTGGGAGCACTTCCCAACAGTCCTGCCTGAATACACAGACTGGGCTGGACCCCGCATTAGACTGAAATCTGGGTGTGTGTAAGCCTCGATTTGCTATGCTCTAGGTCCTAATGCAATTTGAATTCAGCCTTATATAAGGCCATTTTACAGAAATTCACAGAATATAAAAATGTTCCTCACTTCCATCAAAGAAGAATTAGAAGACCAAACTCCATGCAAATCATATGCAGTGATATGAATCTTTGAAGGTTTGAGTCAAAACAAGTATGCCTAGAGATGCAAATTTTATATTCAAAATTCTTGGTGAAAGTAAATAATAGAGATATTGAAGAAGCGAGAACCAGGAAATGTAAAATCCTACTATTTAAAGGAAATGTAGGTTGCCTTTAGTAACATTTGAGTAGTTCAGATTCAAAACTAGACTGATACTGCAGGTATCTACATATCAAAAAATCAGGATAAAAATTCATTTAAAGCTTTTAATGTCAACTTGACTATGTTTTCACACTACCTGCTGCTTTCTCTGAATTAAAGATGATGGTCTTCATCTCATTAATATTCCAAACTTACTGCAGCCAGTCAATGAGTGTAGTTGAGTACTAAATACTAAGCTAGAATAATACCTTTCGTAATAATGTTTTCACAGAGAGGAATGTAGTCCTTTCCTGTCCCACTGATTTACAATCAAAATGACTATGAATTATGTATCTCATAATTCCAGTGGCATTATGAGATACAGTCAGCTCACGCAGGCAGTACATCTCAACCTGTTAACACAGTTCTTCAGAGACCTTGTAATTATAGAGTTCTGCAGGGAAGCACGTCATCTTTGCCGCTTGTCCACAACTACTGAACTATCATCAATAAAAAAGCTAATTTATAAAGAACAACACACCATCAGTACAAATTTTGATAGCCTGTTTCCATCACTTTACCAGACAATACATTTTCAAAATGAAGTCTACGTTACCATAGTAATTCCCACAGTAACTATCCACACTTCTAAAAAATCATTGTCAGTTATAACCCAGATAGTTTCAAGAGCTTGTTAGTTGACAGATGTGTACATATTTGTACATATTTAAACAAGAAGCTTATAAATATAAACTCTTCTTCACTATTGCCCTATTACAAAGAAATAATGTCATCTGTTAACAGTGTTTCACAGAAACTCTTTTTAAATTAACTTGAAGAATTTAAAATCTAAGCAGGCCAACTAATAGGAATGGACATTGTCTTTTGTTTCTTTTTACACAAAAGGTTACCTCATCAAGCTCAGTCTTTCTTGGAAATGACTGAATAATTTGTTGGCAAATATTGTTCCCACATTCAGAAAAAACATTTAAAAAAACAATTTTCATGCATGATTTTCACTTATTGTTCACTGAACTCCAAAACCAGGCTACAAATCTTGGCCCAAATTCAGAAACGTATCTAAACAGATGTCTAAACTCAGGCAGAAAAGCACTCTTTCTGGCCAAACTCCAGAAAGACAACTTCTCTGTAGTTCACATTCATACCTTCCTTGGGGGAAAAATGATACAACACTGAAATTCAATATCCTAGAAAAAAATAAATTGCAAGGTCTTTATTGCAGCCAGAAGAAGAAAGTGACTGGCTTTTGAAACGCCCAGAAACTGAGCTTGGAGCAAGCAATTTCAAAGAGACTGTTTATTGAAAGGGTTTGAATCATGGAAGGGGAACAAGCAGCCTAAAAGAGGTCCTAAAAACAGTCCAGAGATCTGAAGCACCTCAGCAAGTGGCAGCCATCCTGTTCATAGACAGAAAAAATCAGTTTTCAGCAGCCTGGCAGACACAGACCAAAACGTCTGTGTCACAACCTCTAAGCAGAAGCTAGTTTAAAGGTTAGAGTATTAGTTTTAAAACTGAACTTCAATCTGATCTCACAATACGGTATTTCAAATTAAACCAGTCTAGTCCTGCAGATAAAAGTTGTGGACCTAATGAAAGAAATTTTTACCCAGAATGCTTCCCCACCAGTCTGAAAGAAATTCAAAAGAAATTCAAATATTTGAATCTCAGCTTTTTAGAGCTGGCACATGACCATTTTCATCTCTATTATGCAAAGCTGTAACTGAGGGTTATTTTTCATTCGTAACCCCATCCTAAAAAAACCACACCTTAAATGCGTGCCTTTCTTTCTCACCCTGAAGCAAACTCTTATCAAGACATTCACTTCCAGTCTTTTCTCCATTCTTTTTCCATAACTGTTTTGCTACACTTTCCTTCTTTATCTGCAGCAATTAAAGACTTTGAACACAATGGCTCCTCACTGCTACATCCAGTTGACTGCTAAATCCTCTCCAAAACACCTTCCTCCTCCTTATCTAGTCCTTGCTATATCTCTGTAGACAGTGATCTTTCTTGTTAGCACCTCATGATTGATTATGTATCTTTTTTTAGGACTCCTCTAGTGGATAAAACACTCTTCCAGACATTAAGTGGATTGCATTTAGTTCCATATCTGTGAGGTTAACTAAGGAGAAGCCTTTGTAAGGAAGACACTCCAGCCTGTAAAATTCCTAAAACTGAAAGTCATGGTTGCAATCCCCTTGTGATGTGGGTCTTACTCATCAGAGGAAAATAATTTTTTATCTGCAAGCACTAATTCAGACCAAGCTGCTTTGCAAACGCACAGCACAAATTCTGAAAATGCTTTCTTGAATATGCTCAACACAATTCATTTCTTGTGTAAACATATGTCAAGAGTTACTTCTGCCACGAGGACAGAAATTCAGTCTAGACACGTTCCAAAATACATCAGGTCACTCCGCCAGCATGCTACTGGCTTGTGTGCTGCCTACAGCTTGGTCTGTCTACGGAGACAAAAGCCATACACCACTGGAACTTTGAGAAACCCCTGACTTATAAGCTGTGACATCAGAGCAAGAGTGTGGTATGAGAAGGATGCATAAATTCTTAAGAGTTAAGCTATCTAAATTTTTTTTAATGTAATCCAAACAAGTATGTTTCCTCGACATTTTTAGACTTATATTCATTTATTCTGCATAAAAATAAGCAGAATGTTTTACGAAGCACTGGAAAGAATCTTTAGTCATTTTTGTTTAAGATGAGGGAAAAAAAATTGCTGTTGGCCTAAAACCCTGTTTGAGAACTCTACATACAGAGCATCATTTTCCTTCATCTTGCCAAACAAGACACAGCAGAAATACTGACATGATCTTAATCCAGGTGGAAAATGCTGTAGGCAGCTCCAAAACCCTCCTGTGACTACAGAGCATGCCTTCAAAACATCCAACCTGATAAATTCTAAAAACAAAAGCAAACCACTGAGTTATGAAAGGGTTAAAGGACTTGTTGCATACATATTAATTTCTAACATACGGTTTATTATAATACAGTAATGACAGGAATATTTGGTCTCTGGAGACTACCAAATGGACCACTAGAAGGGGTGGCATTCTCTAGCAAACAGGGTTTACAGCCTGTGCTACCGCCCATATGCTGCTCCACTGCAGCTGGCAACCCACCGGAGAAGACCAGACCATTGTTCGTAACGCAGGGTTAGTCTGAGGCAGCACCAAATGGGAGTCCTGCAAGAAACTCAATTTGATACTTTGTGCAATGAAGCCACAATTGGGAAAGGTACCTGTGGAATCAAACCAGCAGTTACAATACAACTACTTTTCAATTCAGAGTAAAAGAGGGCTTCTAACCCTACATTTAGCCCTAGTCTATAAACGAATTTTTGACTAGAAAGAATGAAGAATTTCTCTCCTTTCTTACCATCTTTGCGTCAATAAGCAGATCCCTTCCAGGATGGATTGATATCCTTTTAGGAGAACTCTGATTTGACACATATGTCTCAGACACTGATGAAGAGACAGACAGCAGAAGAGTCTGCTAGATGGGAACAGAGAAATGAGAAGTGTATGAGAATTGAGAAGAGGTACATGAGATACACACAGAAGAGGACAGTGTGAGGTATACATGGAAGAAAGTGTAAAGAAGGTTAAAAGCAGAGAAAGGGAACTACTGGCCACTTGAAAACACAGAGGAAGGGTTATTAAGGAAATCATTTAACTTTAGGAAGATCACAGAAGTTCCAGTTTAGGAAAAATTCAATCCTGTTTGAAAGTGGGGAGAAACTAAGGCTGGTTAGTAAGAAAAGATTGTTACCTCTGTGGCTTTACTTTTGCTAGGGACTTCAAAGCTTTATTGCTAAGCCTGCAAAACAGGGCAGTACTGTGCAGCTCTGTCTTCTGGATCTGCCATGTTAGTTTTTAAGACCCCACCAGTTTGTGGGCCACAATGGTCTTTGGAGATGTAGACTGTGAAATAAATTCACATGCTGAATATAGGCTGAGGGCTGCACTTTTGAAGTGACTTTCAGCCAAGCTGATAGGAGACATTAAAGATAATCTCAATGGACTATTCACATTCAGTTTCAAACACAGAGTATACTACTTTTCAGAGAGAGGCTAAAGCAAACTGTACTGTCAATGTAGCAAAGATCCACCTCTCAGCAGAGAGATTTGCTCAGTTACTCCCAAGAAACACAGGAAGGTAAAAGAGATTTCTCTATTTGTGTCTTTCACAGCCAGCCTTAGTTCACTTAGTAAAGCATCTTTAGTTCTGTACATTTAATGATATATAAAACTAAAGAAAACAGGAATAATTGTGTATGCTCAGTATGTACCACAAATCCTATTACACTTTGTTATCAATCACACTTTACTTCCACATCAGTTCAATTGGGAAATATTATAGAAACTTTATAGATCCATATTTCCTGCTCTGATTTAGAATGAATTTGAATGTATTTTTAATCAATCTGGAAACTGAGGATGGCGAGACTAAAAGGATACTAAAGGATAGAGGTAAAATGATATAATCCATAGATTGAGATTTTATAATTAATATGGCTTGTCAGTAGACTATTTCTTATTAGAGTGAATTTTATATAAAGAAATCCAGCAATCTAAAATAATATGAGTCTGTACCATTCTAGCTGGTCAACCAGATACAGTAGTCTCTGAGACTCCTTCAATCCTTAACAAAGACGTAAGTAAATCTTGGCAGCATATGGGAAAGCAGGAATCCAGCAAGATCCCAATTTTCTGTGAAAATACTTCATCTTTTCACATGTGCATACTGATAGCTGTCTTTGAGTCAGAAAGCCTCAAATGATTTAATCTTGCAGTGGAGTGAATGTTCTGTACTCTGCTTAACCACCTCAAACTTCAGTGCTGAGCTCAGCAGAGCTCTATCAGCTGACGGCTACCCAGAAAGTTACCCAGTATTTAGCTGGCCTCAGGTACTTGGCACTCAGGCTGGACTCAGTAATTCCCCAGCAAAGCATTACAACACATTTCAAGCCACACAAGCCCAGACTGCACTGCAAAACCTGTTTGTATCATGATAATTTATTTGAGCTAGCATGCACTTTAACTGCTTTAACATGAAAGGTTTTAAACATGGGTCTGGGACTCTGGCAGTCCTGTGTTTATCACAGACTGTGAATCTGTTCAGCAAAGCACCAAAACTGAGAGAGCCTTAGCCAAATTCCAGCATCTACCAGCTACAGAAGTGTCAAAGTAGTGACAGACTGGAGTTAGAACTGACTGGTTAGCCTAAATCAAAGTAAGTTGTGTTTTGCACAAGGCTAAAACCATCATCATCTGAAATCCACAGAAAATGAACAAAGATGACACCTTGTTTTCTAAAAACAAGAAATGTATGAAATAGTAGAAAACTGCCAGATCATAAAACACTGGAATAAAGTATTTTAAAATCATGTAATCTCACTTTAAACAAATCTGCAGAAATAGGTTTGCATATTCTCCTCAAGTGGCAGATCTCCCTGTCCAAAAAAACCTGGGACATTTTAATGATCTTGCTGTCATTTTGCTATTAATGGAAACTTGTCTTAAGGCCTCCTGATAGACAGAGTGTGTATTTCAATAGAAGATGGAATACCATCTCTAAGGATCACTAAATCTATTATTCCTGGTCTAACAAAACCTATTGCACATAGATAAAAAATACAAAAAGCTGTTCCTCTGAGGTTAATCAATTACTTTGATCAAATCTAGGAAATTAGCCAAAGTTCAATAATAATGTCTACGATCTATGAAGGTGAATTCTCTGATTCCTTTACACTAAAACCTATGTCTCCCTTTTATACAAAGATATGCAATCCTTTCTTCAAGCAGAATCATATGCTATTTTTTTTTTAAATAGCTTAGTGGAAAAATGAGAAAAGATATAATTGTTGGCAGACTGTGACCATTTTAACTGTTAACATGTCTCATTCAACTCTGTGCCTAAAGTAGATGACTTAGCAAGGTTACCATGTATGTCTTTGGCTGGACTAAAAAATTCTTGTGAATAAAACTACTGATTGTATTGCACTGATTATTATTTGATAGTGTCTGGCCAGTTTTTAACTAAAAAATATTTTTTTGCAGTCTCTGAGAAACTGGAGTTTATGTAAAGATGTGAATTATTGTGGTAATCAAAGTGACGTATTAATTGAAGTGACATGATGAGAGATGTGAGTCTAGATTTTGTTACTAGTGTAAAAGAATATACAGATACACTCAAAATCTTCACTTTTTTCATTTTGGGTTTGGTTGGAGGTTTTTTAGTTTTAAAAAGATTTATATACTATGAGTTTCAAAACTTGCAATCATATTTTTAGGGTGATGGTATAATACATGAAGAAATACTTTAAATGTCAGAATGAATAACAACGTCAAAAGAATCACGGACTCTCAAAGAGTTTCATGTCAAAATTCTCACTGATGACAACTGCAGATTTTTGGCTGACCTCTCTGGCATTAAACAACTGCAGAAAAACACCTACAAGGGCATAATTCTAAATGTGATTGCATTTCCAAAAGCTTTAAAGTACAAAAAGAAAAGAGAGCACATAAAAGTCTAAGTGCTATCATCAATACAGTATTTCACAAAAACTTTCTGAAAATGTTACTTTTAATAGCATCAGGTGTAAAGAGCAGTGTAATATGGCTCATAAATTACTGGAAGGGCTGTTGACACAGGTTAATAATAAATGACAGCATATGCAGAAGAAAGAGAGAGAGTCACAGAGGAATGCTTGCTAACTCCAGTTTTAGTCACTATTAAAGCTAATGATCTGTAGGCAGTGCATGCATCATGGTAAACTAGACCCATCAAACAGAGTACAGGACCTACTGTAAGTTATCTTCTATCTGCTTTATTACACAGACATAGCTATGTTAAATTAAACTGATGGCTTTATTAGCACTAGGCTGTATTGAGTCAGGTTTTAAGACAGCTCTCTCATTTCAGAGAGGGATTCTTAATTCAGTGCTTGCAGAAAGACACAAGGTGCTCAGGTTAAGTACAAGACTTCTTATCACTTTAATCAGCTGTGAAGAACCCCTCTCCTGAAAACCCTCTGAAAATTATGCATATGAAGAAGAAATTAAATAAGCTCCTAAATACAACACGTAAGCATGGACTTGCAGACCATGGGGGGAAGAGGGCTGTGATACCTGCTGGTCGTGTCATAGGTCTAGAAGACACAGAGATTAGGATGTGAGAACACACCAAAGCATGAGTGCTACTCACACCAGATGAGGGTGTGGATGGCAATGCTACCTTCGAACGCAACAGTTGAAGGTCAGCACAATTTGTAGCTAAACACAGAGATTACTCCACCATAGCATGGATTTCTACTCCTCTGACTGCTCTGCAGTTTGAAATATTGCCAGGGACCTCAGCAGTCTCTGGAATGAAAGGGATGAGAATCTGGGCAGAGTTCAGAGAACACAAACATGGAAAGATCTTTATTAGGAAATATAAAAATAACTAAGTATGTTGCACAGTGCATTCAAATAATTTGCAGAGGTGTGATAACCTTACAAATACTGGGAGCTGTTAAGTGAAAAAGGGAAAGCATTTTAAGTGTGGTACAAAGAAGCACAGACAGAGCAAAAGAATGAAAATCCATTCAGATGCCCATCTGCTGCATCTGGGCAGCAAATACACAAATATAAACTACTAGAGTGCGGCCACTAGACCAGGACTGCTGTTGTACCCAAGCAGTACAACACCCACACATGTGGATAGAAACTTACTTTATTCATATTTGAGAAAGGGAAAGGTTGGATAGCCCCACAGCTCATCCCGAGCACTAGCACAAGAGAGGCAGTGGAACTTCATGTTTTCCCTCTGCTGCTTGAGGAAGATAGGGCTTTGCTCGCTCTGAGCACAGCTGGGGCACGTTAAATGGTTATCCTCTGCAGCTCACCGCAGACAACTCACCACCGCCTTCCTGTAAGATGTGACTGATCATCACTCCAATTGCTGGAACAACTGCTGCTTCTTAGGTCGGGTCAGTTAGAAAAAAAAAAATAATCCCATTATTAGAAGTGCTGGAGTTCATCTGGATCATTGTGACTGAACTATGCTAGGAAGAGACCTTAAAAGTAGCTAAACTGAGCAGCTGAGAGAGTGGAAGGGGATCCTGGGGTCAACCAGATCTGCAGCGCTTAGCTGCAACTAGAACAGGATATGTAACCACACTGCTGTCCCCTGCTTTATGTCACAGAGGATGTTTCTGCTGGAGGCAAGCAATTCTTTCTTTGAGCCTGTTCAAGCCCTTTCAGCTGAGAAAGCATCACAGTTTCCAGTAATTGTGGTGGTCTGTCCACTGCCCACTAAGCCAGGACCACAAACTATCCAACATCTCAATTACTAGCAGCAAATATGGAGTGCTCCTTATTGTTACTAGTCTGCACAGGATTAAAAAAAACCCCTAAAAACAAAACCAAACAATCAGCCTCAAATAAGAAACTCTACCATGTTTATGACACCCTGCCTCATCTAGTATTTTACCTTAACCGAGTATGACATGAGGAAAACAAAAACAACCTCCCTGCCCCCTCCACATTCTCCAAGACATATTTTTTTGGAGGTTCACTCGGCACGTAGCTTAAAAATGAGCTGTTGAACAGAACTGCTAAATGAAGATGCCTGTCATGGACAAACATCTCTGAAACTGTTAGCACAAACCCAACCCTGACCAGAGTAACTTCCACTACATCTACTGGCTTTGAGAGCTGTGACCTTTCAGTGATCCAGCTTTGTCCCTAATGCACTGCAACACACTTAGAATGCTCTGTTAGGAGGATAAATGAGTTTAATGAGTAGTTCCATTCTGGGAGACTGCCCCTGCCAGTATATTTTGGGTTGTGTGGTTCATTTCTTAAACTGAAACATTTGCTAGGAAAATAAAAAAAAAGGACAATTCTTGGCTGCAGGGTGGATACAGAAAGGTGGTTTTCCTAAATAATAAATTAGGTCAGTCTTTAAATAAGTCATCTCCTTCTGCCTGGATAAATATTTACTCCTTCCAAACTAATATTAGGTTTATGTGTCTCCCAAAAACTTTGTTCTGTTCTGGTTTTCATTATGAGTTCTGGAGTCAGCCACAACAGAAATCAACTAGATAGCTTCAGGGGATTAAAAAAAAGAACACCAAAATAACAAAAAAACCCACTTGGGCCTCTAGTTTTCAATAAAACCAGCCACTGTTCATTAAGCACACAGATAAGCTACTTCCCCAACAAAAATGGCAACTGGATCAAATTAAACCCAAAATTCTCCAAATGGAACTTAAACGCTGGAAGGAGGAGTTTGCATTTTTGAAAACAGCTGATAATTTACTACAAATTGAGTATTAGAGAAGCCTTATCCTTCCAAAGCCCAGTGCTCCAAAAAGCTGTTGTGTCAAAGACAGGGAGAAGCAGTATTTTGAAGGCAAAAGGCCTTGCTGTATATACACAGGGCCCAGGGGGTAGGGGGAAAAAGGAGGTCAGCAAAAAATTACCATTAGAGTCCAGAGGACGGGCATGAAATTATTAGAGAAGAACAACAGTGTTTACCTTAGAACGAAAAAGTCAAGAGAAGGCTATTTCACAGTACACTGTGAATCTTAAAGATGCCTCATGGCAGACAAATTGTCATCTTCACAAGTTGGAGCTTTTCTGGTTTACAACAATTTTTGTTTCAAATTGCTGTTCCATAATGATTTTAGCTCCTCCTAGAAGCATAGAATGATTTGGGTTGGAAGGGACCTTTAAGATCATCTAGTTCCAAGCCCCCTGCCAGGGGCAGGGATGCCATTCACTAGATCAGGTTGCTCACGGCCCCATCCAACTTGGCCTTGAATGAACCTAGCCTTCATCCAGAATAAAGAACAACTTAAAAGTTTTTTAGTGATCATTTTGTGTTCATCAGAAAGGTTCTGGTTTCATTTTGAGTTTTTAAAATGATCTAAAAGTAAATCAAAGAAACATTTCTTTTCCACTAACTGTGTTTGGTTTTCCAGGGGAACAAAACAAAGGCAAGTGAGTCGCTTGATTACTCCCATCAGAGCAAACTTGAGAGGAAGAGAACGGGTGTCTAACCACGATGGGGTAAATCCTTGGATAAGACCAAGTAAGTATAGAAGTGTCCATGAAAAACTAAGGCTGGAAAGAATGGGATTTCTGAGGACTGGGGGAAGGTACAGGAGGGCACCCTTCTCATAGCAGTGGTCTGCACAAGCAGCACAGGCACTTCAAGGCAGAGTGCGGTGCACTCCTGAAGGAGGTTATTTGACAGGTAGCAGGGACAGGGTGTCATGAGCCAGTTCCACCTCAGCCACACAGTAATAGTTTCTGAAAATGAAGACTCTTAGAGTGAACCCTAGACAGCCCAAGGCTTCTACTGGCAGGCAAGTTTCTGTCCCCACTGAGCTCAGTAAGGCATTGACACCTATGTCTTTCCAGTACCTTATTTTCCATTGTGCTGAACACTGGCAATTTTAAAATGCTCAGCTAAAAAAGCACATAGGAGATTATCACCAGGCACTGCTGTAATTCACAGCTCTTCCCTCTAAAGAACTAAGCCCGACAAAAACCTGAGGAATGTAAATATGATCACTTATCCTGCAATTTTAGGACAAATAAGAGAATTTACTAATCTCTATATATTCTTCCCTAAAACTGGGAACTATAAGAGCAAACAGGCCTGGTATCAGTAAGCCTTACATGAAAGAAAAGCCAAGCAAGAGCAACCTAAGACAGGTTAAGTTCTCAGTGGTTTTTATGAAAACAGTTTTGAATGTAGGTTTTCTTGTTCTGGACCAAGTACAAAGCTGTATTTGTTTATCCTTTCTGCTATAGAGTGTGTGCATAGCTGAAGCAGAACAATCAGCTTGAGGAAACATTCCTAAAAAAAAAAAAGGTCTAATTTTTTTATTATTCAAAAGAGGAGAGAAAAACAAACATGTAATTTCAGTATACGCCCAAGAGCTTTTTTTCCAAAAACATTTGTATTTGTTATTAGATCAGTAAGTATGCTTTGCTGGCCACATCAAAGCTCTTTAATTTATCTCTGATCAATCAGGGGTAAGCTTGTAAGAGAATATTTTTTTTTTCCATCAACTAAAAACAGTAAGCAGGAAAAAAAATATCCTAGACATCAAACTAATCAAATTATACATGTTCTTGGTCTCTAGTAGCTCCTTAAAAGTGATTCTGGAGAACAAAGTGGTCTGCTTTAAAATTACTTACAATTAGAAATATTTGCCATTTATTTTCCTTTCAGGAAATTCCAGTGCTTTATCCCAAACTCAGTGAAGTCACTGAAGTTTTTCACAGTGAATTTCTATGTGCTTTGGAGCAGATCTCTGCTGCATTCAGATTTCTGTCAAGCAAAATTCTCTGAACTAGCCCCAACGCTCCTATGCTAGGATGGGTGGAAATGTGCTCAGAATATCTTGCACGATGTCTGACACTGCAAATTTCCCCCCACATTAATAGATGATTTGCTCTTGGGCAAAATACAGCCGTGAAAAACATAATACGGTGCAAAGTAATGTATAATCTATGGTCTTACAATATGACAAATAGAATAACTTACTTCAACTGTTTGTATTACTTCTGATGCTTAAAATTTTACCATGTTAAAAGAAGAAACTAATCCTGCATCCATTAGAAATACTGGGACTTGTGCTATTTAGTCCAAGCAGGACAAGCCTCTAGATGCTTTTGGTACTATTCATAATTTGGGTTGTCAAGAATAGATTAACAGTTAAATTAAGAACTTTGCTTTGTAATCTGAACAGATAATATGTGGCTATGTAGGAGGAAAATCTAACTACACCTTGACCTTCTGAATAATGGGGATAATACCAAGTTTCTATACCACAGGTCATTTTAATTAATTAATTAAGGATAAGAACTGACCTGATCAAAACTTGTTAAGAGCTACTCAGCGCAAAGCTTTCTGAGGGAGGTGATGAGGCAAGGAAAGAACAAGGTTCACTGGTTAAGACCCAAATTAAAACAAAGTTCAGACAGAAAACAATGTGCAAGTTTTTCATTGTATCATCAGGATGATTTCAAAAAGATTTGCATTCAGATGAAATCTTTAAAATAAAATTTTCCGCATCAAACAGCAAATGATGCAGAAATCTTTTTAAAAAGTTGCATCCTGTGTCTTGAAGACAACATAATTATCAGACAACGGTTATCTTGGTATCACTAACTGTAATCTATTTTCCATGGTGCACTGCCTTTATATTTTTTTGGCTTTGATTAAAACATAGGTTTTTGTACCTGGTGTGCCCATCAATGCTAGCAACATGCTATGCTCCAGCATGGAGGTCTTGAAACTACATGTAAATGACTTTATTTCTAGTGACAGATCAGAAATAGGAAACTGCTAATTTTTAGGAGAATGTCTTTCAAAATTCAGGTTCCTTACACCATTTTCTCTCTTAATTAGGAAAGCAGTAGTGAAATTAGGCATTTGTTGATTGTGATTCTTAGAATTACTGGGATGCCTCTGCAATCTGAAAGAAAGCAGCTTTCTTTCAAAACACCTGCTGTGTTATTACTGGAAATAGTGCTTTTCTACAGCAATTCGCACCCTAATCACTTCCCATCCGAGGAATGTCTGACTGCCACTATTACTCCTCAAAAATTGTAATGAGATTGAAGCACAGCGTGAAAACAAAACTTTTACAGATAGTTGGAACACTTCCATTTTCTGTTTATTTGTTTGTTTGGAATTTTTTTTTTCCCCAAGAGAAAGCAATTAAGTACTCTCTGGAGAAAAGAGGCTTAACTCATCACCCTTACCTGTTGAGTAAAGATCTCTCTATTTGAGGCATGCCACACAGCCCTCCTTAAAGAAAATGTGCAAGTCAGCTTAGGTTGTATTTAAAGAATAAACTTACAGCTTCTCACCCCGAAGAAACACCAAAAACCTCTTTTGTTCAACACTGCCCTATCTGGAAATAAACAATGGCATGACAGCAGTAGGTGTGATAACAGAATGACTTAGTACAGGGGTTTTTTTCCAGTAGAATGTGCTAAATTAGATTCTATCCACTTGTTATATTTGCAGTGTTCCAAAATGGCAGAAAAGGGTGCTGGGGCAGCAACTTAGCTGAGATGAATCAAAATAACTGAACTGGATAGGATCAAATAAGGCAACTGTCTCATAGTCTTTGCAGTGTTCAGTCCCAAAACTGGAAGCAGTTGCAGTCCCAAACACAAGACAGCAGGAAATTCACCCTCTTACTTTGCGTAAGTGATAGCAGAGGTTTTTGTGATTTCTTATTTTTTATGTGCAAGCATTTTTCTCGTGAAGTACAGATCCAGCACTTTAAGCCTACTGACAATAAGCTTGTTTTTATCTTTCACGGAACCTATGCGTAATGCCTCCCGCATCTCCTGGGATTTGTAGATGCAGGTGGAAAATTACTGCTGGGTGCATTTCAGGAGATGTCCAAGAGCACACAGGCCGACTGTCAGAGCTGGGAAAAGGAACAGACTCTAACACCGCTGAATCCCAGCATTCGAGTACTTCTACACCTGAACTGCTATAGTCCAAAGCCCTTCTATAGGCCTGGGAGGACTCAGATACGCTCACAGCTTTTGAAAGCCTGTGTTTCTTCAGCGAGAATGCTGGCAGAGGTATGCAGGCAGGAAGGCTCCACCCACTAGTAACACAAGGTTGACACGGGAGGGCTCCCTCAGCATCATGCTGATACAGACTGGGGATGGCCTGGGTCTGGACTTGCTGCTTGGTTTGCTAGCTTCAATCACACTTGATAGGAAAAGTAAAGTCTCTCCAGTGAAAAATGAAGCATGACAATTGCTAGAAAAACAGCAGGTGCGGTAACAAAATTACAGGAGTTTTGACAAAATTGGGCCTATAATGGAGCACAGGATTTAGTACTAAAAAGCATCTTAGTGATACTTGCAGCTACTTGAGAAGAGCTGCACATCTCAGCTTGTATAAAGCAATAGAACACCACTAAATAGGCCTAAAACTTGCTAGCATTCAGGTTAAAACTGGTGACAAAGTTTGATATTTACAACAAACAGGGCATGGGTCTGTTAGTATGATCCAATTTTCTAATCATCAGAATCAAGGTAAAATACTGTCCTGTTAAGACCACCTTTATGCACATCCACATCTACCCCTCAGTGACACAAGGTTTTCATTCCACCTTATTCAAGCTGTCCAGATGTGATGGAGCTCATCTGCCCTGCTTGCTTAGATGTCTCCACAGCAGATGGCAAGAGGGGGAAGGACACCTTTGGTGGGTGATTCTTCTTAGCAGAAAATGGATAGGATCAACAGCTCTCTGGAGATGCCCACCTTTTTGCCCAGGATATTGTGCAGGACTACAAGTTTAGTGGGACTGGATGCCTAATATCCAAATAGCTTAAGACTTGCAAGAGAAATCTCATGTTGATCTAGATGGTTTCAGAGAACACCAAGCAACTTCAACAGTATAAACAAAGTTTGGCTGTTGGATACAGAGGCTAGTTTATGCCTTAATCTCACCCTTTCCGGGAATCCCAGCTTTCCCTCTGAGCAGATATTCATGTGCAAGTCCTTTATTTTGCTGCATGTAAGTAGAGAATGGTTTAGACTGGAAAGGATCTTCAAAGACTATCTAGTCCAACTTCTCAGCCATGGGCAGGCATGCCTTCAACTGGACCAGGCTGCTCAAAGCCCCATCCAACCTGGCCTTGAATACTTTCAGGGATGGGGCATCCACAGCTTCTCTGGGCAACCTGTTCCAGTGCCTCACCACCCTTAAAGAATCTCTTCTTAAGGTCCAAGCTAAATCTTGGAGTTTAAACTGTTGCATAGTCCAATCCTAGGGAAAGTAAGTGAACACTGAATTTAGCTTAATGTTTCGCTCAATTATCAGCAATTTCTTTGAACAAGTTTTCCGAAACCACTTCTCCTCGTTTTCAGTCTGATGACATATGTGACCCTCATGCCCAGGTGTTTGCAGAACTCCTCATTACCTAGAGTTAAACCTGTAAGACTACTGCATGAGGAAAGTTTCTCATCTCTTGAAATATTTTCAGAATAAACCTTCTAGAGACAGTTCCAGTATTACTCTTTTTGCTTTGAAGTCTTTTTTTATTTGACCTTTGGAACAAATATTTCACAGGATTATTTGCAGCTAAGGAACATGATGGAGAACTTGAAATATTCTCTTTTTCTGCCTGTAATTTGTTACTGTACATACGTTTTTATTCTGAATTGCACCTCTACTTCCAAAGTGTTCCATCTCTACCAGCTGGCAACTGTTATTGTGCAGTAACATCTCTTCAGTAAAGAGGCTTTTCTGAAGTGGTTATTTCTGCACGTGGCACCTCCAAATGTTTTGCTTTGTCTTAACTAAATGCCCACTTTTTTTTTTCTGGTGTGCCTGACAATGCCCTTTTAAAATCTTTTTTTTTTCAGAGTTTCCCCGAGGATTGTGGGAGAAGTACAATACTGATAATCCATTTACCACAGTAGCGTTGGGACTAATCAGGCCCTTACGGATGGTAGATATAGATTTCTTTGTAACTGAAAGTGTAATTTTCCCATAACCTATTTGCTACTCCTTTTGAAAAGGTTGTGAAATCAGATCACTAATAACCCAAAAATCCAAGAAAACAAATAAAAATTAAGTTTTTTCACATAAGATAGTTGATTTGAATATTGCTGAAATGAGAAAATCAAAACACTGAACTCCCATTCTGTTTTAAAGGGAATCAAATCACAACAAAGACCCCTTTTAAAAGTCCTGGCTCAAACGGCAAAAACTCTATGAAATAAATTAGGGTTTTCCCATTTTGAGGACTATGACTTTGACACACAGAAAGGGTCATGCAACTTGCTCAAGATGCTTTTGAAGACCAAAGTGGAGATCTGCTGACTTCCCTGTAAGTTTCTTCAAGATTCAACACTGTCCTCTTTCCCAAAACTATCACCAAAGCCTTTCAGCAATTCAGCAAGACATTAGACCAAACAAGAAAAGGAAAAAAGGGGCAGGAGGGAACACATCTCTTGCACAAATGGGTTACTTAAAAGTGTTCTGGATGAACAGGAAGGAAACAGTAAGCACAACTTCATTCACTGGTGCCCCTGAAGCCCTGACTTGGGAGGAGGATATAGCTGGCCTGGGGTTGCTGATTTTCTCATACAGGTGATGTTCCCACCCTGCTGCAAGGAGAGTTCATGTGAGGTGGAATTAGTTTGTCATGATATAGAAAAGTGTCCATCAAAAAAGAAATCAAGGGTTGGATGTAAATCAAAACCCCAGAGCCCTAGTTTACTCCCAGGGCTCATTTCAAGACCCAGTTATAAAGCACTAAGAATTAATTTTACTGATACTATAAGCTGGAATCACACTTGCCTTTTCCTTATTTTTTAACTTATCTTAACATTGCTGTTAAATGATCTTCTAATAATCAAATTTTGCATATTTTTCTTCAGCTTCCATAGCTGACCTCCACAGTACTAACTAAAAAGCCACTGGTTTTTCGATCTTGCAGACACGATGTTTTGTCCATAGCAGCTGGGAAGAAGCACTCTGTTTGTGAGAACATGCAAGCAGAAAATAAACTCAAGAATGCTGATGCAAAAAATAACTTGTTTTGGCAAGTTCAACTATCTTGTGTGTGTGTATCTGCAAGGTGTTGGTAGCAAAGCTAATTTCTACTTCATCCTAAATACTGTAGAAGAATAACCAAAACAAAATACAAAACCTCCCAAACACAAGTGCTTGCCAAGTAGTGGAAAAACAAAACAAAAAAAACCTAGTGGTAGCAAAATATATTTTCTTCCCAGCATCTAAAATTGTTATGGGCATTAGAGAGCATTTAGGAAAACGCCTTTTAAAAAAACACTGAAGTGTTATTTTATTAACTTGAGACAGGAGACAGAGTGCTACTGATGCATGAAGTTTGGCTCTGTTCTTCCTTCTCTTAGCAGGTTGAATTAAGGACTGCCTGTACCACCCTTGCAGACTGATCTCTTTGTTAACCATCAGCCCTCTCTGTGCCAAGAGAGCTCAAAACACAACTTCAGGTGTAAAGTGCCTCTCCTGGAAATGTAAAACCAGGACCAAAAGTTTGAGCTGGCCAAAGCATAATCCCAGGACATGACAAAAATATTGGATTTCCAATTTCTTGGCTGTTGTGTTGTTGCCTATTTTCAGTACCATGAAAGCACTGGTTATTTCGGCCATCAGTTTCAGGACTCTGAAGGCCTGTGGAAAAAGACCTACCTCTGCTATTTTATCATGGCTCCCCAAAAGTGGCTGTTTGCTGTCTATTGCTCAGGGGTTTCTTGATGCAGCACAGCTATGCAAAAAGACAGCTGTCCCAGCATACAAACTGCTAACTTGCTACGTGTGAAGCCACACTTCCTCTTGACAAGACAGCAAAACTCTCACCCTGGCCCTCTTCTCTTGTACCTACCCTGCTGTAAAGCACGCCACTGATGTTTACAAAATGCCCTCTGCTTCCTTACAGAGAAAAAGCTATGACTCTACTCATATCTATTTAAAGACTTATTAAACTCCTAATCATTATTTTTAATACTTCCTCAGTCCAAGGACTGTTGATTTGATGGTGCCCTATACAGCTGTAAACATTATAACCTCAATATTTCTTCTTGATTAGTGTATGTAAACCAGGCTCAGAGAGTCTTCTGAGGTGCAAAATAATCTTGAAACTCGAGCTGGAGCCTTTGGAACCAAGTGCTGTGCGGCGAGCTCTCCTCTCCAAGCAGTGTGACTGTGACAAGGCGTTACGTGGCTCACGCTGGCTGTCACTCCTTACTGAGCAGCTCCGAGATGCTCATCAGAGCCCTTCTGTGCAGGGCTGTGCCCACACCAAGGCAGCAGCCTGCTGCAGCGCCCATGCAGACCCTGCAGGGTGCAATAAACGTGCCTTTGAGTTCCCCACTCAAACCACCAGGGACTGGCCTTAAAACAGAGACAGATGCACACAGATGTCAAGTATGAAAGCCAGTGGTGTTTAAGGCCATGGGAGGTGATCCCGTAAATCATAAGGAAGGTCTGACTTGCAAAAAGTGTCTTATTGCTGAAAGCCAGGTGAAAACTCATGGCTCAAATAGAGTTCTCCTGCAGACTTCTTGCAGGGTAAACATTACTCTGGAACATGAACTGCCACGCTGCTGTGACACAAACAGGCTACTTTTTTTAAGCTTTGCAAAACTCCTAAGAATGTTGTGCTCCCTTCCTAAGAATTTAACAGCAGCTTTTCCACTTAAGTTCTCAGTAAAAATGAATTCAGATGGCAGAAATATAAGGATAACAATTTGCAGTAGCACTTGCTTATTCACTTGAATATCACAGCTTAAGATACTCACTTGAATATCTTAAGCTTATATCCAGCTTGTTTCATTTGCTTTTCAACCCTTGATCATGACTCTCCTGATAATTTGAGATGTGCTGATGTAGAAAATCACACTTATTATCTATATGTGTCTTAGAAAAGGAGTGTTTGACAGAATTTTATTTCATAAAATTTACTTTCTGATCCAAAGTTATCAAGGAAACAGTGCTGCATTAACTGCCAGAATCATAGTTTACTACCCTTTTGGTCACAGTTAAACTGAAATAACCCCCCCAATTCAAGCACAGTCATGTAATTTGTATATGCATTTGCTGAACATTTTTTTCTTACTGGGTTTTATCAGTCTAAGGACAATAAATTAGAGGAGGGTGCAGGGCTGCCTCCACCAGCTGTGCGCCATCCACACACAGAAAAGAGTTAGTCATGTGAGCTTGGCCGTGTTTGAGCTGACAAACCCTGCTAAGAGACAGGACAGCAGTAATGGCCCAGACTGCTTCCAGAGCAGCAAGCACCTCTGCATGGGGCTCTGAAGGCATTGGGATACACCAGCTGGCACAGCTGTGATTCGTGCTGAATGTGTGCTGCACAAACACACCTTTTACATCTGAGAGTTTTAAGAACCAGCATTTGTATAACCAACTGCATAGGAGGCCACACTTAAAAAAACTGAACGAACCCCTTTTTTCTGAGTTTTGCCTCTCATTTGAGTTAGACTTGGGCAAAGAGATGCAAAGACTAAGCTTTCTAGATACCTGATGCATACTGCGTATCACCTTAGAGCTCCCATTAACCATGTACAAGTGTGGAGAATAGTAATAAAAGTTACAGAAAACTCTGACTGGGAACCTCTCCTTCACAGACTGTATTTTCATATTGTCTATGCTCTCTGTGGAATGAACTGCTGTGGAATCTAACTGGAACTCATGAGTTACAAGAACAGGTCAGAAAGGAATTAGACATCAGTGAGGATACATCCCAAAGAAGTCCTGGGCATCTGGGATGTATGTTCAGTAACTGGAAAAGTAAGAACTGTGCTCCCAAATGCTCAGCAATCAGGTTTGCATCTAATTTGAATACTGCTCAACTAGCGGGGACAATGCATCACAGGTCTTAACCACTTCTGTCTCTACATGTGGTTGTCTTTCTATACTTCCTACCAGTGATAAAGAGTATGCCTTGTAGCTTTCTTCCTTAAAACTTTTTGGTAGGGTGCAGCACCATCAACTCAGGCATGCTTTCTGCAAATACAAACAGTGGTTAAAAAATAAAACAAAACAAAACCCCCAAACTTGAAAACCTTTCTAGAAGTTGCCAGATAGGACAGCTGAAGGGAATGTTATTATGACTAAGAGGCTGGATTCCATGCACAAAACAGCTATTTCTAGTGATAAAGCATAAAGGTTAAACAACTGAGGACAAGACTGCCAGATGTAAAATGGAAAGTTTCCAATTTAGGAGCAGCAGAGGAAGAACATGAATTAATATGGAAGGACCAAATTAGCATTATAAAAATGCGCCAAGCCAAACCAAATGCCATTGAAAATAAACTCAGGAACTCTCCCCCTTTTCTGCTCCCTGCATTCCAAGGAGGACTGAATTTAGAATAACCATAGGGAATTTTAGAGAAATCTTACACTTAAATGCAGAGCAAAGGCTTTAAAAGTTAGAGACTGTATGTGCTTCAAAAACGCTATTAATCATGCTAGATTCTTATTCAGTACTTCTGTTTAGAAGGAAATAAATATTTTGGATGTAAGTGTTCTCATTAGTTTTCTCTTTAGTGAAATTGCTAAAGATCAGGCTGATTCTTCAACAGTTTTGAAACTGAGGTACTAAATGATAATTTCTAACTTTTTATTAACTGAAAGAAAAAACAAATACACACACATGCAAACTCAACAAAATAAAACCAAACATTAACACATTAACAACCAAACACTTTGCAAATACAAAATATCCACTGGTTGTTGGGTTTCCAACCTAGACTACATATCAGTGCTAGCTTTGTTAGCTCTACATACAGAGATACACGGTCAGTCTGGGGGTCCCATACTGCAATATTCTTTGCAGATGGCTCTTACTGGTCTCACACACATTTTTGTGGCATGAGCTGGCAGGTATCAGTCCACTGTGGTATTCCTCAAATTTAAGATATTTCATGGATTGTTCAGTCCATAAAAGACTGTTACGGACTTTAAACCGGGCTCTTGGAACATAGGTGTAGAAGACTAAACATCAGCATTACTAGACTGATGGTTAGCTCAGCTGTGGTACACCTTTTCTGGTGAGCTTGAATTTTAGAAAGCTCCCACAGGATCTGACAGCAAAAGGAGCTTCCACACATAGCCAGGATCCACAAAAAGCAGACATGCAGGGAACTATGCTGAAAATAAATGAGAGATATATGTAAGAAAAACCTGATAGGATTCAGTACATTTAAGCCCAAAAGGATCAGGAAGAGCAGAGTGTCAAATGCTGCAATTAGATGAACAGATTTCAGGACTCTGAAAATAGCAAACAGTGGCATGACGTCTTATGCTGCTGCACCTCTTATATGGCTACGTGGTGTACCTGCAAGAGCCTATGCTCCCGTATGGATGGACACTGAAATTCCATCACAGAAATTGGTAACCACGGGTAAATCATTAGCACTCAAAATTAGCAGAATAATTTCACCATTGATCCCTCTGATTCAATCCATGATCACCTAGCAGTATCACCTGCAAGTTCAAACATCTGAACCTGCTGGGCAAAACCCAGAAGTCCTATCTGATATTTATGAGACACGTGACAGTGAAGCCCCACATCCATTCTTGTAACATTCGTGATTATGTCAAACACACAACTGCCCTCTGCATTTTAGAGACACAGCCTGCAGAGTGGTTTTAGTTGACCTAATATTTAGGTACATCCAGGCAAGCAGAAGAAAGAACAAGGAACCTCCTATCTTGTATTACAACATCCATCTGCAAAAGCTGCATCTGAAGCCAAAGAACAAATAAGATCCCCAAAATACCAAGATTCCCTACATTATGAGGACAGTCTGGAAAATTCCACAGAAATGCAAATGTAATCACTCATTCAAAGAAGAAAATTATTTATTGCCAACAACTAATCTCTTACATTGTTTCTCAGCACTGCGATAGATGATAGAAACACATTTCACAAGTACAAACAATAAGTTAATGGCTACTGCTGAAGGCAGAATGTGGCAGATGAAACAATGGATACCAGGTTATCCCCTTCACCTGACAGGTGAACATACTCATATCTGTGATTCTCAAATAACAGCTCTTTAATAAATCATTAAGTATATTGAGCAGGACAGGCTACTTACTCTTCTACAGTCAAAAAATTATATGGAGTGTTAATTGACGGGAAGTAAAATCTATCCTCTCTAAGTTTACTAACAGGTAACTAACTTAGCTGTATAAGTGGCCACCTAGTTCAGCTTCACCTGTATCATCACTGGAGAGAGGTAAGGACCTCTTGACTCAAACTTACCTAAAGTAAGTGTCTCAAATAAGCTGGAAAGACTTCCCCTTCCTCCCCCAAACCATTCAATGCTCTCCACTGATTTTGGCACAAGTGTAGATGATTTGGTCAGACTGGACATGCACCTTTTAGCTAAAAGACACGTGAAATAAATCTCACTTCATGTTCCAGAAAGAATATTACAAATTCCTTTAGGAAATACCCTTGTCAGGTCAGAGAGAGCCTAATTAGCACTTAAGAGGGCTTCTTGCAAGGGAGCTACAGTCACTGGATCACTAGTGTTCACAGGGAAAGCAACTACTGGCATTTGCAGAAGAGTCGAGATGCAAATCAGAGGCTCTGTTGGAAGATAGGTACCCCAGTCCATGCTTCTCTGATAAAACTGGAACCTAGGACAGTGAAGGAAGGAAGATCTACATGCTCTCAAACATGCAGATAAAGCCAATATATGTCTTTATTCTGGTAAATGGTGTAAGTTCAAGCTTTAGCTTCACAGCTCTGCAGTTTTACAGCAGAGGGAAGTATAGCAAGGAGAAGCTGACAATGAGAACATGGGAATCCTAAAAAGGGAGAAAAAGAAAATACAGGAACCATCCAAATCTCCAAATGCAAGTGTAGGCCCATGCAAAAATAATGCACTACAACTGCAGGATCAGACTTAGGTGGATTGTATTTGATTTCTTATAATCTACTTTTGCACAAAATAGATTATACCTTTCTAATGTAATTAATGAACTTTCTGCATGTCTAAGGGTTTGGCTGCTAATCTGCCTGCTAAAATTTGTTCACTGGCAAATTTTCAGAGGCATCTTATTCCATGTCTAGATATTGAGAACATACTCAGAGATGTATTAAGGTGATCGCTGTTCTGAACTTCCTGTGTTGGCGACAATATTTTGGGAGATTTCACAACAATTTTCCCAATGACTTGCTAGTGAACACACAAAATCAGCTAACGTGGCCAAAACAGGCATATTCAGGTTGCTACTGGAAGGCAGGAAGGTGAACAGACAGGAGCTGAGGATATAGGTATATGGCTGTGAGACCCAAAAAAGGCCCAGGAAGCATAAGATAATACACAACGATAAAAGACCTCTGCTTACAAAAGCTATCACTTCATAGTGGACTTTCTCTTTTTATTCAAAAAGTCAAATCTAAAACCTCCACTGAAAATACAGAAATACCAAATATTCTGCAGCAGTGTTCACACCCTCAGTGTTAATGTAGCAGCACAGACATATAAGAACTGAAGTCAGTTGTCAGTCAATGAATTAAACTCTTCCTTGAAGTAGGTCAGTATTTCCAGACGACCAGAACATAAAAACAAAACAAGTGACTTCCATGCCTGTTAAAATAAATCTCCGGCAGAGTCTGGGTTTATGAAATGACTGGGCATGATGCAAATGTTGGCCACTGAACTGAAGACAGTGGCCTACTTGTCACTCTAGAGAAATTGTGGTCAGACAAGAATAAAATTGTAAAAAAATAATACTGGAGATGTAAGATGTTTCCCATCCTTCAAAACGCACACCTTGCCAGTTCAAGACTGTCTAACTAATGTGGCCTGAAGGATATGGGCTGACCATGGCAGAGGTGTTCACCTGCAACTGTTCTGAAACAAGAGTTAGAACATTGCTCCTGTTGGAGCAAAGAATGAGATGGTAGCTTGCCAGCTCCAAAGGGTTAGATATCCCCAGCAGCCTACAGGACAGAACACCCTACTAGTTGGGTGGCTAGCCTGTTGTGGACAGGATGTATATCTGTATCCTTGAAACGGTAAAAAAGAGAAAGACGTTCCTCTCAGCTCACATCTTACAGGCACTGTGAGCTCTTACTTTGAAGCCCACTCATTCCCACTTCCTGTACACACAGTAAAGATTAAACCAATTCATTCAGAAATATCCAGGTCATCTCCAACTAAATCTGAGGTTTGCTTTATCTAATTTTTCAGAATCAAAGACACATTTGGAAATGTACATTTTCTCAGTTGATCTCAATATTAGGGCTATTCGAGCTCTTCCTCTGCACTTCTCCCCTGCACACCACCACTAGCACTTGCTTAGGAGAATCTAATACATCTTTCACAAGTACGCACTGTGGGTGAATTTTGGGTGCGAGTCAACTTTTGTGCTCCATGTGTAACAGAGGAAGCTGCTGCCCATATCTATAATTTACCCATAAGAGGCAAGTGCCCTGGTTTTTAGCAGGCTCCTCACTTTACGCCATTCACTGAAATGCACTCTCCCTGGCCCAGTGCATGCAGAATCTGTCTTGCTTCCACATTCTGGTGAGACAAAGTGATGCAGTGCTGGTGAGTACAAATTAAGTTTCTGCTGTGGATCTCTTCTGGGGACAAACATGACTGGCTGCTACCACAGCTGCATTAGTGACAACTCCCAAAGTGAGAACACTAAAGCTGAAGGTAAGCCATGGAAACTGGTTCACCTCCACAACTATGTGAAGTGAAACAAATTGTTCTGCTTTTCATGAACTTAACTGCTTTCAATATATGCAAGTGCTAAAACCCAGCCTGCACATCATAAATCCTGCAAACTGGGTGTAATCCTGAAGCTGTGTTTGGCTTCCCAGCTGCATTGACCTTACTGTGTCCACACATAAAAGCGTCACATTCCCAAAAGGCCTGATGTTGCAGAGAAAGAGGAGAGGCACCCCTTAGACTGCTCCTGCCCAGAGTAACTATCCCGCGAATTGGAAGCATGCTGGATTACACTGCATGGAGATGTGGCACTTGGACTTCTCCTGGTGCCGTGTCAAGGTAAGCAACATTCCCATCCATGAGGATTGTGTAAGCCTGGAGGAGGTACCTGGAAAAGTCCTGGCCAGTGGCAGAGACTCTTCTTTCTCTAATTAGTACTTCTGGAGGACTGATCTGCTTGTGAGAGGAATGTCCTGGCTAAGTTATGCCATGCTAGCTAGTAAGCAGTTCCATAAACATTGATTTTTGCATGGCTATCATGGGTTTCAATTCTGGTTTTCAGTTCTGCTGACTATATGACACACGGAAGGTGGAATCACAGCATCATGCAGAGTTGAACAGTACATGCAATTCCTTTCTCTTGTGTATTTTCTTTGGAAATGCACTCTGACAGAATCAAATAGAGCTGTTATTCTTTTGGCCACCTCTAACAATAATCATGGTCTCAAGTTAATAAAGACACACAATAGCAAGTAGATCTGCACACAAGGTGGCCACCTGTAATTCTGGACTGTGGTCTGCTTAGCACAAGAGATTATGGTGTCTCTCTGGAATGTGGTGTGTAACAGCAAAAACTGATGTGGGGACATCACCAGGTCTTTCAGTGGAGATTAACAGCATCTTCTTTGTCAGTCAGTCAGAGGCATGTGAAACAGCCTACAATGGCTCTCATGACATCCAATACAAATGAAAGAGTCTAGTAACAAGAGTAAAGCATTTTTCTTTTCCAATGGAGAAGCTCAGGCACTTAGAAAATTTACTCAACACTGAACAGCAAATAAACTGCACACATATAGTTGGACAGAGAGATGGGTTCTCCTGTGCATTCCAACTGGATACATCTCAGAAGATTAGCACAGACATCCCTTGCTACTTGGATAAACTCTACTGCAGAATAAAACTGCTCTCTATCAATCTAACAGAGGGGCCTCTACTACATTGCTCACTGAGTCACTGGCTCACTGCCATCCTGGCTCAAACGGAAGTGAAGGACAAAGACGCAGTAAGAAGAACAGAGATGCATCTTTCTGAAACTCAAGGAAGGAACACTGACTTCACCAACAGATTCAGACCACTATTTCCTGCTTTCAGCTTTTTGTGCACCAAATTCACTCACAGAGGAAACTGAGTAATCCCAGGTAGTTTCCCTTTGAATCACATCTAGTGACATTTGTGTTCTGGAAGGGAGATAAGCTTGTTTCTTCTAGTGAGAAAGGTCTTACCTGCCAGCATGTTTTGGGACAAGAAGCTGCTCTTTACTATGGTAGTAGGGGATATATTCACAACCTAATTCCTCAGAGACTGGTGTTGCCAACAAAATAAGAAGTGAAGTGGTTGCAAGCAAGCCATCATCTGGCTATTTTTGAGGCCATGAGTGGGATCTACTGTGCCTTTGTGAGGATTTGCCATATATTTGCTGTATCTTTTTCCTCCAAGGCTGGAATTGCTTTCACAGGTTGACTGGCAAAAGGAAGAAGGGAGCGTATTTTTGAAATTATAGGAAATGTTGCTCACATTAAACTCTCTTCTCTCCGCCCCTTCAGTTTTGCAGAAAGAAATTAACATTTTATGTAAAACAAACTGCTTTGATAGCTGTCTGAATGCCTCATTAAACATTTTCCACACCTCAGGGGCGACAAGTATCCGGTCATAAATTGCAATTTGTCATGGATTTTCTAAGTCACAGGCTGACATGAGAAGCAGTTATCACTCTCTGATCAGTATGCAGAGGCATTACACTCTTTAAACATACTCTTCGATGGACACAGCAAGAATTAGAGAGTAGATTTAAAAAGCAAAGCCCTTTGGTTTTGAACATATGGCTCCTAGAAAAATGTTAGCAGAGATTATTTCACCAGCACAGCCCTGAGACAGCAATAAAATGTAATTCCCTGATGGACAAGTGCCATTATTTGTCGTGATTGTAGTTATCGCTACTCATCTTCTATTTACATGTCATGTAAACATATACCGTATTTTGTAACAGCACACTGAAATCAAAGCTTCTGCCCTAGTGACAAATTTAGGTCTATCAAATATTTAACAGTAGACATTTACATGTGCGATCCACAACTCCAGTGAGAGCCGGTGAGCGCTGGAGGCCAGTAACTGCAAAGAAAAAGTCACCCTTCCATCCTCCCAAGTCCAAGATAGTAACACAGATTTCACTTTTAAGATTGCAAATTTGTAATCTCCAGTCTTCAAACTCAATCCCTGGGTGATACAAATGAGGAAGAGGAACAAAGAGAGGAGACTAAGGTGATCACAGGTTTGCAAAAATTTTCTGCAGGCTAGGCTCTAATGCCTTTGTAACTTCCCTCCATTTAAATCAACTAAGAGTTTTGGCTGTCATCCAGCATTCCTAGCTTAAGCACCTGTACAGAATTGAAATTCTAGGTGACCTGTGAAGCCGTCCTTCTAAAGTAAGTGCCTCATTTCCTCTGTATTGCCAAGTAAGAGAGGTGCCCTAAAGGCCTTGGAAAGAGGCCCTATTAGCTCCTCTTGGCTAAGAAACCTTCCTCAAGACCCTGCCTGCTCTTACAGACAGATCTGCAAAGTCCATCATAGAGCAACACAAGTCTGCAATTCTCCTGCGTGTTTCACTCCTCAAGCTGCCAATTCAAATGCAACAGCTTCTTTCAATTTATTCAAAGAATCAGGTCTTTTCCCTTTCCATCTAACTCTAGAAAGCAATAATCTTCTGAGGTACTTTCCACTCTCCACAACATCCAGGATTTCTAAAAGAAAACTTTCTTCTTTCTGTCAAAACAAGCTGCATCTATCTTCAACTTCTTACTTTAGGTTGCATCATCCTTTGCTGTTTTGTCTCGTAAGTGCTGCCAACTCTGAGCCACAGAGTCATTGATTCCGCAGTGGCTGCATGAGAATGGGTCATCTGAGTCCACTGGGCAGGCAGCAGGAAGAAGGCCAGCTGTCAAGCAGTCAGCATAGCAGGAGAATAGTATTTTCCCCCAGACCAGTTCTTGACATGATCTGCCTGTGTAGGCTGTGCCAGAGCACCAGGCAGTGGACACTACTGGGGTCATGTAGAACCTCCTCCTGACGAGCTGCCCTAGGCTCTGCCTACCCCTGCATTCTCTCTGGCCCGTAGGTTTTGCCTCACTAAGTGCTGCTCGTATCTAACAGAGGACAGGTACTCCAGCAGCCAGGACAGCATGTAGGACATACATAAAAAGGATACATGACAGAAGACACAGTACCCAACTTGAATCTTTACTTGGTCACTAAACAACATGGAACATGAGACAGAGGGCTTTTCTCTACTACTGTGAAGCTGAAGTCCCTGTCTCCATTTGCTGACTGTCATAATTCAATGTTATTTTGCTGTAGTGTGTTTGAACGCTGTAGTCTGTGTTTGAGGTGGCTCTAGCAGCTGTCTGGAAGGCTGGCAGGAAAGGGAGCCCATCACAGCACAGAGTCCTGGAACTCAGATACATCCCACCTTGCAGAAGGCCTCTTTCCAAGCTACAAAATACTGACCAGCAAGAGAAGAGTTACTGCTCCCTGACAGTCCTAGGGGAACACAGGACTGCAGCAATGTTCATTAACCTATGGCAGCATTTCTATCGAGGACAGCATTTGCATCAAAGTCTGTCCCTACCACAAGAAAGTGGCAAGTAGGGGGAGGGAGAGACAGTCTGGTTTGCTCAAAAGGTAGTAAAACTGATAAGGGATGAGTACTAAGTCCATGTGAGGAGAAAGCTGTCATTTATTACTTCCTTATGTGATATGCTTCAGCATTTTTCCAGAAACAAAGAGACTAAGGAAACAAAGTAAAAGTCAGGATCAATCCCTTGTGTTTCTCCTGGCATGACACCTTTCTAAGAAAACAGCTTTTCTGAACTCACGCCCAGCAACTTCAATGACCTTGATACAAATCTCTCAATCTCGGTACCTCGTCACTCAAGTTAGCAAGAATTTTAGCTCTTATCTGCAGAAGTAGCAAGTTTCTAGTCCCATCTCGCTCACTGGAGCTGGAGGGCGCTTAAAAAAGGTGACTTGGTGAAGTTTAAAAAAAGCTACAATAGAAGAAAAAGTGGGCAGATTAAAAACATGAGCAAATTACTTTAACCACATGTTTTGATTGTATTTTTTAATTGTGAGAGGGAAGCTTTCCCTAGGGACTGCTGGAAGGTGAAAATAAGTGAGCTGCTGCTGGGGACCACGCTTCCGTGGTGGGCTGTATGCCCACACCGTTCAGCTCTGCATCCAGCCAGAGAGCTGTGTCTGAATAGGCGACAGAGCTCTCACACTTCCATGTTTGCCGCCCCACAGGGATTTGGCCGACATGTGCCTTTGATGTCAATGAAAAGGAAAACCACTCCCAAATTAATCTGTGTAAGTGTCACTCAGCAGCAATCTAAGCTCTGCAGTAAAAGGAACAATTCTGACCTACTCTGCAACAGCACAGGCATTACAAAAGGTAGTGCACTTAGCTGGGACTCACAAAAGACCACAAGTGATATTCACATCAAAGGTACACCTTTTCTCATAGTCATGTCTACTATTTTGGCAGCAGAGAGGGATACGGAAAATTGCTGGGGGAAAAACATTCCAGAATTAATATCCCCGTACTGGTATCTGTCAGTATTTTGAACATCTGCAAAAGGCACTTAGTGCTTTTCAACCTAGGAGACACAAGAGCTGATTCCTAAACTGATTTTGTTTGGAAAACGTTAGATTAACCATCCTTATTGGCACTATTTTACTTTCTCCATGAATAGCCCCTTACAAGACTTCCTGTGATCCATCTTCTTCAACACCAGAAGTGCTCAGAATTCTACTGGCAAGCAAGGCACTAGGGACAGGCATAGGTTAGCAGAAACTATGTGTGTGATTTGACTGGGTTGGTTTTGGTGTAGTTTACAGAAATAAGGCCATTTTACTTGTGTTTTCATGCATACATATCTACTGGTGGAGGAATATCCCTGGGTGAGATTTCTTACGTGATACCAGTTTGTGAAATAACAAGCTGAGTCTGCTGATGTTGGAAATGCAGCCTTTTCCAAGCTCTTTTTCAGTGTATTTTTTTTCCTCGTGCCTTTCTTGCAATAGGAGAGTTGCTCTCTGTCTCGTGCTTACGTCAGCCCACAAGACCCTCCCAGTCAGTCTGTGGAATCAGAGTGTAAGCTTCTTGGCACGTGTTTCATTTCTTTCAGACTTAGAAGCATCAGAAATGAAACTTAAGTCTGCTTTCTCAGAAAATATACTCCTCTCTCATTCCCCAGGAAACCTTAGCCTTAGACTACCAGGAGATGACTGGCACTCAGAGGAAAGCACAACAAAAATTTTGTAAAGCTGGCTTCTAAGCACGTAAATGTTGAAGCAAAAGTCATTTCAGTCTGATTTACAAATACCAAGGCAATGCTCTAAATGTATTGCCCACATCATTAGAAAAAATAATTCTGAGAGACATAAATGACCTAATGCACCATCACAGGCACTGGGAAATAGAAAAGTCATAGGGAATGATGGCACTTGAGATGATAAACAGAAAACATTCGCTTAAAAGTAAATGTTTAATAGAAAGACTGGCTGATTCTTTAGAAAGGCAAAGTTTGGGCTTGCTAATTTCACATGTCAGTAAACCTCACACACCTAACTGAAATTCAGAAGCCTCTGGCCTCTATCCTTCCTTCACTCATTGAAGATTTAATAGCAGATTGTGTGAGTTCTCATATTACTGTAATGAAATTAATGCCTGAAATTATACACGAGTGTAATTTACTACACACACTGGGAAGTGTCTGCATAAACTGATTTACTGCGGGATCGCACCGGTCAGAGCAGATTCACTTTCACCTGTAGGTACAGGACTGTCTGAACTCCCGCAGTTCTGAGTTAAGACTTGGGAGACATTCGTTCCACGGGCAACTGGAAGTTTCTTTGCACTTGAAGTGGAAACGAAAGCCCTCCAAAATGGACCTGCTCCATGCCCTGCGCCCTCACCTCCGCTCGCCTGAGTCCTGGTGCGCGGCGGGACCCCGGCGCTGGCTGCCCTCAGGGCGCTGCCGTCCCCTGCCCTCACCGCCCTGCCTCACCTGCTGTACACCAGGCACTCCATGTGGTTGATCTCCTTGTCGGAGCGGTAGCGGCTGTAATCCTCCCACAGGTCCTTGATGGCGGTGACTGCCAAGATGAAGAGCACGGGGGCCAAGGCCAGCTCCGGCTGGAAGGCATTGACGGCTGGCACGAAGTTGAGGAGGGCGATGAACACAAAGTAGACGTTGGCCAGGCGGTGGAACTGCTCAAAGAGGTTCTTGGGCAGGAAGGACAATGCCGTGTACTTGGTGGTCTTGAGGCGGTTGCAGGCCAGGACCGTCCTCTTGGACTTCTCCGGCTCGGCCTCAGGTAACAGCAGGCTGGAGCGCACCAGCCGCGTCTTACTCTCCTTCTTCCTCCGCCTCCTCTTCCTCTGCCTCTCCTTCCCCTCTGGCAGCACCTGGGGCGCTCCCTCTCCTCCTGCCGTGCCCTGGGACATCGCTGCCGCCCCGGCGTCCTCGCCCGGGCAGCGCGGGCAGCTCCCACGGGCAGGCACGGCCCTAAGTTATCATCGTCCGCCGCCCGCCACGGCTCTCCTTTCCTCTTCCCCTCCGGGGGCGGGCGGGGGGAGGAGGGCTCTCTCGAACCCGCTCCTAGCCGCTCTGCCGGGACCTCTCTCGCTTTCTCCTCCTCCTCCTGGCCCGGGGAGGGGACGTGGGCAGGCGGGGAGCCGAGCCCTCCTCCCGCGGGCCTCTCCCCGTCCCGGCCGCGGGCGATGCGGGGGCAGCTGTCCCGTGGCCGGGCGCGGGCAGGGCCGGGGGAGCGGGAAACGGGAGCGGCGCTTCCGCGCACAGCCTGCCCCGAGCGCCGTGCCGTCCCGGCGTACAGACCCGGCAGGACGCTTTATCGGCGGCTTTTGACTTTTAATTACGTGTGGGAAGGGGAAAGAGGTTCGAGCGAGGAAAGAGAAAATTCCCGCTGAAGCGCCGGCGCTGCGCACTGGCCTTTATCTTCGGTGTCCCAGCAGCAGCTGGTGGGAGTTTTTACCAGGTGACTCACGGCGAAACTCTCCGCTTTCAGCCTGAATCCGTGTGCCACGTTTATACCCATCCATGTGCTTAGCCTGGGAGGTAGAGCACAACATCTCCCGGCTCCTCACGTCTGCCTGGCACGCCAGCTCTGCTGGTGGCGGCCATGGTGCTTGGGACAACCCCGAAGGTGGCACCCAAGAAAAGAGATTTCCGATGGAAAGCATTAAGCACTGCCACGCCCACACACGCCCTGGCAGGGGTGTGCTGTAACGCGCGTTCGCCTCTGGATTTTTCTGTTCCCTTGTGGTAGGGTAGGTTTTACCAGCAAGGATTGGAAAACTCCAATCTCTTGCTCTCAGGTTTATGCTCTGCACTTTCTTCAGAAAGATACAGTTACGGGTCATGATGGATAGACAAGAAATACAGAAGAGAAGATAATCTAGATTGAAAGATTTGTCTAAAGTCACAAGTAAACAAATGTTGTAAATAAATGTAGAGATTTAAAGAACAAATTATAAGAGAATAATTAAATTATTGCTACTGGGTGTGACATGAGTCTTAAGAGCATAGCTTTAGGTTGGGATTTAAGAGCAGATGCTTTGGATATGGGATTCCTCAGGCATAGGCTGCCACAGGTCACTGCAGGCTGTGTCTAAACTATAGCACAGATGCATTTTATGGTGGAACCCTTGGTCCTGATCCTGTCATATCCCAAGGTCGGATCATATTGAGTACAAAAGCCCTTCATACCTGTCAGCATGTTTCTTCTTGTCACAGAAAATATGCGTAAAGTATAAATGTCTAGTCTTGATATGAGGTCAGGACAGGACTGGGGCATCTTCTGGGGAAAGTACCTAGTCCCACAACTCAGATGGTGCCATAACAAATTCCATGAAGACCGAAGTGAAAGCCATTACCTCACAGCTTTTATGTGGTGCTGTGTTTTCATCCTTCCTTCTCCCATTTGCAGTATGTTTGTAATTGCCCTTTAAAGTGTCCAGTGAGTTATGAGCCCTTTTCAGGCCCTGAGGCAGTATGCGAGTGCTACTTCAGCACATGACCTGATACTGTGTGAAGCTACAAACCCTTTACCAATCCTGATGTCAACTGTTCTGATGCTACTTCAAACTTAGCAGGAATTTCCTGGGTTTCTCAGCTCTTGGAATATGGAAACAACACGGTTTTACTTAGTGCAAGGGAAAAAGGGAAAATTGGCCTTTTTTTTTTTTTTTTTTTTGCAAAGTCTGCTCCTTTATTGATAATTGAAAAAGTACCAAATGTTAGGAGGAAAAAAATAAGACAAATTTAAAAATCCCAATTTCAATTTTCTGGTTTTGGTTTTGTTTTTTTTTTTTTTTTGTTTGTTTGTTTGTTTGTTTTGGGGTTTTTTTGCTTGGGTTTTTTGGGGGGTTTTTTGGTTGTTTGTTTCTTTGTCTGTTTGTTTGCTTACATTTGGGGTTTACTTAAAGGATGAGCTGGAATGAACAAATATCCTTTTCCTGTGCTTTGGAAATGCTGAAATGGGATGAGGAGGACATTTTACCATTGTGCAATATTTTGAGTGGAAAGATGGTGCACACACCAGTGTTATGGAGTAATGAGAGCATGTGCTGGGAGGGGAAGTAAGCCAGTTGCTCAGTCACTGAATCCAGCATATAAAAATGGTGTGTAAATCATCAAAAAATGTTGTGTAGATCAGTTTTAGCACTGCATATTCAGCAAACAGTAACTGAAAGTAAATTAAGGATTAGATGTGTAGTAACATTAAACTTTCAAACACAGTGCTCAAGGCAAGGTAAGAAAAGACAATTCTCACATTCCCCTTAAGCTACTTGTTTAAGGAAAACACCTGTGCAAGTTTGGAGGGCCTAACCCGGGATGAATTGTGCTTACACCTAGTGGTATTGGCCAAACATGTGGCACCAGATACCCCAAAATTGTCGGTTACAATCCCATAATTATAAGAAATGGTCTGTAAGTCAGTGGGCTATACTTTAAAGCCTGTTTTACTTGCATAGTTTTGGAGTGCTCAGGATTCACATTAACAAGATTTCTTCTGCAATGGAGTAACAGGAGAGAAACTTAAAGATATTGAACAGAAGCTGAAAGTTTTTGTGTAATTCCCATAAACTGAGTTTTACAAACAGATATAGCAGCAGAACGGTAACAAACAATTGGGTGGGATCCTCTGAAGAATTATGCATTTGTTTGCTAGATTGTTTATTTAAAAGCAGTTTAAAGCCTTTGTATTTGAGCATGTATTGGCTGAGTTAAGTGCCACCCTTGGAAAGTTTCACTATAAAAAAAAATAGAAAGTATGCCACACCCCACTGGTCAAGAGCTAAAAAGCTCTTCTCATATCATTGACCGGGACTTTCTTTGTTGCTAGTAAACTGCTTTTTACCTAATACAGACAAGCTAAAGTATTGCGAGGCAGTGCCATGAGGAAAGGACGTGGCACCCCTCTGCTTTATGTGCAGGCACATGAGGAATCCAAAATTCTGGGTGTTTATACCAAAACCTGATGAAATGTAATCCATGATAAGTAAAACCAAGAGTTAACCTTATTTTTAAAAGCCTGTAAAATCTAGTGTTTGTTAGGCTTTTCTAGCCAAAAATTTTGTCAATGTAGACACTCCCAAGAATTTAGTCCTTCCTTTCCATTTGTAAATAAAACAGTGCACAAAGAGTTTGAGAAAGCATGAATATTTGTATCTAAACTCGTATCTGACCTTTCCCTGCCCGTACAGTCCAAGTATGTGAGGTTGGAAATAAGAGGCAAGCAGGCAGCAAATTCAGCTTTCAGCTGGTACAAAACACACATGCACAAGTCTGGCTCTAGCTTTTGAATACAAAAGGACAAGTGTGTTGCTTTTGTTGTCAACTGCAGTACACCTGCATCTCCATTTTATGGAGTCTTCTGGAGGAAAGGAGATGAAAGGAAAATTGCTTTAAACCACTCTGGATGATGCATGGATCCCACAAAGTATCACCCTCAAGAAACAGAAGCAAACTGTTTTGGAAAGCCTAAGAAGCCAAGAGCCAAAGACTAGATTTACTGGATAACCTGAACTAAAATGTAGACTCTTTACTATTTTTCAGGGTCACTGGAGCAAAGCACTAAACCCAGATGATGTCTGCAGATTGCTCTGTGCTCCAACTGCTCCCTGCACCCATTGATGTCTCCTTCCTGTCCAGAGCTCTTTCTTTGCTGTCACATGGCTGTTTCTGATCATCCTTCACCTCACTGCATTTTGCTGGGTATCTGCTCTCTGATTTCTCCTGCCGTTTACCTGAATCCAGCCTCCAATTCCCAATATGTCTTGAATTTCAAGCTCTCTCCAGAGCCTTTCCCAGCGCCTGACTCTTTTCTTCAACTGTGCACATTTTCTTCAGATCAAAGACTAAAATTGAAAGAGATGTTCTAAGCATCACTTATGCTGATAATATACCTAGTGAGCTCTTTGATAGCCTGGGCCACTAAAAGCTGAGCCTTAAGGTATGACACTGCCTTTAAGGCTAGAAGGAGCTACAGGGTTTTCTGGCCCAAGATACTGTATTAACCTGGCCTTTTAGATGCCACACATGCTAGAGCTTGAAATCATTATCAAACTGTTATGTGAACAGGCTGGTTGCTTAGAGATCAAATAACCAGTTTTATTCCTCTTCTCAGGGTCATCAGCCCTGAATACATTTGAACTCTTTTTTTATGGCTTGGGGTTTTGTCAGTATGGGAGAATCATAACATCAACCAAAAAATGCCTTTAGCCTGATGGCTGTGTGGAACAGTTTGAAATTGGCATCCACCTGAATGCTAAGGATGAAAACACCATAAACATAGAGAAAAGATCCCAAATACATTACTGATATAATAACTTGACTTGTCATGGTTTTTGAAAGCTTGGAGTTATCATTATTCCATTTTAACAATTAGCTTCTTCCTATTGTAAGAAAGTGAAGCAAATCTAGTTTTAACATAGTCTAATTTACTAGGCCACTTTTGTAATATTTATATGATCCTAAAATAAAGATTTCCCATGTTGGATATTGCCAGAAACATCTGTCTAATTACTTGTGATTCTTCTTTGTTCTAGAGACTTATTTTAACATTAACATGCTTAATATTATGGAACCACCCAGAGGCCTTAGTCGGAATCTAGGACTTTAAGAACTATAAAAATAACTGTAAAGACATGGTACCACACATCAGACGAAATCTGTTCTGCCCTTTGCAGATGAGACGTATCCCATCTGGCTTCCTGTAAAGGGGACAGGCATACATGTTTTGAACTAGCAGAAAGAAGGCAAGAGGCTTTCAGTGTGAACAGCCTGCTGAAAATGCCAGAATTTGATGAGGCGAGACAGCAGCCAAAATGGCATTATTCCTCATTTCCTTCTACTTTGCAGGAGATATGTAGATACACACAGACACGCACATGCACATACAGAAGCATATGTATATTCTGTGTGTGTGTGTGTGTGTTTATGTATATATACACCACAAGCAGTCTCATAGAGTCATAGAATGGCTTGGGTTGGAAGGGACCTTAAAGATCATCTAGTTCTAATCTCACCATCATGGGCAGGGACGCCACCCACAAGAACATGTTGCTCAGGGTCCCATCCAAATTGGTCTTGAGCATCGTGCCAGGGATGGGGCATCCACAGCTTCTCTGGGCAACCTGTCCCAGCACCTCTGAGTAAAGAATTTCTTCCTAACACCTAATCCCTTGTTTTTTAGTTTAAAACCATTGCCCCATGTTCTTTCAATATGTGCCCATTTAAAAAGTTACTGTCCCTCTTTTTTATAAGTCCCCTTTAAGTACCGGAAGAATCCAGTGAGGTCTCCCCAGCGCATTCTCTTCTTCAGACTGATCAACTCCAAATGGCTCATCCTGACTTTTTAGAAGAGGTGCTCCAGCCCTCAGATCATCTTCATGCCCCTCCTCTGGTCCTGTTCAAACAGGTCCATGTCTTTCTTGTGCTGAGGACTCACTCCAGAGCTGAACACAGTCCTTCAGGTGGGGTCTCATGAGAGTGGAGTAGAGGGGCAGAATCACCTCCCTTGACCTGCTGACCACACCTCCTTTGGTTCAGCCCAGAATGTGGTTGACTTTCTGGGCTGCAGGTGCATATTGACAGGTCGTGTCCGGTTTTTGCTCCACCAGAACCCCTAAGTTGTTCTTTGCAGGGCTGCTTTCAATAAGTTCTCCCAGTCTGTACTCCTCTCTGGGATTGCTCTGACCCTCATGCAGCACCTTTCACTTGGCCTTGTTGAGCCTCATGAGGTCCTTGTGGGCCCACTTCTCAAGGCTTTCCAAGTCTCTCAGGATGGCATCCCTTCCTTCAGTCATGTCAACTGTACCGCTCAACTTCGTGATACCTTGGTGACTCAGTCTCACTATCCATGTAATTGATGAAGATATTGAAGAACACTGGTCCCAAGAAAGAGCCCTGGGGTTCACCACTCATCACTGACCTCCACCTGGAGATAGAATCATTGACCACAACTCTGCCTACATCCAGAGAAATCCCACTCCTTTGTTTCTCAACAGGGAGAGAGGGGAGGTTTGTGTCCCAAGGTGAGCAGGAGCCATGTGAGAAAGAGGTGTGTTCAGTGTTGCAGCACTAAGGGAAGTCGATCTTGTGTGGGGTCCGAGCAGCCCCGCTGGGCCTTTTCAGTGCTATGCTAAGGCGTTACTGAGGAACAGCTTCTACCTTTTGGAAGTGAGAGCAGTGCTATCTAGCAAGCATCTCACATTCTGCATACATTTCACTGAAATGTTTTTCCCGTCTATCATCCCCAAGAGCACCTGCATCTCACATCCTGCCAGGTACATGTTGCAGGATCTGCTCCACCACACCCAGCTGTCCAGCCTAATGAGGGATTCATAGAGGCTGTGTCTGGTGTGTAAGAGACTGGAGTGGGAAGGAGGCTACGACGCTCTGGAATACATACCCTTGATTGGTATCTTGTGTGGAAAGAAGCCTGTTCAGAGAGTAGAGGACTGCCATGTCCTTTCTTCCACCACCTGAACAGCCATGTCCATTCTATGACCCTGTTTGCATGCAGACCCCTGGCAAATGAGCCAACTGGCCTGTTAAGCCTCAGGAATGGTGGATTTGGAAATCGGTACTACTGTATAATAGATAAACTAGATAAATAGATAAACTAGATAAAAAACTAGTCAAGGTGTAGAACAGTTGTAAATTAAAGACATAAAGCATTCAGGTAGCTGTAGTTAGCTTGTAGGCATGGTACCAGTGGAAAATATGACTTTGCAAATGCTTAATAACTAGTAGTATTTGAGATGTAAGGAATAGCCATACAGAGCCATTGATCAGTATTTAGAGCTTTCAGATCCAGAAATTTCCTCTAGTAATCTCAAATAACCAAAAAAGTGTTGCCACAGTTGGTGGAGAAAGACTGCTACTTCTAGGACACCAAGAACATCCCAAAATGTGTCAGTAGGTAAATGGATCAGCGAAGCCCATGCTCAAAAAAGCACATAATTTTCTGCTGACTGTAGAAGTCTTAAGTGATTAGTGCAGAGGAAGGTGTTTCCTTGGTGGTATCCAAAGCTAGGCAAAGTCAACTTGCCTCTTAATATCTTGCCCAAGCCAGTCCACAGCATAACGACCAACACTCCACTGTAAAAGACAAGGTTGAACTAGATAGGGCACTCACAATACAAGATGAGTGCAGGAGAAACCCCAGCCATGTAAGAATCCTGTGGCCACTCAGCTGTGCCTAGCACATCATCCAAAAATTATAATACACAGTGGCAAGTTGTCCCCTTAAGCAGTGGGAAATCAGAGACAGCTCTTTACCTACTTAACCTCCCCACTCGCAGAAATACTTTTTTTTAATGTCCAAGGCATTTACTGGGGGAAATCCATAAGCATTGCTTCAGTCCATCAACTAACATACTCATACACAGGGACACTTCAGAAGAGGAAATGCAGGAAAACCTATGTAATTAACTGCAGGACTAAAAGCAGACAGATGCTATTTATAGAATCTGCAGTTTGTGAGGAAACGAAAGTTAATATCCTTACTGCGGCGCTGCCAACTCTTGCTATTTCATGGTGAGTCTCAAAGTATTTGTTGCTGTTCTTAAAGATGAATATCCTTGCATAATGGGATCTTGCAACAATCTCAGCTTGCTAAGGCAAAAAAACATGGTTGGAAAAAACTTGAATGTGGGAAACCCAGAAGCAGAAAATAAAGAGGAGAATATAAAAAGATTTGAGTTAATGTTTTTGGAAACACTCTGATTCTTAAAGCAATTCTATAACTTTTTAAAATCCTGGTAATTTTTAACACCAAGCACTTGGAAGTGATTCTGTTTGTACAGGAGCTGCTGTGGGATTTCCTGTATGCATGGAGTCAAAACATATTTCACATCTCTCTAAAAAGAAAATACTCTCTCAGGATATTGTTCCTGAGTGCCAAATTGTGTCTCTTTTCAAATTAAGAGATATTTAATGACTCATCATGCTTATATTTTGCTATATCTAGATTTCTTAAAAAACTTTGCCCAAAAAAGCTAATTAAAGATGCTTGAAGGAGTTTTTACAAGAATTTGTCTGAGGAGCGCTGGCTATGCCTTCACTGGAGAATTAACAAAGGGAAGCTGGGGCTCTTTTACCATTTGGTTGTTAGTCAGGATTGCTTGAAGAGAAAGTTGTGCAAGCCAATGTTTTATTGCTGGCTAGTCACTACAGTGAGATTTGCCTCTGGATTTTGTGACTCTGCACGGCAAAACAAGACTTCCATTCAGCTCAGATGCCGGGTATGCAGAGAAAAGAAGTGGCTGCAGGCTCTTATTCCTTCTGGGAAGTCGAATGCTGCTTTCAGTCTGCTGCAGGTCTAGGGCAGCACTGATTGATTGTCTCTTGCCTAGAGCTGACTCAGAATGGCCAGGCTTAGTACAAAATGGTGTAAATGGGCTGTAAACAACGAGATTTGAAAAGAAAAGGAAGAAAAACCTTCAACTGCAGCAGAGTGAAAGGGTGACTTTCTCGCCTTTGGGGAACTCATCTGTAAGTAGAACTGATTGGAAAAAAATCTGGTTCATTGAGCCTGACTGCTTTGTTGGAAATCTAGTAGCCTGGAGAGCTTTTACTGAAATTAAGGCAGCCTTTTCAGTGGTACCTGCTGGGTTTGTCAGGAGTCTTGTGATACTTCTTAAGGGGGGGGTTTGCCCAGTCCGCTTCTCCACTTGCCCCGGGGCAAGGGATGCCCTAATGTATGGGATCCCTGACTCTGCAGCACTCATCCTGATAACTGGGGCCGCTCTAGCTGCTCTGGAAGCTTGCAGGCTTCTTAAAGTGTCTGCTAATACCAACAGAGAAACTGGCAAATACAGTATTTTATTAACTCTCATCCTGAAAAATATTTCAAGTAGAGCAGTGCTTTGGGAGCAGTTCAGACTATCTACAAAATAATATAGCCCAAAGTAGAAAATTACTTGTAATAGAGCAACATGAGCTTCTGACTAGTCCTGCTTTTAATGCTCATGTCCAAATTCATGGCTGAATGCCAAGATCCAAACATACGGTTTTTTGCTACTTGCTTTAAGAACACTGCGATGTATGTCAAACTTATTGTCTCCGTTTATTTTATATGCCCCTGACCATAAGAATAACTCATACTTTTGGCCTACTAAAACTAATGAGCTTCAGTGCAGACTTGCTTTTTACAACAGTATCTAACCAGATGTTTTTGCACTGCTAGAATAGATCTGATCTGACTTCTACTGAAGTGGGTTGAGAGACCAATTCCAATTGGCAAATTCCCTGTAACTTCCCAACAGATTAAAAACCTGTAAAGATTCAGAGAGACTTATTATTTGGTTTTTGGTGGTTTGTTTGGGTCGTTTTCCTTGTGTAATCCTCCATGTATAGTGATTGATCTTAGTGTTCTGTAGACCTCTCTATCATGCAGCAAGCAATAGCCAGTCAAGGCTGTAGGACAGTAGAGTCTATGTAAGCATCAGTTACATCAGGGAATGTATATCACAGCAACAGCTGAAAGATGACTTCTAATTCAGCATTCACTAATGCAGTAAATATTAAGACTGTATAAAACTTGTGTATAAGACAGTATATTAAAATGGGAGGGGAGGCTTTTTATAATCAACTAGCTTTTACTTTGTTTGGAAAAACAGAGAATTAGTGCTGGCTCTCTTCTGATCTGGAAGTAACTCTCAGTGGTGGAAAAAATTGATATTCATTCCATCCTGTTGTCCAGAAGCTGAAACTTCCAACCAGTTCCCCATAACAGTGCTTCCATGGTGCTATGCTGGTTTATTGACTTGGGAAATTGCTGCTTCTGTTTTGTCAGCAGTGTCAGTGATCCATGTTTCTTTCCTTTCCCTACTTACTCCTCCTTGCTGGCCTTAATTTAAACAGGTTTTTATTGTCTGTGCTTGTATATAATCAGGTAACACTACTAATCCCTACATGAATGAGAGTGATGATAAATAGGCTATATATATAATATACAGCACCTACCATATGTGCGCAATATAAACATGCAGCCATTGTATGCATACACAGTCTGTGGACACACACTGGACCAATCTCTGCAGACTGTACAGGGTGACTTTTGGTGTAGTACAGAGATGTAGTGATCTGCTGTGTGTAGTGATGATATTGTAATCTGAGAGATTTCTGTAGGCCATTGCTTGCCTCTGGTCATTCAGTTGCATTCATTAAGCAAAAGCTATTATTTCATACTGCAGCTCAAGCTCTTGTATGCCTTGCTTGCAAGAAAAGCAGCGGACTTGAGATAAGTAATGTTTTAAATAAATAAGATGTGGGATATCAGAAGGAATGCCAGTGAAAGGGTAGTGTATCAACAGTAGTTAGAAGAAATCTGACGAGAAGCCAGCATAATAAATTTAAAGGATGGAGGGGAACTGCAATGGCAACACAATGTTTTGATCAAAATAAAGCAATTTTTACATGTAATGAAGCACTTGCCCATGATTTTTAAAGACATTTTGTTGCATTCAACAACTATGTGAATGAAAGGCAGCCTTTCAAGTTTACAGGCTAATATATCTTCATATTAAGAAAGGATATAGTTTATAACTCTCTTTCAACAAAACACCACATAGCTAACACAGCAATGAAAAACAGACTTTTTTTAAAAAACAAACCCTGGTGAGTACTGTTTATTCTGTTCATTCTTATATGTTGATTCTCTTATCCACTATTACTCACTCTCTGCTTGGTTACAACATGAAAATCTCTCTGCTCTTCTGCTTTCTGACCCTCCTTTCCTGCTCCTCTAACTCCCTTTTTCCTAACACAGACCTTGGCCAGCAGCATGACAAACTCTTGCAAGGTATGTGCATCAATCAGGGGAGTGCTGAAGTGTGATCTGCAGCCAGCATAGCTGTGCCAGCAGAACCCCATAGTATGGATTAAGACATATCAGCGAAAGTGCTCTTTTACAGGATGACTTTTTTTTTTTCCCCTCAGAAGGGCTGCAACAAGCTCTGTCAGCAGAAGTGGAGTTTTCTCCACTAAAATGCGTCTAATGTGCAACTGGAGTATGAACACTGTGCCCAAATGTAGCCTATGAACACCAAGGTACCTCGGCATAAATTTGGCTTTCTACACTTCAGAGGTTAATAGGACTATCTCCTAAACTCACACCATGGCCTTGGCTCTCTGCCTTCTTCCTCACTCACTCTCCTGCTTTGGCCTCTATCATTCCTCTCAAACTTACCCAAGTTTCTGAATTTCACCTCACCACCATTTATTCTGTTGACTCTGATCTTTATTGTCACATTCTCTACACACTTTTTGGTACCTCCTGCCTGCCCTTAGAAAATTATTTTTCTATTTCCTAGATAGAAGCATTTTTGTATCAGAATGCTAATGCAAGATGTATAAAAGTGAATATTTTTATTCCCTAAGCTCCCCTAATGTACAGAAGAAAAATAGCACATTTGGGTCTTTTTCTTGTTTGTCATCTAGGATTTGGAGTGTTAGAACTTATTTTCTTGCAATCAGTTCTAAATTCCTGCTTTAGTATTTATATGAAAACTGATATTCTCAAATAATAACACAATCTAAGTACCTGGGGGGCTTAAGGATTAATATTTTTCATCACCTGTCATTTACAGAACAAACTCATTCAAATCCTACAGCACTTATTTGTTCTCTGCCTAAAACCAGTGAACACCACCTAATCCCTCTTCAGCTTCCAAAGTTCTGGCTCTGTCGATGAGGGAAAAGGGTGGCAAGAGGAAGCACCCAGACTCGAGCTGCAGTTCCACTGCTGGTGCCTATTTATATTGAAATGATCAACAATTTAGACAATGCCACTGGAGCAGAAGAGTTACCCTCCAGCTTCAGTGCTAAGAAACCATTCTCCATGGGGGAGCTGATTTGGGATGGAAAGCATGTCTCACCCTATCAGAGGGACAGAGGAGCTTCTGGTTCTGCTGTGCATGCAGAGTGAGCCTGAGGGCTTACACCTCTGCTCCAGATGTTTCTCTCCACTTTCTTCCCATTATATAAAATTCTGGGAGCTCTTGTTTGGTTTTTTTTTTGTTTTGTTTTTTTTTGTTTTGTTTTGTTTTGTTTTTTTTTGTTTTGTTTTGTTTTTTGGTTTGTTTTTTTTTTTTTTCTCTCTACTGGTTTTATTCACCTTACAGAAAACTTTAGGTGGGATTTGTTGGCTGCCCTGCGAGTTAAGGAGTCCAAAAGACCCCAGGAGAAGGTAAAAATAAAGCTCTGAGCTGGTATTTAATTAGCATTTATCAACAAACAGATTTTAAAGCAAATATTAGTACAGGCTTACTAATAAAGGGAAGTGTTTGTGTTTGTAATGTCACTCCCACTCATTTTCACCTTGAGGTATTTTAGGAATTGATGACCTGGAAAAGTGAGCAAGCGGTAAGTACTGTACAGACTGTGGGCAGTAGGGAAAACTGTCTAAATTCAGTGTTGTGACAACTTTGTGATAGAGACATGAGGCCCTGGTGTCCTTGGAGTGTAGGTGGGTGAGTGAGTCACTTATTGCTGTCCTGACATGCCATAAGTAGGCGGCTGTTCTCTATTGTCAGAGTATGGTCCTTCAATTTTTATTCAGTGAGAGACATCACCATTTAAAAATGGATTTATTTTGGCTCACACTTGAATACCTGGTGTCATTTTTCATTCTGAGCAAGGAACTTCTTAAAAACAATATACTTTAGACCTGTCTACTGGCATTTACCGGTTCCAAAGTCTTAAACTTCTTGACTTCTTTTGTCTGCTTTAAAACAGTGCAAGGTGTCTGAATGCAGATGATATGGTTGGAAGCTAAATTGCAGCCAAAAACTACCTTGGACAAATGCTGTGCTATAACTGTCTTTTATCACTGGTCATGCTTCCTATGACAGAAGCCATGCATAGGAGAAGATGTAGGAAAAATGAGTAAGTACATTATGGTTAATGCACTTATCTTATTCCAGATGTCATTTCCTCAGAAGACTAGAAAAATTTGCAGATGGAAGAAACCTGGTATTCCTGCTATCTAAATGGGAGTTTAACACTGGGTTCCCTAAAATGGTTTTAGTTAATTGGGAAAATCTGTCAGAATTATTAGCACATTATATTGAAAGAAACAGAGTTTCTAGTTGCCTCCAGTGAACTGCTGCAGAGCCCGTAGTCCTTTTGCTAAGGAGCAAATGACTAAATGATTTCCAGAGGTCCCTTCCAACCCCAAACATTCGTGATTCTGTGAAATACTGCCCACAAACAAACGTGGCTGAGGGGGCTATTGCAGGGCTGTTCCAGAAGGGTTCATTAACTGAAGGTCTTCTGTTACCTTCATTAAAAATGAGATATTCATCCACATTAACAGATATTTTTGCTACAAACCCAAATTCTTAATTTTGTGACAGGCTGGACAAGCTGCTGAAAATTTAGGACGAAGTCCTAGAAATGTCTGAATCATTAGCATCCAAACCAGCCAGTCAGAGTATGACAGATTGAAGGACCTGTAGTAAAGCTGAAAGATACTTGTTCAAAACTGTTATTCCTCCTTCTGAGAGTCCTCCCTCCTGACTCTACTATTAGGAAGGTGGGTGCAGACCCCAAAAGCAGCACCCATTCTGCAGCTCTAGCAAGTTTCAGATTCGGTAACTGTTTATCTGGCTTTGGGGTAATTTTTCTTCCTCTTCTTGGGGAAGGAAGAACTCATATTACACTTACTTTATCCTCCCTATTGTGTTCAATAGAGAACTTTCCTTGGATATGTCCAGTTGCAGACCCATTTCTGTATTTCAGCCAGCACAGCCTGGGCTAGGAGCTGCTTGGCCTTTTTCCAAAGTGGAAGGGCCTTTCCCTGTTCCCTAGATAAGCATCTCCACTGCACTGGCATCCTGGTCCTCAAGGGCTGCAGGCATGGCCACTACCTCTGAACACATTCGGCCTTCCCTGAGCAGTCTTTTTTCTCTTCCATTTCTTCCTTCAAGCTCCTTTGTTTTACTTACCATGTACCACAATCACTTCACTCACCCTCATCAATTCAACCCTAGCCATGGGCAGTTTGCTTCTCGATGAAGGCTGCAAGCATCTGGCCTCCTTTGCTTTCTCGTGGTTCCTGTTTTTCTTGCACTCAAGAGAGTTCACTTTGTTCCTCCTTTTCAGAAGAAAAAGCCCCTGACAATTTGTACCTATACACCTATTCTTCCTCACGCTTCTAGCTCAGCTTACAGCCTTTAAAACCATAGTTAAATGGTTCTGTCTTTGAAAAATATGGTCAAAATTGAGTTTGGTACAAGAAGTCAAAACGCCATTAATGGGAATAGATTTATACCATGGAAAAATTAGTCTAAATTGTCTGTTTCCCATTTAAAATAACCATCCAGAATAGATGTGCATTCTGTCCAGCTGCACAGCTCATTCATCCTCATTGCCTGTGTCTCATGTGGCAGAATGTTCTTTTTAAAGATTTCAGTAATAAAAAATGTTTCCATTTCTAGTAATACTCCATTGTTTGCAAGTTTGGACAATTCAGCGTACTTTTGGTAGGCTTCTAAGGATTAGTTCCTGCATTCTGCGTGCTTATTTTAGTACAAAAAGACTGCTTATGCATATTTTCTAAGTTATAGTTGAATTTGCTGCTAGATATAAATCCCTACGAATACACATTATTTTGAAAACAAATAATGTAGAGAATAGTTATGTATAGTGAATATTTAAGGTTTTACTCTAGTTTTTTATCAAAAACGAAGATTGAACATAAATGGCATTTGGAATAGAATTAGCAAATGATGTTAGAATTGAAAGTTCATCTCTCTTATCTTTCTAGCATCCAGTCTGGCAAATCTGATAATAAAATTGCCTCATTTTCTCATACTTCTTTTTAAACATTTCACTCACTTGCAAAAAATGCATGTGATTTTTAAAAATCAGTTTAGTGACCAGGTGAATTACATGCATGCAGAATTAAAAAAGAGAAATCCTTGTTCAATTTATTGGCTGCCCCAGATTTGAGATCAAGCTTTGCAAGCAACCTGCCTGTCTCAAGGACAGCAGGATATTGCATGGCCTTCACCAAAAAAGGGAGTATTTTGGATCATGGTTGAATACTTCTGGTCGAGAAAGTTTCCAAGAAGTCTGATTTTAACCTGTGCCTGTTCTCTAGGTGAAATGGGTACTCTGCCTTTCATGTTCTGAACCTAATCCTACCCACACACCATAGTGGACAAGGTTTTGTAGAACAATTGTAAGACAGTTAATAAGAGTTTTTTCCTTGTTTTCATTATGTATCTCTCTGAAGATGGATGTCCTTGCTCTGTCACTAGTGACAGGGTCTACATGGGCTGGGTCATCTTCCTGTCCCACCAGTTTTTGACTTCATCTGGTTTCCTGATTAGCTCCTTAGGTGTTACCTGGCATGGGGACCACCTCTCACTATGGATGAGTGTAACAGCGTATTGCACAAAGGATCCTTAATCTTCTTCAGTACAGCCAGTGTGTATTTTAGTACACCACCAGCCTGAAAGTTTAAGATAAAAACATGGTTACTGCTGGAGCCCGTAGGTGCTCATGTTCTTACATGACACTCATCTGTGATATTTGTGCTGCTCTTTCCTTCCCCAGCCTCTTGTCCCTGTTCCTTTGCTGTAGGTCACCTGTCCCAAAACTGAGATGGCTGAGCAGTGCATGTGAGCTTCAGCAGAAGCCTGGTCATGTAACTCAGCCCCCCACCCAGCAGCTGCCTTTATCTTGATATATCAGGGAAGATCTTGGTGTTTTCTTCTGCTAACCAGCCTCTGGTTAGAGAGGTGGTGACAAGCACTGGAGACAAGATGAGGTGGGAACACCTCAGGGAGCTACATCTGTCTGCTGCCTAAGCTCTACGACATAGCTATATCAGTGTCTGTGCTGCATCTAGTCTGGAGACAGCACATGGAGCAGCAGAGCTTCAGAGCTTCACGCAGCTACAACAGCAAATCCGCTTCTGGCCCATGCACCAGTGGTTTGTTACCTGTAAACATAAGAAGAAAAGTGACAGGAGAGAACAGAGCCAGCTGAGAACACAGGAGAAATCCAGAGAGAATCACAACTCACACAGCTGTCCAGAGAAACCACTGCAGGTACTTCAGGCAAAATGGTTCTGCTTTTTCTCCTATTTTACGCCTCTTGGGTGCACATGGACCACTGGCTTCAAAGCAGTACTAGCAGTTCTGCTAGTAGTACATTACTGATAGTAATGGACATGGTGATTCAATGAACAGCAGTGGGAAAACACAGAAACGTACGGCAGCAGTGGTCCAAAGATGGGGGAAAAAACCTTCAGAAAGGTTTTATAGAGAAATTTATAGAGCATTTATGGAGAAATGCTACCAAGAGACATGTATATGAACCTTATCCATCGAGAAGAGTGGACAAAGCTAACCCCTGATACATCACTCAGGATCTGGCTTTGGTAATGCAGGAATATAGCTGGCTTTGTGCAAGATGTTGGCTGCAATGTGGAAGCATTCAAAGGAGGATAAAGCATTTAAAATTCAAAGCTGTCCATGTAAGAGGCAGAGTAGCATGAATGGCCTCATTTGGAGCAGATTCCCATTAATGAGGTTTGGGAGGAAAAGCTGTCAGACTTGTGTTGATTTGAATTCCTTTAGATAAACAACAGGGTATTGTCCACATCAATTTTAAGATAAGTCTGACAGGACATTATTAGAATTCCCACTTCTTTCAAATATTTTATGTCCACACTTGAGACACTAGAAGGAAAAAGTGCCATTCGAGGAACAAACCATTGCATTTGGGAAGCCCTCAAGCTCTCATAGTCTCTCAGGGAATGACTAGGGTGAAGAAATCAGTATTTTTCTTTTTTTCTACCATGCCTGTAATTTCTCCTGCCTGCACCTCCACTTCTGTCAGACACCTCTACCAAAGAGAGTGGATGCTGACACATGCTATATTGTTATCATTAAAGTCCATATAGCTTTGCTAGCTTGGCAGTAGTCTGCAATTTAGAACAAGAAGTTGACCAGAGTGCCTTGATATTTACAGCACAGGAGCTATTTTCCTTTAATTACAAAATTGCTATGACTATATTAAAAGTCAGATACTTCTTGTTGCCTTCCAGTTTCAGTTCAGGTAATATCTTGACTAGCACATCTTGACTGAAGCCCCCTTTTCTGTGTGCCCTTTCTTTTTCCAGCTCAAGTATTTCCTTGCATTGGTCATCTCTTCACTATCCAGACCAATGCAAAACAAATAAACAAGAATGGAGACAGAGAGGGCTTCAATATAAGGAGCCTTAGTTATATCCAAAGGACTTTTGGAATGGAAAAACTCCCTTCTCTTCATAGCCATCATCTGCTGGGAGACAGGCACTCACTTCAGTACATTCACAGTCTTATCAAACTAGTTTTTTAAACTTTGGAGCATAGTTATAGTAAACATGTGTAACAAGGTTAAAAGCAGGAGGAGAGGTGAGCTGCTGTGTTCTTCTTGCTTTTCCGTGCTTCTTGGCTGGTGGATGTTAAGGGTTGTATACTGAGACTACATGGATAATTTCTGGAAAACAAACAAACAAACAAACCCCAAAACCACCCCTAGAGCAACCAAACAACAAAAAAAGTCACAACAGAAAGTATCCACTCTAAGTCAGTGCAAGCTAATTATAGCAAGTCTATGCTAAGCTGTCATAAACCCCAGAGTGAGCATGCATGGCTTTGGGGAGAAGGACCTGTGGTGAGTGTTTCTGTTCTGCAGCTATCTCCCTGGCTCACAGGCCATATATATGTGTGGTATTGTGATTGAAACCATGAATAAAAATCTCTTTCCTCCCCAGGTTTTACACTATGTGAAGCTCAGTGGCAACCCAGAGCTAACTTCACGGGCCCCTGGGGAGGTCAGGCTGAAGAGGTCACATAATGATGAGAATTCATGTTTGCTGTGATTGTGATTTATTTCTTGTGTAAAATTAACTCATCTCAATAAAGATGCATGGCTATTGTTGAACCTACATAAACTGTTTCATACTCATCAATAAAATGGTTTGGGGGGCATGTGGTGAATGTAGTTTCTCTGGAACTGGTTCAGTATTTAATTCCTGCTAATGTACACTATGAGATTGTGTCTAATTCAATTTGCAAAAATATAAAGTGCCATAAGGGGAACTCATATATGGTTAGATGAATATGTAACCCAGATGCCTCTGTAATTCCTTTCAATGTCATTAATTTGATATGCTGAACTGTTATTTACAGACTGTAGTTCCATATAAAAGAGAATAAACCTCAGAAAAGTAACCACAGTAAGTGCTTTTAGGAGTTTGTTGGGTTTTTTTCTGTGCAGTAGCACTGAGGAATGCTGATGTCTCATCTTCTCTTCAGCCTTGTAACTTCATAAATATCATTATACAGAAATATCACACAGTGACAAATAATAAAAACACCACACCCAAGAATACCCAAGAAATTACTGAGATTTATTTTATTTACTTAGTTATCACTAGTTCAATGAGTGTCAGAATAAGCAATAGGGAAGTCAAGATAATTTAGGTCTCAATGTATCACAAGTGTAGCAGTAAAGTAGTGTACTGGTATCGTAGCTTGGCCTCTGACAGTCCTTTTTTAAATTATTTTGTGTAACTTGATGCATGTGTGATTGTCCAAGTTGCTCCAAGATCAAGCAGACTACAAAACCCAGCCCAACCTTTTCTGCAGCCAGTCAATTTGATATAGGGAACAGGGGTGCCATTTTTACATTCCCAAGCTGCAGAACTAACCTCAGTTTTGAAAACTTTCTCTGTATTTTGCTTTCTGTATTTTATTTCCCTGGAGGCAATATAGCTTTAACCCTCCCAGACAGACTGAATCTCATTCAGCTGGATTAATCTTAAATCTGACTATTATTAATGAACTTGAACATGGAGAGTGGTTTAGTAACAAAATGGGCTCAGGCAGCAGCAAACTCACCCTCATGTACAGCAAACAGGTCAAATGAACAGCAAAAATATGATGAGGGTATACCTGGGTTAGTTATAAACACTAATGTATTAAAATTATAGAAATACTCCTCGGAAATTCTAGGACAATTTCTCCTCTTGCATCCAGTGGTGGGTACTATCACTGGAAGAGGCTGTGTTAGAATGCATTTGTAGAACAAAACAGTTGGTCCTGAGGAAATGACACGCAGACAAGATGCATTGCTGGGAATTTTTACTTTGAACTAGTTCTAGCTTTGTCCCACATCCTGGATGCCCATTAGAGGCCATAGCAGTATGACAGGAAAAGTGTGGTTGGTGGGGATAGGCAGGAGATCAGCATCAAAAGCTCACTTTGGATCTGAACAGCCAGTGTAGGTGCACTCCTGAGACCCAGTGAGCCAGGAGCTGCCCAGAAATTAAATCTTTGCATGGGAAGCTCAGCTATGCCACTGGAGTTCCCCAAGAATTAAGAGCGGGACAGATTGGTTCGTTTGAAGTCAAAATGTAAATAACAGGCATGAAAAGCAGCCAAAGAATGTGCAAGAGAATAGAAGACAGTAACAAAACAAGTCTTAGGTAAGGTACTCCGAAATAATGAAAAATGTATGGAGAAAAGCTAAAGGCAAAGGAAATACTTTCCTTAACATTTAATTATGTTATTGTCCTCAGAAATGCATGGTCATTTAGAAAACTCCTGTAAAAAAATCCAAACTATTAAATGGGAAGGGCTCCACCTATCCATAAAAAACATATAGCACTTTTTCTTCACATAGGATATCTAAGTGCAGAACTTGTGAACATAGATTCTGTTGAACATTTTTTGTCTGGTTTGTCCGTCATTAAGTGGTAAGCTCTGGGGAAAGAAATGAGCCTTATCTGGTTTGCTACCCGCCTAACCATTATCAGCTGGCATCAGGTAAAGAAATGAGCCTGAAAGAGTGAAGGATAGGTGCAGATGCTGGAGTTCAGTGAGGTCAAAGAAGTCACACGGATGGATGAAAGGAGTGAGAAATTTTCTTGATGCTTTTTTTTTCATGTTTTCAAATGAGCAGCTCTAGCAGCAGGAGGAGCAGCAAAGCTTGCTTTGCCAGAGGACTTGTGTCTCATGGCTGGATTCTCACGTGTCTAATAAAGTAGAAGCAGTGATCTGAGAATTTTTCTCTCAGGTGGGCTATTCATAATATTTATCAGGTGCAATTTCCTGTGATTGATGGGTTGAGCTAACGCCAGGGGCCTCTCCTTGATTAGTGTGTGTTTAACAATCTCTCCCTTTACTTGTTAGGCTACTCCCATAAAAACTGGTTGGGTCTTAGTATCCCTGTGGTTTTGATCTTCATATCAAATTTGATTGAAATAACTAAATGAATTGAGAATTAGTGTGTTGGAGAGGGTGTAGTGGAGGTAAGGAACAAGGAGATACACAGGCCCAAGCAGTCTAATAAAACAAGATTGCAGAATTTTTTTTCCGTTAGAAACCAGGCTGAAAAAAATAGATAGTAACAAGCTCTAAAAGAACATTATTTCTAGATTCTTGGCATTTTTTATTCTAATTCAGTTACTAGAGACTGAATGAAAAATTAAGAGTACCACCCAAAAAATGTGCAGCTGCTGCATGTCATTATTTGAGTGTTTTGCATTAAGTTTTTTTTTCTGGAGTTTGATAAAGGAGGTGAGTTTAACTGCCTTCCCCTTTGGGTTCCTCACAGAAATCTGAAAGTGCATCTTTAAATGATATGTTTTGAATGAGAGGCTGCTGCCATGGCACTGGCAACTGAAGAAGAAAATACCTGCTTGACTGAGCTGCCCTTTTCATCCAGAGTAGTGTGAGACAAACTCACTGAATCAAAGCCTGAGCTCCAGATGCCTTGTATAGTTGGAGATGGCTTCCTGCCAACGAGTTTCCAAAGCAAACAAGGAAGAGCAAATTTGCGTAGCATGAAGTGCAGCCACACAGGGAGGCAGTGAACAGGGTGGTTCCCTTCAGCATGGAAGGGAATGTTAAGTGCTTTAATACAATGTTGTTTTAGAACAGAACAGAACCTGAAAGAAAAAATATAATTTTCAACTCTGATCTTAAACTTGCTGAGTTTAACCAAGTTAGGCAATGACATTTTGGCTGGGGATGATGTAATACAGTGTCTGTGGCTTGCTTTAAGGCATGTCTCAATGACTTAGTGTGGTTTCTGATACCATAGAATCAAAGAATCATAGAACGGTTTGGGTTGGAAGGGACCATAAAGATCATCATGTTCCAAACCCCCTGCCATGGGCAGGGACACCTTCCACTAGATCAGGCTGCCCAGAGCCCTGTCCAACCTGGCCTTGAACACTTCCAGGAGAGGGGCATTCCAAACTTCTCTGGGCAACCTGTTCTGGTGCCTCACTACCTTCACAGTAAAGAATGTTTTCCTCATATCTGATCTAAACCTACTCTCAGTTTAAAAACATTCCCCCTTGTCCTGTCACTATGCACTCTTGTAAACAGCCTCTCATCAATAACCAACCTAGCACTGAAGTAGATTGGAAGTAAACTCTAGGTCAGACTAGCTGAGGCCAAGCAGACTCAAATGCCTTTGGCAATAAACCTAGATTGGCAAGATCCAATCCATGCAGTTGGCCATATCAGCTACTAAAATAACTTCTAATCTCCAGCTAAGTGTCCAGAGATCGCATGTAGGCAAACTCTGAATATACCCATTGGTGTAAGATGCTTTCTATGTCTAGTATAGTGAAGGAATAATAGTGTTTAAAATAAGCATGATCTAAGAAAAGATTTTTGTGTTGTTCTGTCTGCTTGCCATATGTGTTTATCAGCTTCAGGAGTGGTCTTTTATGAATGCTGAGAACAGTTCCTGCCTTGTTGCCTTCTTTGATTATCCTGTTGGATTCAATGATCTTAAAGGTCTTTTCCAACGTAACAATTCTAGGATTCTATGCTGAGAGAGCTGACTGACCTCTTCATCTGTCTGACACAGAAGCACCTGGCTCCAGTTCACAGTTTAGAAACCCCAGTTCTTGTTATTTGTGAATTTACTGCTGAAGGGTCTGTTTAAAAAGAAAAATAAATGAATATATCAGCTCTACAGCAGCCCATCAGGGAGTTTTGTAACGGTATTGCATCTTCACAGGAATAGTTGTGGAGGATTGCAGATTGAAAACAATGGCATCAGTTTGTTACAGCTGAGGTCTGGGTAGCAAGAGACTTAGTACAGGATAACAATTTGATATCTGAGACTGTGATTCATTCAGAGACCATAGTTCCCTTCTGTACCCTCCTCCGCCTGGTTATCCATTGAGCTAAGAAAAATAAACCGCAGAAACTTAATGAGAAACAAATGTTGTTGCTGAGTTGGTCTGCAGTGGGAAGCCAAACTGTAGAAATTACTTCGTTACTGTTTCAGTCATTTTGTTTTTTAAAGGCAGTTAAATAATTCTGATTTCTCTGTGAGTCATGAACTTTGGGAACCTCATCACAGGACTAACCTGTGTCCTACATGCAGGCTTGGTCAGGAAAACATGAAATTGAAGGCAACAGCATAGTCTCTGGGATCTGAGTGAGCGTCTTCCAGTGGCAGACATGAGCATCTTTGAACAAGTGGTGGAAAGGATGTTTGTTACTTGTGGCACATAGCAGCACCGCTCCTGCAAACTGGGTACGCAAGGCTCTCTGGTAGCTGTTTACTGTCACTGCATGGGAAAAAGGGAATCCAGAAAAGTGCCAAAGCAGCCTGGTCTGCCTCCCTGTGTTGGATAGGTGTGCTCTCTACAAAAGTGTGCTGGAATCTTGGGCATTGAAACAACTTCCACATGAAATGAGGAGCCTCAAAGTTGAGCAAAAAGGTGCACCTTCTCTGGGATTTTTGCAGCTCTCTTGAATCCCTTAAAGGATATCAGTTGCTGGGTAGAAGAGCAAATGCCATTTCAGAGGGACCTGAGGGGGGATTACTGAGCTGCCCAACACAGCTCTAAAGAAAAGGGTTTCAATGGTTTAAATTGTGTTGGGCCCCAGCTTTCACTTCATTCTCTTTTTATTATCTTAAAAGGTGCCAAAACAGCAAACCCACTCCAAATTAATGTTTTAATTTTTTTTTTCTTTTGTTTTGGCAAGACTTGCCATAGACATTCTAATCATATCCATGGTAAAACCAATACTAGTTTCTGGAGCATACACATATATACATGTATTACCAGAACTTAAATATATAAGTCTTTAGTGCTATTTGAGAAAACAATTATTTTGGAAACAAAAGTCTAGTACATCAATTTGCCATTCTGCCCATGTGGGCACTGGTTTTTTACTTTGTTAAAAATCAAAGATTAACACACCATTATCTTTAAAGTACAGATTTCTCTCATATTTTTATTCCCACTCTTCTCCTAAAGCTGCACAGTACATAAAGTTTTAACTTGTGCACATTGGTGCCACCTGATCCCAAAGTGTCTGTATGTTTTTTTTTCTATAGCTCTGTCTGCCTAGCAGTTGCTTTTTTATGGTGCAGCATTTTAGAGATGGTTGGGTTACAATTCAGAGTGAACCCATTTTAAACAGGGTATATATATACATATATATATATGAAAATATTATTTGTATGTGTGTGTAAATGCATGCACAACTGTATTTAAAACAGTGTTGTTTCCAAGAGTGAAAAAACCCCTTGAACACTGCAAGTATGGATTCAGTGTATTTCTTGCAACACAATGATATGAAGATGAAGGGACCTGTTACAGTAAATACCCCAGCCACATTCCATTTTAGGAGCCTAGTATGTTAAAGTATATTTCAGAATAATTTGTTACTTAAACAGGCCTGATGGTTCAGTGTGAATTGAGGTATTAATAGCAGCTCCCAGCTGAAATGAATGGTGTTTGCTTGACTGAGCATCTTTGTCAACCTTGAAAATTTTAAATCTGGTTGTATCCCTCATGGCCTTTTGGGTTCTCCAAGGGACAAACCCAACTGTCCTTGCAAGGCATCCCTGCTCAGGGGAAGGCAGGCAGGTGATGTCACCTGGTGATCAAAGATGCCAAAGTCATCAGGGAGCTCTACAGATACCACTTTGGGAGCTCATTCACAGATACAGCCTGGAGCAGATTGCAAGCCAGAGCCATCTGTGTAATCTCAGGGATGTAAGCAAAGCTAAAGCCAACTAAATGAGAACATCAAGCTTTTCTAATACATCACAGCCTTAACCACAATATGGAAGTTTGTGCAAGTCTGTCTTTGCCAGATTGTCAACCTCAAGTGACAGCTGTCCAAGCAAAGGCTTGCAGCACTGTCTGACGTGTTGCAAAGAATCCCGTACTTCTTCATCCACCTGCATCAGCCAATAAGGAGGCAGAAGTCCAAAAACCATTTTTCTTTAAAAATGTAAAATAAAATCCCAGCAGATCCAGAACCTCAATGTCTGGGCACAGAGTAACAGCAGGCAGAATGAGGGGGGAGGAGGAAAAAATGGAACTGATGCTATGGTTTTCCTGAACTCCATGGTCAGCTGCTGCAGGTAGCAGTCCTCACTTGGCTGTCACTTGTCATTCAGCAGCTGCAGACTGCCTTGGACTGAGGCCTTCCCAACAATTCTTGTTCAGTGCTGCAATGGCATTGCCCCTGGGAGGAAGTGGTTCTGGATGAGCTATCTCAAAAGCAGCACTGAGACCCTTGAGTTGCTCTTCCCTGTGTACTGCCTTGGATAGGGCACACAAAATCTAAACTAAGCAGTCTTTCCCAAAACCAGTAAGACACTTTCTAGAGGGATCACCAGAATGATCTCACTCCCGGAACAGAGCTAGCACATTAACATCTTGGTCTTGGAGAAGGCTGTTCACAAGTACGATAGAAAGAGTTTTGCTAAAAATGATGAGCATCTGTGTTTCACTGATAGAAGGTACTGAGCAGAGAGCACGTGAGCTATGTGTTGTATGCTGGCTGATAAAGCCATGGGCAGAACCCAGACGCCTCCCTTCAAGACCCAAACCTGTCCTTCCCCTCTGAAGACCCCAATGTCTCCCATGAAGTTATGGTCCACTCTGGGCAGTGTGGAACTGGTTATCCTGGAAAACACATGCATATTTCAGTATTTTGTGCTCTTAAAAAAATAGCACATGGTCTCCACAGTTCTGTAGTGTAAGTACTGTAGCTGATACTACAGGTATTTTTACTCCATGACCCTCTGTGTTTCTCCAGCCTCTTCTTTGGATTCTGAGTGGTAAAGTTGCTGAGAGAAGGAACGTTACACAACCCAGAAATGTATAAAAAATCAGTTCAAGCCTGTAGTGTGAGCATCTGGGGTAGGCAGAAATGTGAAGGCATGCCAGACAGCAATTGTACACACTGTATAGTGCCACACGGAGAAGAGCAGCCAAGATTACCCCAAGTGATGTCTCTCTGACATAGCACAGCACCATGCAAAAACCTTACTCACTTCACGCTGGCTGTGTTGTGCCTGAAGATCTCTGTGCTGAACTTCACCATGCAGCAGAAGCATGCACAGAGCTACCAGCAGTCCCTGGCATGCCCACAGCACCATCCACATCCACACTTACCTGCAGCTAAGTATCATCAACTCATCTTAGCCAAACTGTGTCTGGCTCTGGGAGTGCAGGCCTAAGTCCAGGCACTGCTTACACTCGGCTCTGTGGTGAGGAAAAAGGCAGCCCTCGGAGCATGTCTAGTCTTTCTCAGAAAGAGTGGAAATTCACACTGCAATCCACTCGGAAAAAGCATCTCTGCTAGTGCAGGAAAGTAGATGCAACCCCTTGAGTCTTAATAATTCCTTGTGAAATGAAGCGCCAGTGATGTCATAGTACAAGAAGGCTGTAGTTTACAGTATAAGAAGGCTGTAGTTTGCCCAGTCACCTGGGGTTATTTTTGCACTCAACCTCACTTTCAAATCGTTGTTGTCTCCATAGCTCTGGGGTCCCCTAATCTTTACTACAAGTTGGTTGCAAGGCACCAGATCCTGTCTTCCTTCAAATGTTTATGAGATGCAACCCCTTACGAATAAGTAGTTCCTTCACAGAAGGGTTTCAGTGCAGAAGATGTTTTACACTCTTACGTTGATCAGTGCATGGCCCGTCAGGATGACTGATTAAAAGCCTCAATGTTTCCTCAGGTTGCTCTCTGAGAAAACTTGGTGCTGAGAAAATCAGACCATATTTCTTCTTTGTTTACAGTGGTGGCACTGACTTTTCACGGAGGAGCAGTTAATTTGAGGAGAACTTTGCTTTTATGGGACAATAGGTCAGGATGTCATACAACACTCTTCCTCTGCAGCCCCACGACAACAAATGGATAGGAGGAGACATATCTCTGCCTGACAGTCTTCCAGCTCCCAAATGGTTAGATGGTGAAGTGTGATTCCTTTTCAGCCTTTGAGAGATTTGAAGATGAATTTCAGGCTTTTCCTTCTGCCCATACTGAATGCAACAAGCAGTGTCTTTCTGAAGAAGGAGCTGCAGAAGCAGTCGGGCACCATGGTTAGGACAGCTCAGGGTGGCTTTGAATGTCGTGTTCCCTGAGCTGAGCTGTCTGTGTGCCCTGCTGGCAATTAGCAGAACACTGAGACAAGGGTTTCCCACTCCACTGGGGAAGTGCTCAAGACACTTCCTGGCATATGCAGCCATGATGCCAGGGTGGCTGGCCTGTTCAAAGTGCTGCAGCTGAAATGTGGGCAGCAGCCACAGCCTTCCTTCTCAGTGCTCAGCCTGGCCTCTTTCTGTTTACACTTGGTTTGGGCTGATAGCATTTCTCAAGGACAGGGAAGTCCCCTGGGTGTGCCAGTCCCCTTCTCAGGCTGTTGGGGTCTAACTGGTGGGGTTGGATAGGGGCAGATTGGAGGAGCCTTACAGCCAGTTGCCCAGCAGGCAGAGGGAGCTTGTTCTTTGCTAAGGGAATGTTTGGAGGCTGAGCTGCAGCTGGACTGTCCTCCAGCACATGGGCAGGCAATGTAGAGTTGAGAGAATGTTGCCAGGCCCATGTCCCAGTAAGCAGGGCGGAGATGACCACCTCTGACAGGTGATCTCCACCTGTTTCGCAGGGAACTGGGGGCATGAGGAGACCACAGCAGTATGGCTGCGTGCCCACTGGCTTCCTTGAAGTGGGTCTTGATGCAGGGTACAGATAATGGGATTTCTGCAGTCTGCATAGGTACAAAGGGCAGTGCTGATGCATGCTGTTTTAATGTCCACTCTTCCTGCTCACTCTGTTCTTTTACTACCCTCTGAGAAGGATGGTTGGACCTGCCCCACAACCTCATGCATCAGGGACAGTGGAAGGAAACCTCATCCAGCATGACAACAGAGATGGCCCCAGCTTTGTGTCCACAGTTAAACCCTGGACCTCATAAAACAAGACTTCTTCTAAATCAATGGGGAGAGATAAACATGCTTGGGAATGGGGAATCTTCCCACTAGTCTTAGATGCTGATTGCAGAGCAATCCTTCTCCAACTATGCCTTGTCTCTCCCTGTTGGCTGTGGACAGATGCCAGATGACTGTTTTAGAGAAGGCAGCAACTTCTGAAAGGATAAATTTAGATGAAGCCAATTCCCTCCTGAGAGCATAAGCTTGCATAGCTGTTGTCTGGTCCTTATGTTTTAGTAATGTCCTATTCCTCTCTCTGAAGGCTAAAGAGCACATACTCCTACTCTTTTTCGGTGATTGCTCAAGGACTTTCCTCACTCTGGGCGACTGCTTGAAAAAAAACCATCCAGCTGATGGCAAGAAGAAGGAGTGCAAGGCTGACTGAAAGGAGAGGGAAGGAGCTGGAACTTCGAAGAGTGGCACAGGAAAGTAGAACAAGAGTCATTGTCCACAGAAATATTTATTTATTCTAAGTCAGTATGCAAACACAAGACACAGCTGTTGGCTTTAATTACAGAGACTGTGATTGGTAGCAGTCTCCATCTGTAACCTGTGAAGGGATTATTTTACAACTTTTTACAGTCTTGTTAAGGATTTTAAAACCTTATTCCAGGGAAACTGTTCAAAAGGCAAGCTTTAGTCACAAACACTTTTTACATTTTAAACTTAACAGAATCAGTGCAAATACTCTACTAAGAAAATATTTGAGCCTTCAAAGTATAGATATACAAATGGAAATGAAATTAGTAGTAAGTATGAGGTAGACTTTATCTGTGTCTAAAGACTGCATTTGCAGTAAATAACAGATTGGATAAAATTATTTACAGGTCCATGAACAGTTCCAGTAGAAATGAAACAAAACCTCAATAAAATAATCATACGGTAGAGTGATTCAGTGTGAGCTGCTTACTGTCAAGTGTTTTAGTTAGGATTTTAGGGCCTGAGTATTTGCAATACTCAGCTCCATTAGAGCTTCTGCTTTTGATATTTTTTTAAAAAGCAGCAAAGGAATTGTTCTGGCCCAGCAGGCACCTGATAGAGATTGCTTATATACAGCCACTGATGTTTTATTTAAAAGCACATGTGAAAAGCCTCTGTGTATTGAAATAAAAGTTGAAGAGGTGCCTGCATAAGGGAGAGCTCGGCCAAGCAGAGGGTTGCTTTTTAGGGAGGCCAGATCGAGGACCATTGCTCAGAGATGCTCCTGTTCTTCTTTACACTGGGCTGGTGCAGCCTTGCTGCTTAACTGACTCCTTTAGCTCTCCTGGCAGACCTCAGCTTGCCCATGCCCAGTGCTTTGCCATGGTGCACCTTAGTGCACGGAAACAGCCTGAGACCTCCATGTATCACAAGTGGGGAGCAAGAGTGCTCAGGAGTGAATGTGGTGGCTGAGCAGTTTCTCACACGGATGTAGCAGCAGATCTTTTAAGTAGTGCCGCCAATCCTCCCTGCCTCTCACTGCTGCACCTCTACAGGAGTGAGGAACTGCCCTGCCTTTCTGCCCTACCACTTTCCCCACTTCACTGATTTTTTTGAGATTTCCAGATAAAGCCTCTCTTTCCTTATAAAACCTCTTTGCCTAAATTAAGAGCAGTGCTGCAATAAAAAGGCAAAAAAGAAAGAATCTTATAGAGAAACTGGGACCCAATGCAGAGCACAGCAGACAAGCAAATTTTCTACCAAATGTTTTCTTGGTACTGGCCAAGCTCTTGCAAACCCTGACAAAATAAGCGTATGCCAGCCAGCGTATGGTTTGGTTTGCGAACAGGAGTAGGGCTCTGATTCTGCACATGTTCATGTATGTGAGCAACTCCTTGCATCTGTGGAGGGCTACTAAAAACGCCTGCAATTGTAAACTGCCTTTAATGTGTAGGAACTGGACCTTTTTATGGCCAGATTGCCTTTGTTATCTGCTGGGAAAATCTTCCTACATTAGTTTTTCCCTGTTCTCTCAGGAAAGGCTGCGTAACTGTTCAAGCAACCTCTGCTGGCTTTCCGGCAGCTCTCCTTCCATCTGCTTTCATGTGCTAATGTGCTATAGGGGATCATGACAGGGGCCGAGGAGTAAAGTTGCTCTTCATTACATTTCACATCTGAATTAGAGTGAGCCTGCAGATCCTTGCATGACACAGGTTCCAGCCCTCTGTGGCACAAGGAGTGTGGAGAGCTCTCCCCTCTCTCTGGACAAGCAGCCATATGCTTCTTTCCTCACCAAACACCCTTCAGACCAAAGCCTGGCTGTCTCTCACCATCACTGAACCTCTCTATCCCTGCCATCCTCAGCTGTCCTTGCACCATGGATTCACTTGCCTTACCCAGAGGTCTGTGGACATACAAATATAGCTTGGCTACAGACAGGCAGGTGCCCACAGCATGGCAAAGGTGATGGGAATGGGGAGAGAGGTACTCAGTGCGTTACTGGCAAGAGTTTATTCGTAAGACTGGTGTCACCTACATGCAAAAGAGAAAGTCTGCAACCAGGGCAGAGCTGGGCTCCACTATGGCTTTTACATGAGCAAACACAGACACTGCAAGTACCTCGCAAGGCTCATGGTGACAGAAAATGCCTTTGAGGTGTGATTTGGCAGTCCATAGACTCTGACAACCCATAACCTCACGTGCCTGTTGCCTGTAAAATTTGCCTGTGGTGACTGGGCATAAGGGGCACTGCTCAGAGCCCACTTCCAACGTTCTGGAATGTCTGGAATGTCTCCTGCCTGGCCGTATACATGCACCAAAGTATGAGCTAGGTAGGACCCACCCCAGACTGGGGATGGGGACTGCAGGGGGACCTCGCCTTCCTGGAGAGGCACCAGTGTGGATGGGAGGGATGTTGTTGCTGCTCTCTCCTCTTTCACACCTCTTGCTTCTTACTTTGCAAATGGATTTTTTTGTTTTTACTTTTCAAAATGACTCTTGCATTCACCCCCTGTTGTAGGCAACTGGAAGCCAGGCATTTTGTTGCCATGAACAGAGCTGGGCTCTCCTGTGGTGCTAATCAGGCTATTCAAGTCTGTATGTAAGTTAACTTTTATAGCTGGGTCCACCCCAGATATTCAGATCAAGTTGTAGCATTCACTCCAGGTGGTTGGATTAAATTAGTGGATAATTTAATAGGAGTGCTAAATCCTTATGATAACAAGTAATGTGCAGCTTTATCTTGTAATACTTCTATGGGAAGTTTAGAGCTCCTAAAATTAGTTATTTCCACACCACTGTAATAAAATTCCTGTTCCCTATGACTCTTACAGGGCAGAATAGTCAGGACTTTTTTCCCAGATTTATCTCTGAGTTTGTATGTTTCAGCAAGTTAATTATAAGGGGTAGATTTACCAGAAAACCTGCTGCCTGGGTGATAGTGTGACCTGAGCATCTGGGGATGAACAAAGGAAGCACAGAGTCCTGGAACTGGGAGAAGCAGTGTACTGCACTGTATCTTTCACCTGTGCTGAAAGATAAAATACCTGGAAATGGACCTTAATTTTCCCCTGAGGTGAAAGAAAAAACACCACCCCTACTTTGAAACACCTCTCTAGGTGTCATGAGGATGACAGAGAGAAATTCTGATACAGACTTATTTTCCTTCTGTGCCAGTAGCTTTATTTAGGGCCTGCCCCTCTGAGATCTGTCTTTTCTAATGATCAGGCACTTACAGGCTAAGTAGTGAAAATTTTTACATTTCAGACTTCTAATGCATCCAGAAATGTAATAGAAAATTATTATTTTTGATGACCTATCTCACGTGGAAGTGGAGGAAACCTGAAATTAATTCTTAACCTCTAATTTTATGTCTTAGGTTAGCCCAGATGAACCATCCATCTCTGACGATATTATATAAAATCTTAGGTCTCCTGGGACAACCTCCTCAAGTCCACACAACCTCTCCATTTTCATGTGCTGAAGAAATACTTTGAACTGAATGTTTCACTGATATTTGTGACATACATACATCTACACATTGAACTCTGTGTGTGTGGATGATGTCACATATTGATTCATGAATGCTAAAGTAACTATCCTCCAGTTATCAGTCTTACCCTGGATAATCTTCAATGGCTCCTCTCTTGCACAGAATCAGTGAAATTAATTTTTTTTCTGTACCTTTTTCATGGCCGTAACTGTGGAAATTTGCTTTTATATATGTGTTTGTTTCTTACATTCACAGGAGACCATAGTGAGACTGTGTGAAATCAACTACATGTCTACTTGTTTGAAGAGAACCATGTAGTCCTAGATATTTGCATTTGCACTAGGTCACATCCTAATATTTTACCCAAGCAATATCTTTAAGGCAACTCTGACCTCATGGAAGGGATACAATCAACTTGATCTGTTTGATCTAGAAATCGAGGGTGTTTTGTGCAGGGAGGTGTTGTGTGCAAATCACTTGCTTTTTTTCCAGAGATGATGGTTATTCTCTCATTGTCCATCGATACACTAACAACACAGAACAGAAACAATATGGATTGGCACTTTCTCTGAAAATACAGAGGAGGCATTAGCAGCGATGTGGGTGTTTCATAATACTCTCATATTTACTTCCAGCATAGGCATGGCCACTGCTTAGAAATCTGCATATCTTTATGCTCTACTATGACATGATGCCAAAACACCAACAATTCCAGGAATTTAAGAGAATAACTAAATCCTGGGGAGAAACTTCCTTACTTCATGCATGCTTGCCTTGCTTAGAGAATTATATGGGTTATTTGCAGTGTGAACCAAGTCTTCATTCTGCAACTGTCTGCTTCAGTGGGAGTCTTGGTTGGGGAAAGACTTCTGAGTTTTTCTAGTCAGAAGGAAGTTACTTCTTTTATAGGATCAGAGAAGCATGCAGTTCTGTGTGCAGTAATTAAATATACCTCTCACTGTGCAAGAGGCAAACCATCACTTTAGATTAGTTCTCTTTTAGGTGTTTTTCCCTTTGCCATTAGAGTAATTTAACCTTATCCTTCCTGAGAATCCTGATTTGCTTTATGCCAGGGGGCGGATATGTGTGTGCTTCCTGAATATGTGTCATATGCTATCCTGCCACGGAGCATAGTGAGCAATGCTTTTACATAGACTGCAGGGCCCATTTTGCTATCAAAAAGGTAAAACGTGTGTATGTAGGAGGAGGGAAAAGATATATGAATTACAAAAAAATTGTATCTCTGAAATGTGGCTTTACAGCTGTCAGAGTACATGTAATGTTTGCAGCCTATTATTGCCGTATACGAAGCGGTTCCATAGCCTGAGGAAGAACAGATTTGAGCTGCAGAAAAGGCAGCCACGTATGTATTCAAGCCCTTCCTACACCAGCACTGCATTTCAGAGAGCAGATAAATACATTTAAGAGGATGGGTAGAAAAGGATGAAGACAGCTTCCCAGCAAGTTGTAGAAACAAGGTGAATGGTGCCAGTCAAATTAACCACTCCCAACCTGCCTTAGACTCAGAAAAATCATGTCCTGATTTATCACTCTGTGTTTTGAAAGCCTTCTAAAGGAGACCAGACATTGGTCCATTGGCCTTGTTTTGGATGCTGGCAATCACAGTCTGGTTTTCCCTTGTTAGACATTCACATGAGGGTGAGCTTGGAGAGAAGAGGATGTATCAACTTCAAAACAAATAATTTTTTGTCCAGTAGCTCTTCTGTTTAAATAAGGTTGTCTTTACCAAATGTCTTGAAAAAATTTGGGTTATTCTCAGCTGTTCACCTGTTGACGTCCTTACATATAAGGTTCTAGAGAACACATCTTTCCCATTTTCTATTTTAGGTCACCATATATGAATCTTGAATTTTAGATTTCAGACTCACAGTTCCCATTGGGAATGTTTGTTAAGAACTAAAGGTCATTTTATCAGTGACCTAGACTGGAAAATAATCTTTCTGTTTTGGAACACTTCTGGTTCCACTAATTTTCCCATTTTGAGGCAGAATGATCTTGTTACAGTTGGAATTCATGATAAGCCATAGAAAGTCTCTCAAACCAGCGGACACCTGCACAGGAAAATAAAGAAGCCCTCTAGAAGCCTAAATGCTGTATTTCAGTAAGTGCTAACCTCACATTGCATGTGCTGACAGTTCTTGACCACTTGAGGGTCAAGGAATAAATTGCTACAGAAAACTGTTGACAATTTGAGCTAATGAATACATTTAGGGTCATGATCCCTTCAATGGAACTACTTGGGAAATGAGTTTTTCTGAATGCCTAATTTTCTCAGCTTCACTGAAGAAGCAACATAAAAATTGGATTGTCATCTATTCCCAGAAGAGAAGAGAAACAGAGGCTACATGAAACCACAATCACTGGTGTTAAAGAGACCTAGAAAAGTTTCACCCTAGTCTGTCAGTAAGTTTCTGGTAAAAAAATACGTGAAACAGAAGATAGGCAATGACAGTATCAGCCTTAAAACACAGTTTATTCCAAGCACTTAGAGTGCATTTTAGTAGTGAATCTGACCCAAACTCCATCCTGTCTACAGACAAAAGCTCCTCCCCTGAGTCAAATTATGCTTCAACCTTCAGCATGCATGTCTGTCAGGGAGAGACAGACAACTTCCAGTCTTGCAGCTAACCCAGCTGCCTTGCAATTGGGCATCTGGCAACTTGAGCTGGGCTTTGTAGTGTGCATGTTCCCCTCTGTCCTAGGTTGTCCCACTTGAACGTGATGAAACCATACTGCAAAGTAGAAGTTTTCCATTTGTGGTCAAGGTATCTCTGTGAACCTGCAAACTGCTCCTTAGAGGATCTACCAATGCAGATTAAGCCAGCCTACTGTCATTGTGGACACTTGCATTCAATTTACAAGACTTATAAGCCTCCAAGCTGAACTTTTTTCTCTGTGGTGACCAGTGACAGGACCTGAGGGAATGGCCTGAAGTTGTGTCAGGGGAGGTTTCAGTTGAATAGTAGAAAAAGGCTCTTCATCCAGAGGATGGCTGGGCACTGGAACAGCTCCCCAGGGAAGTGGTCACAGCACCAAGCATGACAGAGTTCAAGAAGTGTTTGGACAATGCTCTTGGGCACATGGTGTGACTCTTGGAGATGTTGCTGTGAAGGGCCAGGAGGTGGACTTGATCCTGTGGGTCCCTTCCAATTCAGCTTATTCTGTGATTCATTTAAGTGTCCAAAAATCAAACTTGAAGCTTTCATTATAAGGAAATTGTCATATTTATTCCCTTGCGTTCCCTCAGCCATTTTTAGTAGCCCCCTTAGTCACTCCACCTGCTCCTTATTTTCTCTATCCTAGAATGTCATGAACTCAAACTCAAACTGTAGTGTACACATTACACATCAGGATCACAGCAAGAGGCAGAAGTGGACACAAAAATGTTTGTCAGTGCAAAAATAAGTGACACGTCTACATGGAGGCAGAGAATCTTGGTAGATCAAATAAATATTTTACCCTAACAGTGTTGAAATCTGTCAAAATAGGATGCATACACTAAGAGTAAAATCAAACACTTTATTTCTTCCTGTTATGGCTGCCTGTATTTCTCCAGTTCAAAGTTAGCCTTCAAACTACAGAAAGTTGCTCTTGGTTGCTTTCTCCAGGGGCACAACTGCTAGTGCTTTCCAGATTCCTTTACAGTAACTAGTTGAAAACCATGTATCTGGGGCCTTCTAATGAAGCCTCTAGGTATTTCATTGGAGCTTACGATGCTTTTATTACAAAAAAATCCTTTCAGATTGATTACTGTGATTGTTCTTTTTCCTTGCAGAGTGTAGGTTTGCTTGGGGTTTTTTTGTTTGTTTGTTTGGGTTTTTTGTTTGTTTATTTGTTTTGGTTTTTTTTTTTTTTTTTTTTGGGAGAGAATATTTCCATCTGCTGATGATAATTACCAGATATTACTGGAGAGCTGCAGCATCTGCCTTCACTGACTTCTGGACTGGGGATCCCACCTGTTTTATTATATGCGTGCATACATATGTATGTATATATGCATATTGCACATCCTTCAATGTAAAGATGTGGTTTGGTGATGTGTTAAAGCTCCAACACGTCTAGTGCTTGGTGAAAAACGCCTTGAACCTCTAATACGAAATGTCAGGTGTTTATAAACTCCTTCTGCCTGTTTCAAATGTGTTCAAAGCAGTTTTATGGATTAACTTTCTGTCAGTAGACTTTATACTTGGTCAGTATTGCCTGTCCAAATCCAACTATCCACCGTTATTGCAACAGTTTGTGCTGTTCTTTCTAACTCCTGCTCATTGCCACCCAGCATCATGCCCTCCAGTTGCTGCAAGTTTTGGGCCCTGTGATTCCACTTTTTTTTTGCTGTTTGCTTCTGCTAGGCTTTCATTAACTATGTCTGCACTGAGCTTTCCTTTGCAGCTGATGTCTGCAATGCACCTTTCCTTGGTTACTTTTCTTTGAATGAGACCTCCTGTCTTGTATTAGAATTCTGCACCGCTGAAAGACTGGATTTTCCCCAATACCTCCTGCAGGAGCCAATGCAATAGCCATCCCACATTGGATATACAACATTCTTATCTTCCTGACCCGGCCTTGCCCAATGGAGCCCTGACTAGAGAGAGGCAGAGGTTTTAGTCCTGCTGGCTGTCAGGCTACAAAGGCTGTTTTGCAGCACGATGTCGCTTTCTGAACCCTAGTTTCAGAGATGCTTCAGCAAAAGCAGTGAGGCAAAGGCACAGAGGCAAGGCCATCTGTCCTTAGAGGACCTAAAAGAGGACTGGGGTTGTCAGTGGGCAATCTGGAATTGGGACAGGGAAAGCTTGCCTGTACTATGGCATGTCTGACTGCAGCCTGGAAAGTGAGGAGCAGCTGTTTCCTGAGTTCAGGAACAGAGCCAGTTCCCCTGATCCCCACAAAAGGCGAAATCCAAAGATAAGGAAGAGAGTCCTGAGGGAGAGAAGGAAAATGGTTGGGAATCTCCTTAGTTCTCAAGTGTCCACAGAAAAGTCCGGAAACAGGACAGAGACACCAGCCAAGGAAAGAGGCTTATTCCCCATATTTTCTCCTCCATCTTTTGAACATTTTGTATCAGAAACAGCATAGCACTGATACTTCTTCAACTTCTCGTGCCTACACAGCTTCTGATCTCTGACCAGAGCCAGGAATTCACAACAATGTTCTTCTGATCCCAAACACGTACACCTGTACCTCTTTACCTGTCTGAAGGGTTTTCCCAGGCCCATTACAGCAGCTGATCCACAACATCTCCCGGGAAAGCCAGCCTGGCCCTCTAGCGTCAGGTTTCTGTGAAAACCAGCTGCTCTCTGGTCCCAGAGATGTTCCTTTGGCTGGTGTTGTGAGGTACATAGCAGCCATTAAAACACTGGAATGCGTGTGTACACAGATATATGTGTACATACAATGCACAGCAACGATGATGGTTTGACTGGAAAAAGGCTTTGATGAAGTAAAATTACCCTGTGCCTCTACTTAACCCTTCCTGATCCTCACCAATCACTCATCCAGCATCAGCTTATGTATCACAACTCACACCATTGCACTGCAACTCAGCACAGAGCTGCACTGGTCCCTGTACTGGCCCTGGGATGGAATTAGTTCACTGCTAAGCTTTCCTCCTGTCCAGCTGTCCAGAGACTTGAGCCAGCCTGGAGACCAGCTGTGCCTCTGCTGGGAACATGACTGCCCCAAAACACTGGGAGCTATCTGGTGTGTGTCATCCCTGCCTGTCTCCCTGGTGAATTAGTGGCACAGTGCAGTGAGACTTTTGCAGAAGGACAGCTGCCCACAGAGCTGGCCCAGGCAGCTGAGAGATGCTGGCAGCAATCGTCCTAAAATAGTGCAGGGTGGGAATACAGCTGGGGTGTGGATGGTGGCTGCTTTCATTTTCTTGCTTGAGAAGAATAGAAACCTGTAGTTGAAACCCGACTGCAAGGCCCAGGTGTGCCCCTCATCCTGGAGGCTGGCTGCTTTGGGGTCACCCAACACTGAGTTTACTGTGGGAGGCAGGAACTCCCTGGTTCACGGGGAGCATGTTCTGGGTGAATGCTATTCACAGTTTGGAGCAGAGGTTTCTGCTCTTGCTGTTGTATGCCATACTTGTGAAGTGGGATTAGCATTGGGAGATACTTCAGGTGGTGGAGGCATAACAGTATGCACAAGAAACTTAGACTGTCTCTTCAGCACCCGCCATCCCTTGTGCTTTTAATCACCCTCTCCAGCATTATATTCTAGGCCAAGTCAGTAGTGCAGCACTACGTCTGGCACAGGCCCTCTCTTGGAGTCGTGGAGGTGAGATGATTCTAAAAGTGCTGTAAGATAACCATAAGGATTTCTAGTCCTACCTGCTAAACTGCCTCCATCCCTTCCTGCCTGGGTTCTCTCTTCCCCATGTTTTCCAGGTGGAAAGCTGTTTCTTTTTTCCCCTCATGGTTCCACTTTCTTTTCATTAAATCCTTTTGATCTCTGTATTTAAACAGTGTTGAAATGATTATTTCTGAGGATGGGATATCAAGGATTGCAGAAAGCCTGGAACAAAAAAAGGTGCATTTGAACATTGCAAGAAAAGCAGAATATGCAGAAAGACTGTTACTGATTCCTTCTTGTTTCTGCACAGTTGAGTTATGACCAGCACCCCCAACAATTATCTTATGCAGTAGTAATTAGCCAGGACTTCCCCAAATCTCAGTGGTGTATGCTGGTATGGAGACAGCTGGTCCCACCTGTCAAAGTCCCACCAGCTGTCGTCTCTTCCTGATGCCATAAATATCATTCTGAATTATTGCTTAGGTGAAGGGGAACCAGGTGAGACAATGGAGATTAATTCCTGTCTGACCCTTCATTGTGTCAAACGCAAACCATTTTCATCTTGTCAGCATCAATAAAAGACAGAAATAAACTAGAGGTTTTGCTTTCCATCACTTGCCTTCCCTTCTCTGAATGGCACTGCTGTTTTCTTGAGATCTGCTTGTTCTCTGTAGCAGTTTTTCTTTCAGATTGGGTTATAATACTAAATGGGGCAACGACTTTCAGCCGGATCATAAGACAAGGATGTTTAATGGGTCATGCCCAGTACCAAATGTAGAAAGAAAATATTAGACCCAACTGAAAATTAGATCATCTAGAAACAAAGTAGGGTCATAGCTGGCATAGTTTGTTCATCAGTTTAAAAAACCTGATCTGTAATTTACCAAACAGTCCTGAGAAGTTTCGTGAAGATGAAAGCAATAGAATTATAGAGGAAATATTCAAAACACACAAAATGTGATAAAAGTTATTTTCCTGCCTAGAAATTAAACCTAATGAGTTTGAATTTTAACAATTTGTATTTCAGAATGACATCTAATTCTGCATCAGAATCCCACTGCCTGTCTTGTGAGGTCAACAGAAACTTGTTTTTTGAACCTGTATCCCTTGGGGTCTGTCTGAAGTCTCCAGCTGAACACGGCAGAACTGCCCCTCGTGGTCTGGAGGGTTTGTGCCACAGCACGACATGTTTCAAATACACCTCAGCTGAATCCCCTTGGTTCAGAAGTCCTCTCAGTAATATTTCTGTTAAGAGGAAACAACAAAATGAAGCTCAAACTCCTATACCTGTAGCTCAATTTCTTACCCTTCAACTCTGACTCAAGAGGGGACAGTTAACCAGGTGACTGTTGTGAGGGTGGGGTGAAGGAGGAGGAGATACCTATGAAAATATTCAAAGCTGCTCTGATGGGGATGTGAAGTGTTGGGGCAAAAGAGCCAGAGAAACACCAGATTGTGAGGATGAGGATGATTTAATAGGCATATCAGCAGCTTTTCTGCAGCAGCATGAGGGCTTATGAAAATGAAAAACTCAAATTTCTTATGACTCCCTTAACCACCCTGACAGCAATAAACTAGACCTCACAGGTGAAGTGCTTGAAGTGTTCCTCTCCTCTTTCTATATATAGTCCGAAACCACAACAGGCCGTTTCTATTTATGGAAATCTAATATTACACAGACAAAAAAAGAGTAAGTAGAAAAGTAGAAGAAAGATGGACAGAGAAAAATAGTTCCGATTATTCAGTAGAGTAATCCAGGTTGCAGAGACAAAGGTGACATTTTAACACTTTGCTCTTATACCCTGTCCTTTGTACACACTCTTATCCTGGCTATAACTTGCAGTTGTCTAGAGATCTCTTGGGATGTAGTCACATTATTATTTTGCTGTAATATACCCCTGGGATATGGAATGGATATGCAATAATTGCTTAGTTTGTGGGAAGATTTCTTCAAATGGTTCTTTGGAAATTGAGGTACATCCCACCTAACTGCAGCTGTAAAGTACTTTTAACCATACAAGGTTGCATTGGTATCAGTCGTGTTGCTTTTAAATTTTTTTTTCTTGCTTTCACCATTCAGAGAGGGAAACCTGGGGACTAGCTATCCTTATTTCCATTCCTAAAATTATCTGGAGTAAAGTCTCTTTGGATCCTGTGTGGTTGATTCAATGGTAAATCAGTTTTTCTGGGTTTTGTTTGTTTTCCTCCTCCAGGACCAAGCCCTTTGTTACTGCCTTTGCCCTTTCGCTGCTCTGTGCACCCTTCATGGTTATAGGTGTGCATGTTTTATTCATAGCCTGGGGTTATCTTTCTGCCAGTACCATTCCTCCCTTTTGGTTTTTTTTTCCTTCTGCCCTCAAGTCAGTGTACAATATCAAGTGCATCTGTTGTTTATTGATTTATGCAGTGCTCTGAGACTGTGCTCATGAAGCCTTTTACAAGCAGAGAAGACTTCATTTATAACTGAAATACTGGGACCTCTCGGCTGGAATGAAACAGCCGGATAACAGCGCCAGTAACACAACTCAGCAGCTCTCAGAGAGAAACTGAAGAATACCATATCTAATTGAAGCAACAAGGGATAGTGAACTACTGTGGCAAGAATGTGATTGCTTATGCTGGAGACTGGCCAAGACACTAGGGTTAACATTACTTCTCTAACAAAACACATGCTGGGACCTTTAAACGGCTACTGCTAATTATGATTACCCCAAATAACACTGTCTAAACCACCTTTTGCTATCACATCACAGTATCAACTTTATTATTATTAATGCATCCTTCAGAATGGTCTTTTTGCAGCCTGCCACCCAACCAAGTAATTCACAGAATGCTAATAAAGCTGTACCCAAATTGCTTCAAATCAGCGGACTGAGCATGAAAAAAAGTCCAAAATAAATATAACTCCTACTTTCAGATGAGTTTTATTTGTAGCAAAATCTAAAAATGTAATAAAATATAACTTGAGTAGAAAAATAGTGCAAATGGGTAGGTGGATTTGGCTGATGAATTGAATTTAGCTCTACTGTCCTGAGTCTGTAAAGAAAATAAATAGATTGAAATTTCTCCTGTACTGTGTTGTACAGTGGCTGGAAAGATTCCTATAAACTTTGAGGGATAAGGTAGCACAACTTGTGTCCATCTCACTTTTGTCCATCAATTCTATCCTACTGACATTTGAAGAAATGTAACTGTGTTGGTCTCAGAGATACTCATAGTCAAAGAAAACTTAGCAGTTTAACACTTGAGCTTCGCAAATGCATTTAAAATTACATGACCAAAATGGTTGCAGTTTCATTAACTACTAGTCAGGTTCAACTGAGGAAAATTTGGCTCATAATGTCTAGGCTTGAATGATAATCACTAATGGCACTCAGCAGATGCCTTTAAATGTGTTTTCTTTTTCTACTTCTCCATTAACTATCATTTAATGGTGTATTGCATATCTTTATGTTTAAGTAAAAAAATACAGCTCTTTAGGTCTAAAATCTCTATCAGTTATTTTAAATAACAGCCCATGCAGGAGATAGCTGGCCAGAAGCATGAGAAATGCAGAGAGACGTGTTCAAGCCTGTACCATCACCATAGTCAAATCCACAGCTCCCACAGCTTTCACCCAATGGTTCAGTGGCTGATACCTTTGCTAGTGGGCTCCAGAGCTATTGAAGTTTGGCTTCTGTCAGACCCAGGGATGGAAGGGCAAGTCTCACCATCCTGTTGTGTTACAGAGCCCTCATTGCCCCTTGCATGATGCAATTCTAGCTTTTAGTGTTTTCCCAATGTCTGGGAAGGGAGTACCCCCGAGTAACACCATTCTGGCCAGGGGCAGTGCTTCAGAGCCTGTCAGTGGATCTCATGGCCATTGGCACAGAGCAGAGGGACAACAACAGATGTCCATATTAGTGACACTCCTCTGGGTATGATCTCCTTAACTTGGATTTCATGTCTAGGCTGGTTTGGGGCTTCTGTGAAAAAGGTGTTGAAGGTGAAGCATGCATGTATCCATATTGGCTGTAATGGGACCATTCCCATGCCTGCGGATTAGCGACTGTAACTACCTGTAAGAATGAAGCTGTAAGTTTTAACTTTACAAGGACATCACTAAAGGCTTCTGCTAAACCAGCAGGCAGGAGGGAGGTCTGGGTACAGACAGCCCTTCAAGTTCCTCACTGCACATCTTTAACAGGTCGCTTTCCACCCAGCCCAGTGCCTGTCCATGGAAGCGTAATAGAGGTTCACACTCTCACGCTTGGAAGCAATGCTTAGAAAGAGTTACCAGCCTGTTTTCCTGAGGACACTGCCACAGGGAATACAGTGATCTAATAGCAAGATTTTTAATTAATTATATTATCTCTCCCTGCCAGTGTTGCCTCTCTCATGTCTTTAACTGATCATGTCTCCAACAGTACTAGAAATACTGAAAGAAAACTATCCTGAGATCTGGGGAAAATTTAGACCCCATGCCACCCTCTTGCTCCGTTTTTCTCAACATACCAGAAATCAAGATGTGCCAATAGCATCTTCCCTCTAAACAGGTTTAAGTATATGATATTATCATAGGTTCTCACAGTCTTCTTAAATTATGGGTTTGTGTGGGTTATGTGTGTGGTTTTATAAATTATTTCTTTCATTTCTGCAGAGCTGAGAGAGCTCTGTGATGAATAATAGTCCATATTTGCAGAATTTATATTACGAGTAGTTAGAAGGATAGATGTTCCAGTCTACTGAAGATTTTAAAATCTGATTTGCTTCTGAAGAAGAATAAACTTGAATGTTTTAAGGCTTCACAAAGAAGGACTTTAAAAAATACTTTAGATAAATACAGAGTTCAACAGAGTGCAGTATTTTATGTCAGTGCTTACTTGTTTTTCTGTCTTGAAATATATAATAAAAGGTGACTGTAATTGGAGAGGAAATTCATTTGTGCAGTTAATGAGGCATTTTTATTTATGAATACAATAAACAAATAGAATAAAATGTTGCATTGTCCAAGAATGTATGGCCTCATCAAAGTTTCTGTATCCAAGTTCCCTTGGGGAAGATGTTTCAGCCAATAGAGCTGAGCTTGACTTAGAATTCCCTGAGGTGCCACAAACACGCAAACCCTATTTTTCAGGCTGGGTTTCAGGCCATGCAGAGAGCTGGTGCTTCTCCCAGCACTGGCACACAGCCTGCAGGGGCATGCAGGCTGGTGGGGACAGGGGGGCAGCAGCAGTGCCTGGCTGAGTGAGAGTGGGAGGGTGCTCTTGGTGTCCCTGGAGGTTGTTGTCATGCCTACAGCAAAACACCCTCATTCTGAAGTACTGTGGCCAGGTGAGAGGTCATGTGGCTGACATTTCGAAAAGCATGTAATGGATCCTGGAAAAGGGAGAGGTTTTGGAGGAATTCAGATGTTTGGCCACCAATTTGTCCTGCTGCATATAAGTAAAGTATTTTTGGAAGGAACTGCGAAGTTTGGTGCTCTGCGTGATGTGGAACTCCCTAGGAAAGAGCTGAAGTTCCTCTGGCACTGACTCACACTGCCCTGGCTGATGGCACTTGTTCCTCGACAGACACAATAGTAATTTAATATTGTTTTTCAGTTGGATTTCTTGGGTTTTAGGAACTTGCACTAAAAACGTCTTTAAAAACGTGCTGCAAAGCTACTTGGGATTAGATTCCTTTAATGGCTGCTTACTGAGAAGAGTAGATTAGGAAACCTCATCTGGGTGCATGAAGTCCCCGGGAAGAAGGTTTTGGGTTTAGCAAACATTAGCCATTTCATGCTAAGGTAATCCTGAGAGATTAATTCCTTACTGTTCAATATACATTTTATGGTCTCAAAATAACTATCTATGAAATATCAGAAATCATTTTCCCCATAATACAGCATTAGAAGGTGATGGGCAATCCTGAGACACCTACTGCAACTAGAAAAAGGAATAAGAAACAAAATTAAGACAACCTATACAGTGTAAGTCACACAATACCAAGAGTACAATGTCTGTTTGTATAAATTAAGATATTTAATTACCAACTGAGCGGATTACACTCAACTACAAAAATGATGAATAGTTGTGGAAATAAGTCCTGGATTAGTTCTGTGCAATAACAGCTACAAAAATAAGGGGATGAAAATTTGTCATCTCAGGTGACTTTTAGTTATTCTAAATTAATCATTAACCTGACACCTTCCACCAACAGAAAATGTAAACTTTCAGAGGAATCACATTTTTAAAAAGCTGTTTACAGCATTAAAGTAATTTCGATCTCGGGGCAGGATGTGGGGGGAATTTCATCATTATGGAGTCCTGGACAGAAGGTACATACTCAAGAAGTGTGCAGAACCAGGAGCAGCATCACAGATACCTTTCCTCCCTGAGGGATGTTGCTTCAAGCTGAGGAATCCCAATAACCAAATTCATATAACCCAACCATTCCTAACCCACAAGATTTGCAGGGATTTCTCCTTCCCCACCCCATTTTTATGTTTCAAGTTTTGCAGGCAGGATCATTACATATCCAGCTAATTTCTGGCATGCAGGTATTTTGGGTAGGGGGATAAACTGATTTGTCAGTGTAAAGAGATGTGTGCCTCACAATGACCTAACTATCTTCCCAGCAAAGTCTCACATAGATGTAATTTCTTTACTGTAAAGGAAAATATATTTTGAATAGATAGATTTGTTCCTGCCTAACTGTGAGGGGGACAAGGCACTGTGGGTCTATTTGATGTGTAGTGCAACTCAGCCCCAAGGGTTGGGGAAGGAGCTCTGCTCCACCAACTCCCTCCAGTGAATTCTCATCTGTACCTTTGTCTCATGAATAAACTGATGTTTTAAGGAAACCCATATGTCTGTGTCATCAGTTTCTTATCCATGCAGAAATCTTATTTTATATCCTGCTACAGTTGTGTTTACATAGCAGTAACGTGGATCATATTTGTATTTTTATAACTGAGGGTAAGGTAGAGCATGCCAATCAGCTCATGCTGTGTTTGGGTTTGTTTGGGATATGCAAACATCTCTTTGGCAAAAATTCTGCAGAGTTTCTTAGCATGGAAATTCTGGTACTCTCCATGAAACATAGGTGCCAGTTTGAGTGGGTCTTGCTCTCTTCAGAGAGCTAGGAAGGGCAGATATGAACATTCAGATTGCTAAGACTGTTTGGTTTCAGCTATGCCAAAAATAACTTCTGTTTTCCACAACTATTTTATTCTACAGCAGGTTTACTCTGACTGGTGTCTGGCTCCAATAAGGGACAGCAATTTTTGCCTTAATTGCTACATCGCTAATTGCTAAAGTGGTTACATAGCTTGAATTACAACTGCAAGAATTTTTCGTTTTTTTCATAGATCTAGCCAGAAGTCTGCTCTCTTACACTTTAGATACTGACAGTGTCTTCTTCATCAAATCATAGTTTCAAGATCAGAAGGCACCAGTAAAATAATGTAGACTGGCTTTTTGTATAAGAAAGTCAAAGAAACTCAGATACTCTTTACTTATGAGCCCCTAAGCATCTGTTGTATTCACAAGATATTGAAAAAAAAATTAAAGATAGCACATAATGAAGAATCCACCAAAGCACTTGTTAATTTGCTCCATAGTTAAATCTCCTAATGCTTAAAAATGTCCTTATTTACAGCTTGAATTTATATAGATCCTGGATATCAGCATGATTTTAACTCCTGGAGTATGGGGTAGTAATCTGCAGAAATTCTTTTTTCTATATGGGTTCTTGTAGATCACTTTCAACACCTTTTGATCCCTTAAATAACATTAATAAATACAGCTCTTTGAGCATCTCACTAAGTTTTATAGGCAACAAATTGCTTTTGTGGCCCTCTTCTGAGCCTTTTCACATTTTTCACCATCTTCCTCTCAATGCATCTATCAAGCCTAGACACACTGGCTACATCTAGAATAGTAAATTAAACAGAAAACTGTTTGGGTGCTTGAACTTGACTGTGCCTGGTGTTAAATTGTTAGCACAGGCCCTTGCATGGTTTTTCCCTGGATCAATGAGACAGATCCACTCATCCCAGAGAGTGTCTGAACGCAGTTGGGGCTTAGCACAAGCCAGCAGTTGTTCCCAACCAGCAGCTCATCTGCAGTCACAGTAGTTTAGAAATTAGGATAGTTTACAGGCGCGGATATGGGCCATTTCATGCCAGCCTTCCTCAGTGCTAGCGGGCAGCACAGGGTGCTTGTAAGTTACTGCAGAGACGCAGGCAGTAGTCTGGGGCAGCCTTACAGTGCTGCATTTGGAGAGGGGAACACTACCTTCTTGTTCCTTATTCTTATCTATTGTTCATGCCTTCAGATCTACACTTCTCACCACTCCATTGTCCTTGGAGCTTGTAGCGATATTATTATCTACTGCATTCCCAAAATATTGTTGTTGTCCAAGGATCCCTGGAATTTTTTTCCTCTTTTTTCTTTCAATTTTTTTTTTTTACAATAGGAAGGTAGCAGGGACAAAACTTGTATTTCTAAAGGCATATTTTAAAATTTGACTGTATGTGTTATTTATCTAAGCACCCTTTATGAGTGTGGGTGCGCTTTCAACATAAACATTCTGCTCTCATCATGATATATCACTTCATCATTTTTACTATAAATTATTTTACAATTCCTTCCAGAAAGTAGTACTAATGACAAGATAATGAATAGTGTTGTGCCAAGAATGTCTGGGAACTCCTAGGAATTCTAAAAGTTCAGTAGGGGAGTGTTCTGCCCTTTGCCATTAATGTTTGGGATGTATTACATACCTTACTGGTAATCCATTCTTTTGGCTACACTGATTTCACATATCCTCATTGTTTCAAACTGGAGTGCTGTACACTTCCTCCCCAAAAGCCTCAAAAAAGCCTTTTTGGTCAATGTAGCAGTGGCAAGGAGAAAAAATAAAACCTTTCCCAGAGAGAAGGGAGTAAAGTTGAAGAAGGCGAGTAGAATCCAGTCAGCTCTGGATTTCAGCCCTCTGGAGACCTCCCAGACGCCATGTCTGGGAGAAAAGTATGTGAACTGAAAGTCCTCCTACATTTGTAAAGAGGCATTTTTAGTGATAATGCAAACATATTTAGCTCCCTCCCAGTTGCAGAAAGACTGAATTCCTAACCTGAAGTAGAACTACTCTTTTCTCTGGTAATTTCAAGATCTAAGCTACATTGTCATCATTCATCATTATGTGGAAGGTGCTTGTGTGTCAGCTTCACACTGTCACTTAACTGGTTAGTCAATGCGTATTTCACATAATCTCCTGATAGTTTTCAAGCAAGGAGTTAGAATATTCTGAGGTTCCTAAAAGTCACCTCAATGATGAATTAACTCAGCACTGGGTTTCTGCATCTCTGCTAATGGCAGACCACAGAATGATCTATGGCATCAAGATCAAAAGGGATATGTTTGGGGACAAAGTTGGCAGCTTAAATTAAACTATTTTTACTTCACATTTGGATTACTATAAGCTTTGATCACCTTACAGGTGGCAGTTTTTAAAGATGCACTAATTTGATTGATTATAAACTTATCACGATACCACAAGATATCAGTGCAATGTCTCAGTCCATGTCTAATCTGGATTGTTACCTACTGCAGAACATAGTCATGTCTTAATCAAGATTTTGGTGAGGTTTAAAATAAATACATTTTTGCTATAGCATTAGTGCTATTGTTGTGCTACTCAGTTGTTTCTCAGATATTGAATCATTACCACTTGGGGTACATATAGAGGAGAAGGGCAAGGCAGCAAAGAGTTGAAAAGAGGGTGGTTAAGTGACAGTCGTGCAGCAGCTTCAGTGTAGGAGTTCACAGATCCTTAAATTCCTCTTGCTGATTGTAAAAAGCTCCATTCCTCCAGGATGGGAAGACATTACACCTTGTTCAGTGAGAAGGGATGTTCTGCTGAGCTGCAGTACATACAGGGACATTGTAGAACATATCAAGGAGACCTCCAAAGTGGAGAGACTGTGATGCTGGACTGAGAGGTCATGAGCTCAGTTCGGTTTGAGAAGTCTTGTCAGAGAAACCAAATGTGTCTTTCTGCTTAGCAAATTATTTCTTCCGGAGGTCCCAAAAAGAAAGAATGAAACCATGTCTGCAAATAAAATTACAAAGGTCAGAAAGCACTTAAAAATTTGACATGCCTTCACCCAAACTTACCTCCAGGTTTCCTTATCTCACCATGCAGGACTTCTGGACTTTTCTGTCCTTTTCCTCTTTTCACTTCTTCCCCCTGCTCTCCTCTGCCTCCAGTCCTTCCCCAGCTAGGCAGGTTTTTCATACAAAAGGTTGCTGGGATTTTTTTTTTCTTTGCTGGCTATTCTGACTGCTCTCTCCTCTTCCCTTCTCTCTAAAAGGCCGCAGAAAAGTACTGCAGAAGATGCAGTGTGGTTTAAAGGTGCAAAGCCCAAGTGAAAGAGGCTGGAAATTTATGCTCTGAAATTTGTGAGAATCCTTTGCACATCATGCGCTTTGCATCTCCGGTAAATGATAGGTGTTTTGTATGGCCGTGTCCCAAGGACAGAAAAAGGAACCAAGTTAGAGTTCTTAAGGAGATAATTTTTTGGCTGCTGGAGTAGTCCTGCAGAAGGAATTGAACCAGGTCAGGTGGTAGTTACTTTTGGGTGACTAGGGAGTCAGGCAGATTCTAGAAAATTTGCAGAAGAAATTGGCATTGTTAGGTGTGCTGAGGTTTTACAAATCTGGAAGTTTTATCTAAACTAATTGATCACAGGATCATAGGATAGTTTGGGTTGGAACGGACCTTAAAGATCGCCTAGTTCCAGCGCCCCTGCCATAAGCAGGGAAAATTTCCACTAGACCATGTTGCTCTTCTGCTGCCGTGGCAGTATGTGTGCGTGGTCTCCTGGTACTGCTTATCAAGAGTGGAGTAACTCAGGATTTAGTGCGGGTGTCTTCCAACATGCAGGGGGGCACCTAAAACCCTCTGTTCTAAAACACGGCCGTATCATCACTGCCTGCAAAGGGGCAACCCTCTCCCGCTGAATCAGAGGAAGCTGTGCTCACACCACGTCGGCACTGATGGCTTTTTCTTGGTATTACCGGAGGGTTTTTTCCCCACTCAGAGGAAACTGGACTGTCAGAGCGCAGGATGCTTTACCTCCCCCGCGAGGGGCTCGGCTCCCAGCCCCGGGGGGCTGCAGCTCGGCGGGGCCGGCGCCGCTCCCGCCCAGGCGAACCCCGCGGGCCGCCGCGGTGGGAGGGGAGCCCTTCCACAATTACACAGCGCCACCTGCAGGCCGCGCCTGCGTGCAGGCCCCGCGTGCGGCCCGTGCCGCCCGCCGGCTCTGCCGGTGGCCCTCAGGGTGGATGCGGCGGCACGGCTGCGTCTGCGTGGGGCAAACAACCGCAGCGGCTTTCCCGGCTTGCTTGGCCCCTGGCTCAGGGAGAACAGGAGCACCCCCTCGTGTTGTCACAGGATGAAGGACATCGGACCTGCCCCTTCCAGGGTAACCGCCTTCAGGAAAGACGTGAGAGCTGGGGTTGTTCACCCTGGAGAAGTCTTGGGGGAGACATTATTGCAGCCTTTCAGTATGTAAAGAAGGCTTAAAAAGGAGGGAGAGTGATGTTTTATATGGGCAGAGAGTGACAGGACAAGAGACAGCAGTTTAAAACTGAAAGAGGAGACATTTAGATTAGATGTTAGGAAGAAATTCCTGACTATGAGAGTGTTGAGGCACTAGCACAGGTTGCCCAGAGAAGCTGTGGGCTCATCCCTGGAAGTCTTCAAGAACAGGTTGGATATCATTGAGCAACCTGATCTAGTGGAAGGTGTTCCTGCCCATGACAGGGGAGGTGGAACTAGATGATCTTTAAGGTCCCTTCCAACCCAAACCATTCTATGTGTCTAGTGGGAAATAGAATTCACCCTGACTGAATGTGCTTGCTCTTGGATGTACTTTTCCATTAAAAGAGAAAAAAAAAGGCAAAAAACTCACCCTTACTCCTGCTCCTGGACTTCCCAGGTGAGAGACAGAGCCAGCAAAATAGAGAGAAGAGACACAAACTGATGTTTTAACATTGATAACTTCCCCTTTAAATCACAAACTTTTTTTTTTCCTTGAGTTTTAAGCCCCCTGCTGTTGGCACATTAAAATGTCTTCTGAATCCCTGACTACTCCTAAGTCATCAGCACTAGATTGTGGACACTTCTGCTGATACTTATTTTTTTACTAATATCTCTGCTGTTATATGAATTGTGCTAAAAGAACCATGACCGATTTTATTTCTTTCCTTTTTTTTAAATGCTGAGGGTCTTTGTCTTTATTTTCAAGAATGCATTTTCCTGAAATCCAGGAATTTTTTCCCTGGATTTTTCCCCAAAAAATTGGGGAATTTTTTTTCTGCTGCCCAGCTGCATCTTTCCGACAAACTTGCAGAATGAAGGCAAGTTTACTACGTCCTCCAGGTATATCAATAGTTCTTCAAAAAATAAACCCCACAAACCCAACAAATCCAAACATTTTAAAGAAGTTGAGTACTTTAGAATGGATTAAATGGGCCTCTATGGAAAAAGACAGTCACCTATGACTCAAGGTGGAAGATGGTTTGCACTTGGCCACGGCTGTGCTATTGTACCTTGGCTTGTACCCAGAGCAGTGCCCAACTTCTCCCATGTTTAGGTGGTGTTTTGTCCCAGCCGCAGCTGGAGTTCGCTGTTGTTGCTGTGAGCCTTCTCCAGATGTTCGTGGCATGCTGGCAGCAGAGGTGGCAGTGTGATCTTTGTCTCTTATAAGCTGGCCCAGGGGCCTCCATCCTTCAGCCTGCCCTCCTGCCCGCTCCAGGCACCCAGGACTCCCACAGGGAACCCAGGATTACAACACTGCTGCTGCCTGCAGTGAGGGTAGCTCTGATGTTCTGTGCCCATCTCTGCACTGTCATTATCCCTGTGACACCACCCTGTGATCAAGATCACAACAGTCTGGATCTTAGCTTCGAGGACCTTAACAATGCCTCCTTCAAGGGATGTATAAGTAGTGGGCTGTTTTGTTGCTAGGAGAGACAACTGAACATTAGCTGCTGTCTTGGGAGTGCCCTATGGCTTCAGGCACTCCCAGGACTTCCCAGCTCAGCTACGTGTGACTGCAACTCTTTTGTTCAGATCAATATCTAAGCCCCAAAATCATCCTTCTCTAGTACGCTGGGAGTTGTGTGCTCTGAAGATGCATTACCATCCAAGCCTGTAACTTTGTACAGTCAGGAATGGCAGAAGTATTGTGTATGAAAATATCTGAGAGCAAGCTCTGTTTCTAATGACATTCTTGCATGAATACTAAATGAAGGATTTTTAGCAAAAACTGAAAAATAATTTAAGCACAACGTTGGCATCCCAGTTTGGCTGAAAAGCAAAGGAAGCATTAAAGCATTGTACAGGGCTCTGGCGTAACCTTATGTGGGACAGAGGTTGGAGCAATGGACACCAAGGATCAAGAAAAAGGAACTGCAGGAGAAACAGGGATGCCATTCTGGTGTTGGAAAAGCTGTCAGGCAGGTAAGGAGAGTCTTAAAAGGACAGAGTAGATTCTTCTGGTTCGATGATGTGCTTTCACCATACAAAAAGGAGGAGAGGGGACCCAAACCTCTAATCACTCCTACAAGGAGTTCTAGAAGGAGCTGCATGAGAGGTACCTGAGAGAGCAGGAGGTAGATTCAGTACTTGGTCTTTTCCATCCATGTTCAGTCATTGCACTGGCCAATGTGTAATGCAGCCAACAGTTTTCAGTAAGCGTTGGGCTAAATGCTGCATAACTAAATTGCTGGTGTCCAGGTGTAAATGCACTGATCCTGCTTGCCATGGGAAGTTTGTCACAAGAGTGCTGAAAAGTGGCAAAGCTTGCCCAAAACACAGTGGCCGTGTCCTCCAGGGACGGCTGTTTGCTTCAGTGCCTGGTGGAAGCGCAGCACTGTTTCTGAGAGCCCTGTGGGGCTGCAGGCAGCTCTCACCCTCAGCTGCCTGCGATTTGTGATCATGAGTGTAATGGCAGGTGTAGATCAGCATGCTGTGTACAGTCACCTGGTAGCAGTCTCCTCCACAGGTTTTTACAGCTTAAATGTACTAGGCAAGAGGGAATGACCTGAATTTTACTCTGCTGGATGTGGTGCAATTACACTGGGGATTCAAATGTTTAGTTACTACCCAGCGGCTCCTGCAGAAATTGCAGTTCTCCCTTGGGCAGCTGTCTACCCTTATTGGCAGGCAGGCATTCCTCCAGCCTCATATCCCCCGTCACATCAAGCTCACCAGCCTTTGTTGTTTGAAACCTGGACGGATTCATTGGAAATTATCCTTCTGGAGGCCATGACCAGCCTAGTGGGGCTGGAGGGGTTCACTGCAGCAATGTCTGAGCCAGCAACGCTATTTCCCTGGGAAAACAGCTGCAGCTCCTGCTGGATGCTGTGGCTCAGGCCAAGTGTAGCATTACCTGCTGGTATCCTGTCCCTTGCATTTGTGCTGTTAATAGGAAGACATAGCAGGAGCATGGTGACCTGTTTCCTCCTTCTCCTGCCTGGGACTCCTGGATTCACCATGCTGGGCTAAAAACTTCCAGCTCGTTTCCCAAGGCAGTGCAAGCCTGCGAGATCTGCGCTGTGAATTTTGAGATGTGTTCTCACTGTGCAGTCTGGGTACACAAACAAGCCATTTCTGTTTCCTTATTCGTTTGTCAGAAATGAAGATTTGCCTTGAACTCTGCAGCAGATTCTTTCAGGCCGTAATGAATTACGTTTTTTCCCTAGAAGGAGGGAGACATCCAACACTTGGACACTTCTGTTCATGCACCAGGGTAGGCAGACACAAGCAAACTCAGGTCCAGAATGTGACAGAAATGGTAGAGTTAAGCTTCCAGGAGGTTTTATTGGCTTGGATGTAGTTGCACTTTAACCTGGCTTTCCATGTTCTGGAGCAGAGCTGCCTCAGGCCCAAACAGTTTGCAGCCCACACAGCCAGTCTTGGTCCCTCTGCACCGTCTGTGTCTGTGTATAGCCACAGAACAGAAACCTTTGTAAATGGGGAGTCTACTGCTTGGGTCACCACCCTCCCTGCAATGAATGTTTCTTATGGAAAGGTCTCACACTGGAAAGAAACCTCACTAGTGAATCTACTCAACACTTCGAATCCAAGCCAACAAAGTATGCTTTGGTTATCAAAAATTTGCATAACACTCATTCTGTTTATCGGTTAGGATCCTTCATGGCATGCCCTAAATAGCTGAAAAGGCTTACTCATCAAAAAGGAATGTTTTGTTGCTTGAGACTTCATTAAATGCTGTTGGAAAAGATTGTTGCCTGTTTTGAAGTAAAAAAAAATCATGAACAGAATGTGGTAGAAATGGAAACCGTTCTGGGTTGCAGGAGGGTTAAACCAAGATGAGATAATAGTGCAATATGCTATTGTTGAAAACCAGCAAACTTTACTCTTAATACTCACTTGCCAAATGATTAAAAGTGCAATGGAGCAGAAATTTTTGTAAAGTGGACCTCAATTTATGCTGAATATTCAAAAGGCAGAGCTGTGAAATTTAAGCACCTCCAGAATGTGTGGTTGGCTTCTGCTTTCAGAAATGCCTAATCGCAAGTTCTTTTTCTTTTCTAGTTTATGGGCTGTGATGGTGCTTTAGACCTTGCCAAATATAATATTGCAGGAGTGTAGAATTACATATTCTATGACTTGAAAGCCCAAGAAGGCTGAAAATGTTGGCATTTATTTCCTGTTGCACCTGAAGGAATACAAGCCTCTGCATTCATGAGGCTGGAACAGGAACAAGGAGGGACTCAAACCCTTAAACCAAATAGAAGTTTTGGGAAGAAAAAAAAATTAAGAGGAGGCACCATTTTAGTGCTGTGCTTGTTTTTGCTACTCTTCAGAATTTCGTATTAACTATAAGTTGCTATTTCTTATTAACTATGACAGAAAAAAGAGGATTAGGATACCTGAAACGGTCAGTTTGCTTTATGTCAGTCTCCCCTCCCTTAGCTGCTGCCCCGCTGTGGAAGGGTCTAAAGCTGATTTTAGCTTTAGATCTGTACACACGATGGACTTCTTTGAGTTCCTGGCAGAGGGTTCCCACTAACCTCGGTGAACAACTTCTTCTGGATGTCACTCTCTGGGAATGAGGGAACGAAGACGTTAGAAATAATGGCTCTTGCTTAGTGGATGCAGGAGTCTTTACTGGGTCTGGCCTTCACATCTTGTTCTGGGCTGTGAAAATCAGAACAAATGGAATAGTAATAAAACAAATTATACACGCAGAGGAATTTAGCAGGTGTGCAGGCAGGTACTGGAAAATTCAGCATGTAAGCGGAACAGTCTGCGAATAAATGTCGTCCGCATTCTTCACTATTTGGCATATTTAGATGGTGCCAGAATATCAGGTAGTCTTTTTTTTTTTACAGAATGAGGACAAATAGACCTGAATATCTATTGGGGATTAGGTAAAGTTCATCATGTTGCTAAATGCACAACAGGAAAGTTCAGTAGGATTTTAATGACAGGGTAATAGAAAAACCATATGGAAAAAGAAAAGGGACTGAGTTACAGCCGAAATCGAAAGAAGGCAGACAGCAGCAGCAGAAGGCAGGATGCCTTGGGAAACTACAGTGGTAGGTAGCAAGGCATCAAAGACAGGTATAAGGTATCAAAGATATGAAAGTCCATAGTGATAAATCCATTGTTGTAAGATGTATGTATTGGAGAAGGGAGCATATAAATTGGACTCCTGCCACCTGTTTCTTTGTGAGTCATGAAAGTAGTGCAGTAATTAAAGTCTAGTTTCACAGAGGTATTTAAATTTGTAACTACTGGGTGGTCAATGGTGATTTTAATGGGTTTAAGGCTTTTTGCAGATGGCTGAAACCCATCTACTTCTGAGGACACAGCCACAAGCCAGGCTATGTAATCCACATCCAGCGAGAAAGCATGAAAGCTGGACGCTGTGTAAGTGAGAAGAAAGAAGTGACACTTCTTTGTGTCTATGAGTCTGAAACCCCACTGAAAACATGCAGTTTTAAGCAATCTGTGAGAGAGATAAAATTCAGGTGTCACTGAGGTGCAGTTTGCAAAGAGGTCACGGAGCCATCAGTCCCCTTTTGGCAGCTTTGCTTGTGCTGGTGCCCATGTTGCCGTATACTGTCCTCTCAGCCTGCAGGGCCAAGACTGATGGATCAGAAGGGGAGGTGCATTCTTGCTGTCATTATGAACACTATGGTGTCTCTGGCGTGACGAAGGAGAGCTTTTCTCTGCCTGCAAGGACTCAGGTGCAAATTTTCACACTTTCATTCAAAGAGCAAAATGGAAGTATTGGATGTGAAAAGTTCCTGTATGAGGAGGCTTAAGGTATGAGCAGAACACAGAGAGATACACCATTTTGGGGAAGGAAGCTAGAACTAATGGACAGTGGCTGCTGGGTGTTTCTAGGTGCTCCCTGAAGAAACACCAGAGATGAGGGGTGATAGACAGCAAGCGGGTAAAGATACCAAAATCTGAGAGACGCCATCTGGAAGCTTGCAAACTAGCAGCTGCTTTTGAAAGGTGACTCTATATTAGGCAAGACTGATTGTATTAACAAAAAAAAAAAAAAAAGGAAAAAGGAAAATGCATAACTATCAGAATGGACAGTTTGAATTCAGGATGGACAGTTTGAATCTCAGCTAGGGAAGGCTGCTTTTCTTTAGCTGTCCCTGGTGACACAATTAGCAGCCTCACAGGAAGAGTAAGACTGGATGAAAGGGCTGCAACTGACTTTCTTACAAGTCCTGTAAATACTAAATGTAAAGAAGGACCAAACAGGATTTGGAAAACAAAGTTTTGGCAGAAGAAACGTTAGATTCAGGAGATGTGAGACCTCTCTGGAAGAGGAGCTGGTGTGGACTAGAGACACTCCATCCCGAGGGGAAATAACCTTCTGCTAGCAGGATTAGAGAGAAAGGCTTTAAAGAGGAAGAAGATACATCCTCAAAGACAAAGGAGAAATAATAGATATATTAGATAATAGAACACCAGAGCTAGTGTTACATATAGAAGTAGAGGAATGTTGGTGTTGTAAAGAATCTGTTTAGGGTCTCTGTCCCTGTCCTCCTTCCAGAGATGCTCAAGGGGATGCAGAGTCTGATAAGCAGATTATTTCACAGAGCGAAGCCTTTTAGGTCCAACCAATGGTTCAGATGTTTCCCAGGTTGGTACTGATAAAAAGTTTTTTCACCCAGTAAGTGTAGTTTAGAAATCATTTCTATAAATGTCTTATAGCACAGTTTAATTGGCTTGCTTGCTCCCTGTTCACAGCAAATAATTCAGAGACTTGGAAGCTGTGGATTCACATTTCATGCAAAGGTTAAGACACTCCCTGGTCAGACCTCTAGCACACTGTTGGGTTCATCTTGAAAGCATGGACTTCTGCAGCATGGATCTTAAACAGGAGACCTCAATCTCTCCGAAAATTTTGCTTCCAGAAAATTTTCTGCAGATCTGCATTTCTCAAGCAAAGTTTTCTTTTCTACCAACATTTGTTTAAGGTGCAGACATCTGCCTTACACAAGAGAAGCTTCAAAACATCTCACAAAGAGTTGAATGATAGTAGTTCAAATCAGATTGAAGTAAGTCCCAGGTAGATCTCCAGCTCCGCTTCATTTCTCGGGGGGTTCCTCCTGCACTGCTGCACCTGCTGCTTGTGGATGGTCTCTGGAAAAGAATCTCTTACCCACTCAATGTGGGGCATTTCCTGTCCCATGTTGTGATCCAAGAGACAATCCTGATATCCTCCAGGATACTAACTATGCTGGAGATGTTTTTTGAAGCCCAGATCAGCCTCATTTGCCCCATCAGAGGAAGTTACAGACTCTTTCATGGTTATCTCTGTTTCATAATGAGGAACTCTGTGGAATGACAGATCCTAGGGCAGGTATACCAAACTGGGTTTGTTCTGGCAATGCTGCTGTTGTCAGGAAGAGGAGAAAACATGAAAATATTTGGGCAGTGCAGGCATGCTGCTTTGAGGCTGTTTCTGTAGCGCTCGTGGTACATTTAGCACAATTGGAAAAGCAGAGCACCAAAGGAATGTAAAACAAAGCTCCCTGCACACCAAAGTCATGAATAGTTAATGCAGCTGGATGGCAATGGTATTTCTGATTCATGGAGGAGTTTGATACTTGCTTTCGTTCCCATTTTTAATCAAAACTAAACGTCCTGCAATTCTCCATACAGTGTTACAAGGAGATTGGGTTCTGGATGGATTGCATGGCAAGCTATTTGGGAAACACCGACCCTGATGATCCTGCTGCAAGGAGCTTCAAGACTTCATGTTCTGAGGACAGTCAACTTTCTTTTTGCATGGCTACTTGCACGTTAAAAAATCCCCACAAGAATAGCCCATCTAGCTCGATATTCTGCCTTTTCTTGTGATCCACAGCAGACCAGGTCCACAGCCTAGGAAAATAAGAACAAGGCAAATGTATCCTCAGTACTCTGCTGGTTTCCAGTGATCTAAGAATTAGGAAGTCTTTGAGCCAGAAGTGGCATTTTTGGTCCAAGTAGTCCTCAGTGAGTTTGTTCTGAGGCATTTAGCATCTGTGGCATTATGTGGCATGAATTCCTGTAGGTGGTGTGACCAGCCATTGCCTCTGCTCATCTTGAACCTGATACCACCAGAAATGCAGGAATAGCAGCTGTGCTGATGGGAGAGGAGAAGATCTTTTGGTATCTGACATGCATGCTGCCTAGGCCGCCTCAGAGTCAGGTGTGTGTCTTCTCCTAAATACATAGTTCAGAACATCTATGGTTTGTTTCTGAACAGGAAAAGAGTGCTTTAATTTCAATGTGAAAGCCATTGTTTGAAGAAAATTCAGAACATGTATTGTTTCTACTGCTTTTACAGTCTTATGGTTCAAGCAACAGAAGTAAAACCATACTAAGGTGAAAGAGAAGAAAGGAATTTAAGAAGAGAGTAAATAAAGGAAAAGAGAAAGAAAAAAGGAAAAGAAAGGAAAGGAAGAGAAAAAAAACAGCCTACAGCAATCTAAATCAAAAGTATTGAAACAACAATTTACATAAATATCCTGTTGACAGTATATATAGAGCATTGAAGAGTTATCAGAATCTTTCAATTGATTTTCTGGTTTTTTTTGATCATGTCACTAGTCAGTTCCTGTGCCACTGGAAGCTACACCTAAGATTTCTTTTCCCTAAATGTGAACTTGTTCCCTTTAGTTAATGCACAGAGAAGATGCCACAGGGAAACACTGGGTGAGGTGGATGAAATCCTGGCTCCACTGGAAGCATGGGGAATAGTCCAGACTGTGCTAGTGCAGGGCAGGGAGGTCAAGAGACCATTTGTTCCCTGAACAGGAGTTCACTGTTTTTCTCTTGAGGAATTCCAAAAGCATGATCTGCCCCTTCCAAAATAATGGAAGTAGTTCAATAAGGTTTTAAAAATTCTTTTTGGTCTGTTTTTTTCTCATGAGCAAGTACCTGCTGGACTGTGGAGGTTGCTTGCTTCACATATTCGAGCTTTAATCTGCAATTCCAAAATCTAGAAGAGAACGTCCTGCCAAAACAGCACCCAAGAGCCTCCACCTCCCTCTGGCAGATCAGGCCTTAAGATAAGCAGAGTCTATTAGAGTGTTCATGATAAAGCTGAATTTCATCTCTGCTGTGGGCTCTGTGTGTGCTGTGGGAGCAGATATACATTCCCTTGACCACATGGTCCATGAGAGATGTTGGTTTGATGCTTTTTTGGGACTGCTTAAAAACAGAGGCCAGAAAAAATTAAGGGAATAAAAAGCAGTTATTTATTGAAGGGCCTTCAGGTACGTTTAGGGCAGACGAAGCCCCCCCAGGGGCTACACCCAAAAATGGATGACGGGTCACGGGTTTTCATACTTTTATAGGTTTGGTCCATTTGCATATTGGGGTTAATCTTCCAATTACAGCTTCAGCTAATGAAGTCATTTACCTCAAGTTTGCTCTCCCCTAACTCACTTTTGTTTACATTTCTTGGGGCCTGAGACAGTAAGATGTCCTTGATTCCCAGGCCTAGAGAGGAATTGTTGTGTCTCACCAAAATGGGAATGCAGTAGCTAACACTCTATATGGAGTTTAGAGCTACACACTAAAGAATTGCAGAATTACGAATGTATGAAAAATATAAAAGCTAAAATCCTAAGGCATCAGGCTGTCCTCTGGTTCACTGAACCCAGTGTCCTGCAGCCAGGACGGTGCCATAGGCAGAGGGAAGGGGAGGCTCCAATGCACACAGAGATCAGACATATGGATGTCTCGTTCATGCAACACGCAGAAACTGGCTGTTGGGCAGAGGGCATGCATGACTTCAGAACAATTACACTTCACCAGCAGATCTCCACAAATGAGATGCTGCAGCAATTTCTAATCCCATTGTGCTCTTTTGAGAAATATCAGGAAGCAATTTTAACTACCTCGAAAATGACTACCTTGCTGCTAAGTCCCATTACAAATCAGTAATCTACATCAGAAACTCTGAGGATGTTTCTCAGGAACACAAACAGAAAATTAGAACCCATGCTCTACCAAGATTTATCTTACCTCTTTCCAACTGGTCTATTTTCCCACAATGACTGGGTGCAGAAAAATAAAAAGTTTGATTGCAGGAAAAGCTTAGTGGAATGGGGAGAGAGGTTATTGAACTGTTTGTTAGTTGTTGGTTTGTTTTTGTTTTTTTTTTGCTGAAGTGGATGTAAAAGTTAATCTGCAGCAAAAGGTCTCACAGCAGGAGCATATTTGTGAAAATCACTTTTACCATTTAATTACTGAAATTCTTTTTGCAGCATAATTTTTTTTCTGCTCTAAGTGAAGGATGAAAAACAGTTCCTACATTCACCACACTCATACATATTTGGGAATAGGTTTTGTTGTTGTTTAAAATTAAAACTAAAATCAGCTCACTGCTGCAAAATAGAACAAATGCAATTTAAAGAAAAAGGCAGTAATGCAGGAGAATATATTCCAGATAGTGAAATTGAGGGTTGCTGACAACTATTACAAGGAAAAGCACATTAAAAAAAAATGGTTCATTACTTTACTTCTGAGCTGGCATGGAAATCTTGGTTAAAAGACAATTTTCTATTTAAGCAAGGAAAAGAATAAATTGATTCCATTGACTAAAATACACTTTCTTTAACAGAAAAGAAAAATTGTGTCAGATGTTATCTCTAAGTACACTACACACAATGTCCATGCAGGCAGAGCAATAACCACAGCTGAAAAAGAGACATCTCTTTTGCAATGAATTATTTTTCTTGGTGCTGATTGCTGTCTTTTTGAAGAGGCTGGATGGTTACACACACTGATTTAGGAGAGTTCATTAATGTACTGCCCTCTTCTTTTCCTCTTGTCAGCTTCTCCTCCATCATCATTCTCTTTAAACTGAATGATACTCAAATGAACGTACCCTCTGTGTGCTGTAGTACACATCTGTAATTTGAGTACATAGCCAAGGGGAATATCCTGGTGGGCTGAAAAGCCCTGCTGTGCTATCCTTTTGATGAATGTTTCAGTAGTGTTGGCTTAGGATACAGATATGAAAGCGTAACTCATTACTACTTGTGAAGCTGGGGAAAACATATTTTCAAGGACAGTTTTAGAGCTCCACAATATGGGGATTTGCTTTTGCTTTGTCTTGGTTTTGGACATGAAAAGTGATGCTGTAACTGCTTTTGTGTGAAAAACAAAAAAAGAAGAAGGAAAATAAGGCGTAGCTACAATAGCTCTGCCACATAGGCTGACAGAGAGATGGAAACCAGGGAGGCTCCAGTAGGCAAGAGCCCAGGTGGGTCACCCAGCCGGGGAACTCTGGTTCTTCATCCTGGGCGACATGGGCAGGAGAAAAAGGGACAAGCAAACCATCTGCCAGAACTCAGCACTGTGCTTTTCTGCTTGGCAAGAAATGTGCCAGCATGTGAAGTCTAAGAAATGTGTCCTTGCTGGACTTTCTTAGACTTCAGCCATCTTCATGACATGCTTTGGGTGTTTAGGAGCCTCAGTTATTCCCTGCTCTCAGCTGGGAGTCTAGGTTTCCTTCAGCTATGCAAGATCAGCCCTGAGCTGCTTTTCATATGGAGCAGGAATACTGCAGTGGAGGAGGCGAATACTAGAGGTACATTAATGACATCAAATAAAATAAACCAGAGGTGGAAAAGATGGTTTGCTGTATGTATAAGAAAAATTACTGGGAGTGCATCTGAGATTTAAAAATAAAGTAATCTGAAAGAAAGCAATTAATATATGATTTAATAGTGGCCTCTCACCTAAGAAACTATAAATAGAAATACTGAAAGGGGAATGGCAACAGGAGGTGGTGGAGCTAGCACAAGTTCAACAATCAGCAGTGCTGTGGAAGGACAAATACTCTTCAGAAAAGCTCTCAGGTAATACCTGTGGGCTCTGTGAAAGACAATAGGATTTAGAAAATGTCAATGAGATTAAAAGGAAATGTTCAGCCACTTTCCTAAAGAGAAGAGGGTGCTCAAGGTTAAGGATATACCTGCAAGGTTTTGCTCATCTGAGGTTTTAAATCTCTCCCCTGTGTCGTTCCCTCTCAAAAGCCTATAAATGTTAGAGATTAGGAGGAGAGTGTTCACCAGTTCCTTTAGATGGATTAACTCAGGCTAAACTCCTTCATGGTGACACAGGGATCTCTAGAGACCCTTGAATGCTTACGCTGTAGCAAACTAGCAATAACTATACTTTTTTTTGTTATCCCCTTTTAATTTAGCAAAACAAAGCCTTGCCTCTTCTCCCCATCTCTTCTCTGACAGAATGATCCTCAAATTACTGGCTTTTTAAAAGAGAAGCAGTTAATTATCAGAGGTCATTTAACCTCTGTTGGGTCCCTAGCCTAGCTTTGTGCCTGTATGTTGTCTATAATTCAGTACTTTAATAAAACAATTTAAATAAGTAATTGGTTACTATAGTGAAATCTTCATTGGTACTATTTCTCTGATAACCTCAGAGCAGAGATGCTTTAGGTGGAGCATGATCCTGCTTCCATGGAAATCAGTGGCAAACCCACAGAGAGTTGCTACTCTGGTTTATGGAAACAGGATCTTCCTTCTTTTAGGAGCAAGTGGAGCACTGTTATCAGGGTACCTCCTGCAGACAGGAAAGCCTGTTCCAAATGTGAAATCTCAGCCAAGAACGTAGGTAAATTTCCGTGTTTTGGCTGCTGGCAGAAGGAGTGAACGAGGAAATATTTGTCTCATCTCCTTGTGTTATGCATCCTCCTTGTTTTACTGCTTAGATTCTAGGTGGACAGAACCAGCTTGCTACATCTCACTCATCTGCTGAGGTGAGGCTGTGGAAAATTCCTGTTTTCAGTAGGAGAAACTGCCTAAATAAGAAACACGCTCCAGAGGTACATATGCAGCACAGCATTGCAAATCCTGCCTTTTTTGGAAACCTGTGTTAATTTATGCTCCTTCCTCTTCTTCTGCTGTGTGTGGTGCTTCTGCTGAAATAAAGTCCTTTCAGGGAGGAGCAGCACAGTAACCAGCATTAGCTGATATGTTGAGTTGAATTTATGTAAACGAATAGGCAAAGGTGAGAAGAGTTAAGATCACACTCTCCATCTCTAAAAGCTGCGCCCTGTGTGGTAGTTTGGTTTGGAAATGCATTTTTCATATGTCTAATAGAAAGAAGTGTTTTATTAATTTCTGGTTTTAGGTGGAGAGGCTTGCATTAGCCCATGATTACCAGGGGAAAAAACAGCTATAGCAGCTTAGAAAGGTATGCATCACACTTATCATAAGTATGGATTAAAGAAATAATTAATCTATTGCTTCTCCTCACATTATGATTAATATTTTTTATTTCTTGTCGGTACACAATTTTTAGCTTGGAAATTGTTTCTTTGTGAGAGAGCAAGTCTACATTTTTAGGAAAAGTAGCCTCTGTTGCTGAGGTAAAAGCCCACCAGTTTTCCCCACTTTAATAATAATATTGAGAAAAGAAACAACTCTGAAAGCAGCACACTGTAGCAACTTACAAGTTTACTTAAAGGCTTATTTTTGTTTAAAAAGCAAATAAGCTATAAAGTAACTTTGACAGAGCCCCTTTTTTCAAAAATCTTATTTTTCCAGAAATGCTGATCAGCCTCTTCATCTCTGTAAACAAAAAAGAGGTCTCTTGGAAGCCTTTTTAGGCTTTTGAAATTCATTAGGCAGTTACCTAATAGCAGCACTGACATGCTATGAGCCAGTGCTGAGGCACGTAATTTGAAAGGCATGAAAGGAGAAAAAAATAAGGGTAAATTACATTAAAATTTATCAAGCAAAGTTCTAGAGAGGAGGTAGTAGATTCATGCTTGCTGGAGCTCCAAGGTAGAGCCCTTATGGATTCTTCCCTGTGGCAGGTTTACAGGCCACAGGAAAGGGAGTCGGTGACAAACCATCTGACTGGACTCTGTTAGGGTGGTCACTTGAGTCTCTCGTGCTCAACGGCAGAGCCCATGGGATGGGTCATTATCCTGGCCTGTAGCCTGTGGCTGTGGCCATAAATTGGAGGCTGCGTGACCTGCTGTGGCATGTGCTCCTGATGCCCTCCTCCCCAAAAGCACTTGGGAGGTGGCTCTGCGGACAGACGCAGACTGAGGACACGTGAAGTTGTGGCTTTATGTCAGGTGTCATGGTGGTGAAGGATCTGTAGTTATGGCTCCCGAAGGCAGAAAATGTATGTCACAGACACCATCACAAGCAGAGCTTTCAGCCCTTCGTTTGGCCTCCTCCAAAATCCAAAGGGAGGGCAGCACACACCCCTGGAAGGAGTCACAGGTCTGGAGAAAGGTGCCAAGAACAGGTGAGATGAAGCCCTCTTTGAAAACACCTGCTTTGCTGAGAGCATCCAATGTGGCTGCCTGGGATTTAGACCTTTAGGAACAGACACCCATTTTCTGGAACAAGGCTTGCCCTGGAGCTGATTTAATTGAATATTTCTCCATCTTGTTCTAAAGGTGTGAGAACAAGATCGAAGCTGGCAAACACAACCCCTCTGCAGGCTGGCAGGGACTAGGGAAAGTAAGGTAGCAAACATTCTGGGAGTTGGGTCTGTACCTCAGAACTCTCATGATGAACTGAGCAATGCAGCAAACTGGTGTGAAATTCATGGGGTGCTACTTGGTAAGGAAAATTGAAAAGTTCTGCACCTCCATTGGCAAAATCAACTCACTGCCAAAACAGAAGACCAGAGAAGTTGTGGATCCCATCCCTGGAAGTTGTTCAAGATCAGGCTGGCTGGGTCTTTGAGCAACATTGTCTAGTGGAAGGTGTCTCTGCACATGGCGGGGGGTTGGAAGAACGAGATGGTCTATAAGGTCCCTTCCAAGCCAAACTATTCTATGGTTCTGTGAAAAAGCACAACTGGCTACAAGAAAGAAAGCAAGAGAGGGTTAAACCCCATCAGAGGAGATTGATTTTTTTTCCCCAAGTGGTATAAGAGTCAGGCTAAATAGGATGCTTTTTAGGGAGACATATTGTCCATCAAAGTATGCCTAAAAACTCAAATTAAATAAAAATTTGTCAGGAGTAGTATGGGATCTCAGCATGAGATTAGGACAGCGTTACATTAACATATTAGATGTAAGCAGCTAAGTCATCAACTTCCATGTTTTTTTGTATTGTCTGCAGAAAGAGATAGGCCAGTCAGGACATCTAATTTGTACCTGTAGCTCTCTATTTACTGTCTAATGCACTGAGACTGTGCTCCTTTCTCTGTCACTTGTCTTGTATTTAAATTTAGGCACCAAAGTACCCCCAACAATAGCACAAAACCAAGAGAAATTTTCAGATAGTATTTTGCACTCCTGGATTGGTACTGCTTCTGCCCTGGATGGAGTGGCTGTATCAGGAAATCCTGCAGCATTAGCCTATTTCTTTAATCTGGTGTAATAAGCAGAAGAAGAAACATGAAAGAGGGATGTGCAGGAAAGGGAATGAAAGTCAGATTCCCACAGCTGGAAAGGGCTCTGGTGCTGGGAAGCAAAGTGCACATGAAGCCAGGCTGATGTGCTGCATTCCTTAAAAAAGGGAATCCAAGATAATCTCTGAATTTGTAGAAGAATCAGATTAAATTTAACTGAAGCCACCAAAAAATATTTCTAGTGGAGCAGGTCTGCAGCCTTAGAGAACCTAGTCACCTGCAAACCTTGATGCTTAATTGCTTTCTCACATATGAAATTAAATTCAGTTTATCTTAATTTTCTACAAAAGGGAGGAATGATGACCTGCTTCTAGATAAGTCTTACCTGTATTTAGACATCAAAGCATTTTCTACCGAGGGGATATCCCCTCATCTCCATCAGCCTTAGGCCACCAGTGAATGGAGCCTCATGAACACAAACCTGATGGTAGAAATCAGCAGTTTGCCTTGATGGGGCTCCTTCCTTGCTCAGCAGGAAGAAAATTCAGCAGTGTAAATCAGGTTCTCCCAACCTCTTCCCTGATAAAATCCTTTTGAGGACAAAGAATGATTTCTGGTTCAAAGACCACATTTTTTGTCGTGAATCTTTCTCATGACCAAGTCAGGACACAGCCAAGGGAAGACACAGTGGGGATGCATTTCAAATATAATGAGGACGGACTGTGGACTGAGTTTCAGGTGTGTTCAGCTAAGCTCACCCCTGTTCATGGCTGTCTCTCCTCTGCATCAGTAGTTTCTCTCCACTGTGTCCACTGGCTGCTAACGTCGATGATCTCCACTTCAGCCCTGTTAGCACTCACCATAGGAACTAGTATTTTATTAAAGATTTCCTTCCCGGATAGTCTTTCTGCAGTTGCTTTTGCTATTGATCCAGTCAAAGAGATGAGATAAAAAATGAGTGAAAGGACACATAGTGCTTCAGTTTTTAAGGCATTTTATTTTTGTAACTTCAAAAATTAATTTTATGAATCATCCGCTGAATTTGATGTGAGAGCTCTTTCTCCTTTCTTTGACCTGAAAATTCAATTTGAAATGAGAAAGGAGGGGAAAATGTACTAATTTTCCTTTGTACACGTTATAAAATTCTTTGGAAAAAGTGTCTGCCACAGGCGACTATGTGTCCTGACAGTGTGAAGTATGTGCAGCAGTATGGTTTACATTGGTGATTTGGGGTGGCCATGTGTTTCACCTTTGGCCAAAGATGATCCCAACTTGGCACCTGACCCACCCAAAGCAGTGCACTGTGGCTGTGAGGTGTCATGGGCACTGTGGTGAGCCACAACACCGTGTGCTCAGGATGGCAGCTCCTGCCCTCAACACCTCCACCTGAACATAGCAGAGCTGCTTGTCTCCTGGCTGGGCCAAGAGGGCTTGGGGCTTAATTCATGCTCCAGTCAGCCCTCCTGATGTGGTGTTATTTCTGTTGCAAAACATTTCTTACAACTCGGATGATGTATTACCAAGGACCACTTGCTCTTGACAAGGCTCAGATTTGACCAATGTTTCCTTAAAAAAGTGGCATGACATCCCTGACAAATGACCACAGGCTGGATAACCAAGAAAGATAGGATCAGGTTCCTAACTTAGGAAGTGCTATAGATTATGTCAGCATTGACATTCACCGTGGTATATATTATTCCCTGCTTGTTTTGGTGGGGGGCAAAGGCAAGGGAGAGCGACAAATAAAGGCATCCGTTCCTTCAGAAGAGATCTTAAAGTGTAGGCTGTTCCTGCAGTTTGTTATTTCTCAATGATGAGAAAATGTGCAGTAATCTTATGCTTGTTATGAGAACTTAATTTCTTTTTCCATTTTAATTTCTACTATTTTCTGCTATTTAATTCTGCTTCTTCTAGTCAGGTCAGTCTAACAATGTGTAATGCAACAGTAGCTCACTAATTTGCAGTAATGATTAGAAACTCTTTGGAAAATAATTAAATTTGCAAACTAAGAAGTAGATAAGCAAATGGAAATGTGCAATCAGTCAAAAGGTGTGTTCAGCTCATTTATGTTGTCGTCCCCGATTTGCTGTTTATGACAATGGTATGTTTTCGAGCTGCTCTGCTAAGGCAATTCCTCATGTTATGCTCACTAGCCCATGCGCTGTAGCTAGGAGAAATGATGCTATTAATAGGAGACTGCAGTACCTTCCATTAAATCTTAGATGAGAGGTGGAGAGGCTGCCAACTTCTGTTGCAGATTATAAAGTGTGCAGTCTAGCAAGGGCATATTAGCTAGATGCAAGTGCAAATATATTGCCATCTATGCCAGGTACATTAAAATGTCCAGACATCTACGTTTTTGCCATTTCTGCTGCCATAAGGGAGAAATAAACATGAGTCATTTGGTGAAACCATAACAATGGTAAGGACTTCTGTCCACTTTCACCATGATCTGTGGTAATAATTGTTGTTAAAGAAACATAATTGCAGATTTCCATCTTTGAGCAAAGTGGCATCTTAAATATGCTTCAGCTGCCATTATAAATGAAGGTGGAGCATGACCAAAATGGGCTGTCCATACAGAGGGAGATCTCCTCTCATGCAGAGAGATGAGTGGCACTGATAAGTGTCCGACCAGACACGGCTGCTCAGGAGGTCACAGCGTAGTGGTGCAATGTGTCCACCACCTCTCTGCCACCACCCACAGGTGCTCTCCTGCCCTGTGGGCTGCACAAGCTGCATTCATCTGGGGGCGCTGGCATTCCTGGAGTCAGTTTTTCCAGCATTGGATTTGTATGGCTGTGGGGGTATTCCACCAAATGGGACTTGAATGGCAGCAGCTGCAGGGCTGGTCTAGTTTATCACAGCTGCTTCTGGAAATGCCCAAAGACTCAGTGGTACCCTGGCAACTCACCTTGCCATCTCCTTAGGGACAGCCTAGAGTAGCTATGTCTTCCTGAAACTCAGAGTTGAAAGAGTACATGGGACAAAAGATCTGCAAAACCACCAGAATAAATAACTTATTGTAATAAATAACACAATATTTCTGGATTTTTTTTGCGCAGCTCTGATATGCTAGATGCTGCACAAACTTATAGAAGACCCAAAGCCTCTTTTGCAAATAGCTTCTATTTTCATGCCAAAAAGGTTGATTCAGGTAATCCATAAAACACAGGTGCATATTATCTATATATTTTTTTAACCTGACTAAAATATTAGCTCTATCATTCAAAATACAAGCACAGGATTAGTTTATGGGTTAACCCAGTATCAGGGTTGAAATTATTTGTTGTTTTTAAATTCATCCCTTAGCAACCTGGCATGTTCTGCTCCTGAAATAGTGAAGCTGACCTCCCACGGCAACATGCCAAAAAAGTTTCCTTGTGTTTAAAGAAAATGCAAATAAATTATTGCTGGCTTTCTTCTAGGGTTGGAAGAGAGAAACAGACTGCCGAACAATGGAGCAAGTAGAAATTTAGGACCATGCTTCACAGCCATCATCCACTCTTATTCTCAGTGTCACTTTCCTACTGCCACACTACTCATCTTTCTGTGCCATTCTCTGCCACACAAAGCTCTCACAGAAGCTATAGGTACTGGGCAACCTGCTCTGGTTTTGAACTTCTTTCTTATTTGAGCCGGGGTTAGGTTAGATGACCTCCAGAAGCCCATTCTAACCTAAATTATTCTATGACCTCGTGATTAATGACCTCCCCTCTGCCTGGAAGCAGTAAGTCTATAATCACGCATGCAGACATCCAAGCTGCTGCACTCTGCACTGGAGCTGGGTTTTGCAGTGCCCCTGTTGACTGCATTTATTTCTCCCTGAGATCTTGCAAAGTTGAAAAGTTCACACCAGTGCAGCTCTCCAGAGTCCCTCCATCGGGAAGCAGATTGGTCTCATCAATGAGAAGATACCAGTGTAGGAAAACTTCTAGCTGTTAATGTCATAAAACCCGGCATGACCGCTCCTATCTTAGGACCAGCCAAGAGAGGACGTCTCTGCTACTGGCACTGCTGGGAGGTTCAGTCATAGCCGTAGGATGAGTCTCACCTGAGTTCTTGGTGAAAAGGTGCCTAAGAGCCCACTCGGAGGAACCTCCCAATCCCTCTTCACTCTTGTAGTCAGGATAGGATTCAAATCAAGTCAACAGAGATGAAAAACCATTTTTTTTTAAGTTGAGTTTGCTTCATTGAACTGCTGATTGCCACACGGTTTTAACACATTAACAAAACCTGTGAGACTTTGTGCTTGATCACTTTGCAGAGGAAGCCTTTAAACTTTTGCCCCTATGTGAAAGAATAAAAAAAAGTTGGGTACTTACAGCTCTGCAGTTTTAAATAAGGTTAGTATTTTGCTAGCTACTTATGCCTAATCCTTGTATATGAGAAAGGTTAATGGGATCATTGCAAGATCAAATGTTTATATGGCAGTGGATTAACCTTTATTTCTAACTCAGTTTCTTGCAAATGTAAACTCTGCTCAGTATGGATACCTGCTAGCTACGCTATGGCAGTATGGGCAACAGTTCAAGCCTTCATTAACTGAGTGTTAAATTACTGTGATAATCATGTAATTTTTAAGCATTTCAATCCTTCTGTATTGCCCATTACAACACAAGCACAAATGGCACATTCAAACTTCAAAAAACTTGAGTGAGAAGTAAGAACAACCTTTTAAACCCACTCTGAGAAGCTGGCCTTGATATATTTTTATTCTGCTTTGTGGTAAGCATTTTGTAACTCCCTGGGGATGGAGAGATTTTCAGTTTAAAAATATGATTTAGATGTGGCATCTTTATTTCTCATCTAGACTGATCTTTTCCTCCAAATTGTCTCCAAAACATATGCTACAAGGACAACTTGTAATTGATGGAGATTTTTCTACCTTTTTCCTCTTTCTGAAGGATCTTCTGGAGGAGTGTTTCATGATCCTGAAAAACAAAGAAGCGGCTTTGTGCTTTATTACTGGTAAAATGTAGCTTTGGATTGGGATCAGCCACAAAGAGAAACATCATCTGACATCTGAAGAGTACTCAGCATGGATGGGAAGCCTCCGGTGCTGCATTGGCCTTTGTAGGGTCACACAACCAGAGAACTTGGGCGCATTCAGCCCTCACCTATGCTTTGCTAAACTCCAATTACTACACTCACATCCTGCAGTCACTGGGATCCAAGAAGCCTGTGTGTGCTCATCAAGGCTTGACTCTCATCTTAGCTATGTCAGGTTTGTGAGATTACAGTCTTTTCATTCCTTGCACACGTGCAAAATCATTATGGATTATTCTTTTACAGCAAGAGTCACAAAGTCAATGGTTTTCTATAGGTTTGTCTTATTCTGGAATGTCAGCCCATTGCTTTTCTTTATATTTTCATTGTCATGTACACTTGCTGTAAAGCTGGGAAGAAGAAGAGGGCAGGCTTACATGAGAAACATTTAAATAAGGACCTTTCCAAGGGCTTTTTTGCCACAGTGCCTCCACCCAGATTCCATTTTGTGCAGCCGTGCTCAAAGTATCATCCCTAAGTATCAACTGGAGACCAGGTGCTGAAGATGAGGTGGAACTAGACAGGAGGAATCTGTCTACTTACCTGTCTGAAAGGAGTTTCTGGTGAGGCTAAATTGAAATGTACAAGTCACAAACCAACCTACAGACAACTTTCCAATTAAGTGCTAAATAACATTATGCTAGGGCGAGGGTGGATTTATTGGTTAGTGTCTGTTTACAGACTCTGGATTATCAGTGTTATGATTCTAACTATTTCATATTGCAGTAAAAGTATATTTTCTTCCTTTACATGTGGAGCATGAAGGAGAATACAGGAACAAAACCGAATACCAGAATAGGGATTTTTTCAGTTCTGAAAAAATTACATGAGAAAGAAGACAATGGAGTAGCAGTATTGAAAAAAGTTGCTCATGAACATCAGAAACACCATATGTATTAACTCTATCAATCTCTTTGGCTAAAGAATAGAAAAATAAATACAACTCACAATATTTTAAAGTTTTTATGCAACTTCAGTGAGGTACTATATTCTATCACTTCCAAACTTATTCAAGAAGTCTTATTTGAACTACATTTCTTAATTTCCAAGTGTTAGGACAGATCTTTAGCAGATGAAAACTGACACAGCATGAAGCACCTAGGGAGCATACTCAGGAGGGTAAAGTGAAGAAACTACATATGTATTTATATAGTTCATTATTTTCAGGTCTGCATCTGATGTTAGGGCAAATGTTTAGCTTTGGGTTGTACTAGTTTAAATATTGAGATTTCTCCAGAAAAAAGTTTTTTATTAGCGAAGATGCCAAAACCAGTTCCTGAGGGATCCTAAAAAAAGCCTTGCCCTTGTGTTTCCCTAATGTTCTCAGAAGACTCCGCTTTTGCAAGGGACTTATGACTTAGAATCTTTTTTGGCTGTAGACTACTGACAACCTTGAAAAGGTTGAGTTTTCACAGCAGAAGGCTCACTGAGGTTTTTTCATGCTGTTTAGGGGTAACACATGCCTCATTACCCTATAATAGCCCAATAAATGTTGCAAATGCTCAAAGAAACCCATATTTTCAGTCCTTCAATCAGAAGCTGGTAAGAAAGGCCATATTCCTTAGTTCCTAAAATTGTTTGTTTCCACTGTTTTGATCCCTGCCAAAGTATGGTGTTCTATATGACCTTCATGATTATGTGATTTCTATCACACAAAAAAAGGAGCTGGTTAAGGATATGATTATATGATTCTGTGGCTTGAACTAGTCTTGAACATAACTTAGGTCTATGTTATGGATTGTGTCCAAGGTGCTGCTACTCATTTCAGATATGACTCCATGCCCTTTGAGAAGCTCTGAGGTACTTGAGGTGGCTGAGGAGATGCAATTGTTGTGTGTCCAACTCCCTGATGAGTAAGGCTAAACATGTTTCACTGCTAGCAGTGGGCAGGTCATCGCCTGCTGTGCTTTCAGCCAGCATCTGGTGATGGGTATTCATCACTGTGGGGGTGAAAGAAGGGACTGCTCCAGGCCTCAGCAGATGTCCGAGGGGACATTGCTGTGAGAGCACCCAGCAGTGGGGAACCACCCAGGACACTAAAGGAGTAAGTACAACATGACCTTGCTGCAGGTTGTGTGCACTTTAAAGAAGAAGCCTGCGCTGGACTTGGGAGAGCCCTTCAATAAATATTCTTCCATGCACCAGTCTTAATCAGGTGTGGCTCAGGTAGCTACTCTTCATCCATCCTTCATGTTGCCCAGATACATAGTTAGCTTTGGACAGTTGTATTTGTATCATTTGATAGACCTCCAAATTGTCCTCATATTAGAGGGAGACCATAATCCATATTATTAATATAGTTGCTTTTAAGAATTCAAGAATAATCAGAGAGATAACAAATCTGGCTATTCCCTATCATCTGCTGAGAAAGGTTTACAATCCTTCATTTAATATAGGTCTACACTGGGAAGGCTACACAGAAAAACATCTTGAATGGTCTCCAAAGGATAGTCATGGGCACTTGAGCACAGAACAGTCTTGGACAGCAACATATTCCCTCACCTTGATTTAAAAACTTATGTCAAATATCACTTCAGATTTCATTAACTTTTGTAGATACTAAATTACTATGTAGATAAGGAGATCTGCAGTGGGAAAGCAATCTATTTTAGCTGACTTTCTGATCTTGGAACATTGATTATAGAATTCCTTCTTTCTTAAAATGACCCCAAGAGAAAGCTGGAAAAAGCAGAAGACACCAATACTGTAAGAAGAAATGGAAGAAATATTCCTACCATATCCCTCTTCTTCTCTTTGCTTGCCTACAAGACCCTCTCACTAATTATGATGGTATCCAGAACAGAGGTATACTTGATTTTTCCATCTGTCCAAGATGGATGAAATCTGGTTTAGTCTGTCCTCTTTTGTAATTCTTGTCACCCTTTGATTTGGTAGAAGCAGTTCACAAAGGTTGCAAGCATCCTGCAAGAGAGATAAGAGGATTTATAACTATTAAGATACCAGCTGAGAATTTCTTCAGAAATTTCCCTGCTCTTTTTATTATCTACATTTTGAGCTTGACCTTTTTGCAGGAAAATTGCTGAAGAAGATCTTTCTGTAGCATTTTTTTCTGGAAAGTNTTTTTTTTTTTTTTTTTTTTTTTTTTAGATTTTTGGTTTATTTTTGTAAAAGTATGTGTTCCTTCCCCAAGATCTGCTGCAAACATTTTTAATGTACTTGGGGCCAGATATAGAAAGCATAAGTATTTAAGAGGATATAAATCCCCAGAGTCTTTGTAAGGAAAAACGACCACTTCAGAGCTGCTGCAACTCATTGGATGTCTCTCTCTTTCACTTCAGAGCCAAAGTCCTGCAGGTGTGAGTATTCTAGGTTTGAATGTGCTCCCCTAGATAGAGTTCATGTGTTCATCTCTCCTGCCTGAACCCTGCTGGGGGCCAGGCACTGGGCAGAGCAGAAGTTCTCAGTGGGACCTTGCGTGGTACCATGCATGTACACACACAACCTGGTCCTCCACGGAAAGGCAGAGTAAGAGCAGTCATTGCTTACCTTGCATGTAAGATATTACTATTTCCCATTGCATCCCTTTCCCATTCCCAGCCCACAGGAGCTGAATTCCTGACACAGTGCCCCAGCCAGGATGGCTATACAGTTTGATAACCATGACCATTTCTAGTTTCTAGATAGACCCTTACAGAGAAGCTCATTCCTGCAGACAGTTCTGATGCATAAGAGACTTTGAAGTGGTATTTTCTTAGAAGTAACATGGAGCTCAGTGTTTAACCCACAGGAATGAGATCTTTGTACATAAATTCCGTGGGTAACTGAAAATGGCCTGTGTTTGGGCATCTGGTGTAAGGAAGGGCCATATAAAATGAAAAGAAAAGACAGTCCAGATTCATATATACTGATTTCCTTCAGTCTCTTACAAATATGCTGGTGCATGTTCCTGTCAAAGTAGTCATCAGTATAAAAGTATTAGAGGTCATACACAGTTTCACATGGTAATGTGTACAATCCTTTTATCATGGTGTTTTACTGGGAAAACTAAAAAAAGCAAGATGGCTCATGAAGTAAGTTGAATCTATTCTTAGACAGAAAGATCTGTTGAATAAGTCTGTGTTGTTTCACTGTTGATGTGATATACCAGGAGTATAGTATAGATACAGGCTGAAATGGTAATAACTAGTAACTCAAGTGCTTGTGAGTATGGAAGGATCAAGGCTGCCTGGATCAAAGCAGGTTTGGGGAACTTCATTAGGAGGATAAAACATAACAATTTCTGGCGAAACATGAATAAAAGAAGAATTTCTTCCCTAATAAGAGCCAATTCAACATTTACATGGTTTCAGCAACACTAGGTGATTGGTGGAATTGTGGGATCAGTTAAATGAGCTAGGGGAGGTGACCTGGTTCACGTCCCTGCTCAAAGCAGGGTAAGCTGTGGCATCAGACAAGACTGCTCCAGGATTTGTCTAGTTAGATCTTGAAAACTTCAAGGAGGGATACTGTACAACCACTCTGTACAACCTGCCCCATTTTCAGACTGTCCTCATGGGAAAAAATCTTTTCTCTCTGTCAAGTCTGAAACTCTCTCATTCCGCGTATGCACATCTGTATCTCATTCTCCCATCCAGTGCCACTGTGAGGAGTCTAGTTCTACCTCCTTGATGATCCCTTGTAGGCACTGAGGGGCTGTTAGGTGCCCCTAAAGTGATCTCTTCTCCAGGCTGAAGCAGCCCTGCTCCTCTTGCCTCTACTTATACGCCAAGAACTCCAGCCTCTACTGCCTTGGAGCCTTCTAAAAGCTCCCTCCAGTTTTACCATGTGTTTCCTGCATTGCAGGGCCCAAAACTCAGTGCCCTATCTAGGGCAATGAGTGCCATAGGGAGAGGGGCGATCTTTTTCCTTGGCCTGTGTGCCATGTTCACTCACACAGGAGCTGTTGGCTGCCTTTCCTGCAGGGCACATCGCGTGCCCACGTTCAGCTTGCTGCCTGCCACCATCCCTGGGCCTTTCCCACAGAGCTGCTCCCCAATGCTTCCACTGTTTTCTGGAGAAAAAGCTTAGGTGATGCCCTTAGATTAGGCCCCTACCTTGCAGATGTTTATCTTTTCCACTGTGTTGGGTGGAATACAAACTGTCATCCTAACATGCATTCCTCATAAAAGGTTAATTTAGTACCCTTGACTTTACTGGGATGAGTCATGAGTCACGAGTTACTTCTGTGCATAAATGTTTTCAAGATCACGCCTGGAGCATGTACCTGGGTTTGGAGGACTTTTGATTGACAAATTTATTCTGTTCTCTTTTCTTTAAATATTCATTTGTTAACTTAAAAATCCACTTATTCATACATTACTCATTAAAATATGAATAAAGTTAGTTATAAAAGGTCTAACCTATAAAAAACCTACCAGCTTTTTTTCTCAATTCTTTTGCAAGCTCTTAGGAAAAGTGTTATTCCCATTATATTGAGGGATGCTAATGATTAGCAAGGTTCATTATTAGTGGTGTATGCTTATATTTTAGCACTTTGAAGATGAAAAATCTTGGCTTTTCATCAAAATGATTAAACTGTTATCTCTGTCCACTTCAAAATCCTTTAAGTAAAAGATCATTTATTAGTAATAAAGGATTAAGCTGCCTAGGAATGATGCAAGGACATCTTAATTTTCACTCCTTAGTAAAGCAAATGTGAATTCTCAGATTTCAATCTTTCAATTTGTTTTTTTTTTTTCCCTCGAATTTCTCTCAAGGTCTCTCTATAATTAATTTCAGCTGGTAGCTAATTCACCTTAATTATTGCACCTTCACAAGTGCATCCTCCAACCAAACACTGCAAAAACTTAATATGCTGGGTCATCTTTGTGAGAAACATTCCAAGTTTGATGATTTCTTGATTTATTGAAGCAAAATTTGCTTACAGAGAATGATTCCAGGTTTGAGATTAATTTACCCAGGGTATCTTTTGCATTAGTAAAGAAAAGTGATGGGATCTGTTTTTTTTTTTTTGCCAGGTAGCTGCCTTTGACTGGAGATATATTTTACCTCTGAGAATGAAGTCCAAATACAGGATGAGCCTCATTCTTGTTTGATAGCAAAAAAAAAAAAAAAAAGAGGACCATTTCCTTCCTCTTCTCAAAGAGTTTAACTTGTAATCTTGACTATGAGTCTGAGACAGATACCTCAGTGGACAGGTATGTTCTGCTCTGATTGAGCTAAAGACAGTGAGATGGGGAACCCATGGCTGTGGAAGCACCAAGAAAAAGGCTTTGCCTTCCTGTAGGAAAGCAAAGCCTTGGGGTTTATGGCTTGAGCACAGTAAGAGTGCTACATATTACTTTGAGGGTCTGTCCTTCCCCTTGGACTCCCTCCTTCCGCTTGGTGCTGTGGAAGGAAAGCTGAAACATATGTGGAATTTCACATGGACTTCGCTGCTATTTGAGGTCTTCCTGTTGGAATTAAAAGCATGGTCATTAAAATTTCATGATACACTTCCAAGAAAAATGCTCCCTGTTTAGTAAAATAATTAAAAGCCTGCATGGTCTCTGCAGTAAGTGGCTATGGAGGGATGAATGGGAGTGCTGTAGAGGAAGTGTGCTTGCTTTAATCAGCATTACATCAACCAAGAGGGATCCAAGCGGGAGAACTGCTAAAAATCTGTCATTCACTAGGGCTGCACCATTTCCAGACCCCTGGGGAGTGCTCCATGATAATTTTGCATTTCAGACACACTGTGGTTGGGTCAGACAAGAGTAAATCTAAGCCATATTCCTCCCCAGGGTGCTTATATAATTCTAAATAAATAAAAACTTCCTACAACACAGTATAATACATCAGAAAACCACCCCTCTGTCAGCCTCCAAGGTATTTCTGTCAGCCTCTGTGCTATTTTAAGCTCTTCTATAGGTGGCAAATGCTCGTGTTGGCACTGAACCTCAGTGCCACAAATGCTGCATTTCAGCAGCAAACGATGTTGAAAGGGAGGGCAAGGGAGCTATGGCACTCAATCTCTGTACAGAGAGAGGGTGTGTTTTTAGATTTTTTTTATCCATCCACCCCTACAGCCCTCTCTGCTCCTTCAAATGCATACGGGCTACTCTGAGTATCAAATTGTATGTGGTAAGCACTAAAATTACGCTGATGGCTTCTAGGAGACTGAAGTCAACAACAGGTGCCACCATGACCAGCAACTTAGAAGTGTCTAAAAATGCATTGAAGCGGGAGAGGTTTGTCATTCAACCCAAAGGCTCCCGTAGCTCCTGCATACAGTGCTGAGGCTACCTAGATTACACCTTGCCAAACTGCAGTATTCAAGTATTCAGCTGCCTGTTTTCTAACTTTCCATACTGCTGTATTCAAATTAATGACAAACAATGTGTTCCAGAGCTTGTGCACTGAACTGCTTGTAACTGCAGTTGTTCACCACAAAAGCTTCTTCCCCACTAGAGCTGCTTCCAAACATCCTACAGCTGCTACTGTGACAGCAAATAGAACAATTAATTTCTTGTGCACAAACCTTCTAACATGGATCTCTAGAAGAGAAATACAGAAGGAGCCAAATTCCCAACACATCTGATTGGAAAAACAATGGCTTCTGGAAGCTGCTGTAAGATGCATTCGATTTACTTAACTTGCAGAAAATCTACACCTTCTTTCTGCAGGTTGAAAAACGTTCAGCTCTTTTTATAAGCATGTCCTGCTTGGTCTACAAATTGGACACAAACCTTCAAAGATCTTTGTGTTCGATCCAGCAATTGCTCTTAAGCAATCTAATGATTTAATTTTGGTTGCATGTATGAGGAGTCCCATTGAAGTAATCTCTATAAAGTAAAACAAATCCCTAAGTGCAGCAATGTACAGCAATGTCAGAACCAGGCCCAGGAAGGTGATATTTCAGAGCCTAGGAAATGTTTTGGTGTCTTTTTTTCTTGTGTGGTGGCATCTTCCTATTTATTATTTTGAGTTACAAGGCATGTTCTCTTCTGCACTTTCCTCAGTACTTTGCAAGGTTTACATTTCCTCAGGGTCTTTTTCCTAGCCATGTTCTCCTGTCACGACCTACAATTTTTGTTTTGAGCTTAGTAGCAAAATGCACAGTAATTGGACTGCAGCAGCATATGATGAAGATTTTAGGTCTGCTTCACCTCTCTGTCACCAAGACCTCTGCATGACCCTGCTTCCACAATCTCTGCCTTCCCTGTTTCTACTGGCTCTTGTGGGCTGTTAATCACATATTGTTTCCCTGACTCTAATTAGGGGGAGTCTAAAATGGGTTATTTATTCCAGTCATTTCTGGAAACTGTGGGTATAATATGACCTGTACAGCAACAGAAATATTACTCTGAAGGCAAGGTCCGTAGACAGATTTGAGGAGGGGACTTTCCTCACAGATTTTACAGCAAGGTCTATGATATTTATTGCCAGGATATTTTTGTGCAGTTTGACTGAAAGGGGAGGACATTTTCAAGAAAGAACATTGGTGTAATATATGGAGCACTTATTTATTATTAGGTATGGAGAATTTTGAATGAGACAACTATTTTCCCTGCTGCCCCTGGCTAAGTTCCCACTACTGGCATAAGTCATGATAGCAAAATGCCACCTCTCTTCACTATACAGGAGAGTTACTTGCTTGCTTGCATAGGAGAAGAATTCAACAGCTTTGGATGGAAAGTTCTTTATCCTTTCTTTCAATAGTGCCACTTTTAATGGCTTTGCAGTTCTCCAAATAAATGAAGCTGTAAGTCTCATTTCTAAACTCAAGAATACACATGCATTTTTGAAAACTCAGATCTTAAGCAAGAATTTTATGATTCCACAGAGTGTCCCAAATTCATCTTGGTACTCTTGTACCTGTGACCCAGGGTAGCTGCTTTTCTGCCTCCTCTAAGGCATCTCAGGGCCAGGCTGTGTGTCTTTTTTGTACCTGGGATATTCATATGATATTACTCTGAGCTGCAGAGCAGTGCAGGCATTAGCCATGCTCACCCAGAAGGTGAGCAACTGGAAAGAGAAGGATTTTAGATGGTAACTAGGTATACGATTCTATGTATATGATACTAGAGAACTGATAAATATCCTAAGATTTCACATATATCAGTTAATTTTCTGAAGCATGAACAGGTATCTTTCTTCACCCAGTTTGTCTGAATAATTTCTTTTACCTGTCAACCTTTACTGCTCATAGTAGAGCTCCTTCCTTTACAGTGAATTTGCAAAATTTGGTCTTTCTGCAGAAACTGTTACTGTAGCCTGTTCTTTGAGGAAACAAAAATTAGAAAGTCAATGATTTGAAAGCCCACAAACATTTACTGGATTTATGTCTTACTTCTAGCCATTCTCCTTATCCCACTGCTTGTTTCTCCTGACAACCCTCTTGTACTCTTGCAGTGAACACTTTTTTATGTAGCTCGAAATACAGTATTCATAAATTACTCCAGATCAGCTCCATTTCAGTATGTGTTTTCTGCCTAATGCAGCCAAAAGCTTTAAGATATGCTCAAGACTGTGTCATTCGTGGCAGGAGCCTGGCTTAGTATTCAGCCAGTGCACTCTAGTCACAAGTTATTTTTTCAGTCAGTGTTCTTAATCAGTCCAAAGTCTGAAATAGATTAACAGATCTAAACTCATTAAAGACACCAGTACCAACCTTAAGAATATTTATGAATTCTTCAGATCATCTTCTTAACTCCAGATTAAATATTTGTTACTTTCAAGTGCTTTCTAAAATTATCTTCATCGTAGGTATTTGGGTTGCTTTTGGTATGACCCCCATTTTCTTTTGCCATCAAAGATAATCATGCAGAAAAAGAAATATGGTCACTAATCATAGCTTGTTATTCCTTTTTATTGCTAGTCAAACTTTTTTTACTTTTCTGAGAAGTATCCCAGCGTAGAGTCAATGAGGGATTTATATCATGTTGTCCTCATTTCAGTTTGTGGGAAAAGAATAAAGTGAATAGTGTGCAAAGACAGCACACACTGATTGATTTTGCATAAATAATTTGGTGAATGTTTGTAGAACTGGAGTTGATCAGCAAAAATCAGCCTAATTTGCCACGTCCTATCACTGCAAAATAGGGCAACATTTACTGGGAAAAATTATTCACAAAATTTCTCACTACCTAAATTCCGTTTCTCACACTCTGACTTAAAATAGATTTACATTGGAAGATGTCTATGCTAGAATCAAATTTCCTCCGGTTCTTTACAGAAAATACAAAAGGCCATGTAACTTTTATGTCGAATTTATCACCTTTCAGCTCTCCTGCCCCATTGATATGGCACATCAAAAACGCTCATCACCAAGGCATTTCAGTGGCAAAGCATTTTATAATTGCTAATGAAGCCAAAATAAAAAGTGCATGGAGGCTGATCATTCTTTCTTTCTCTGACCCTTCAGACTTTCATGTTTCTCTGAATTCCTTATCAGAAAACCAGTAAACACTCTGAGTGTTTTCAAAACATGACTGGTCTTTTCATAGATCAGATAAGTCAGATTCATAGATTTAGCACAGTGTTTTCTTTTCTGTTTTTCTGTACCTCAGAATCTTCCTGTTGAACATTTTTCAAATTTGGATCTCTCTACAAAAGTTTTCGTTTACCTGACACAAGCATTTTTTAAGAAATGTCCTATGTGCTCACTAAAACAACTGTGTAAAAACGTTTGTAGGTGAGACAGACACAATGTTGTATCTATGTTATGATATGAAAATGGAAATTCGGAAGTCTGTGAGTTTTCTTTCTATAGCTTACCTTGGGATACACTTTAGTGGTACTTTTGAAATACTATAATTTTTTTTTACAGGTAATGTTACAGGAAGTGAAGAAAATTTCCCTTTTTTCTTTGTGTCTATTGTTAATATGCACAATAAATTACAACCTTCTCTTTCTCCCTGTCCCAGAAAAAATCACTCTGCTTCAGAAATCCATTTCTATTTGGACAGAAAGAGTAGTTTAACGCATAGGAGAAAATGAGTTAGGTGATCTGAAACATTCAGAGTAAAAAGGTATTTCCAGAGTTTACATGTATTTTTAAAAAGTTTCTTTAGGCATTATGGAGAAGAATAAATATTTTGCTTTGTTTTCCTTCAGGATATAGATCATATTAATACTGCCATTCTTTACAGACACAAACAAAAATCCATTATGTACAAGTAAAGTAAGTGTATGATTAGAGTCAAATAGTTCACTGGTCTGAACATTAAAAATATCTATGTGCACGTTAACTTGACAACTGATTGAGGTATAACACTGGCACACAACTCCCTCAGTTCCAAGTACTGTATAGCCATAGCTTCATCTCATTGACTCAAACTACATTATTACATGAATGCATCACTACCACTCAAGTGAATTATTGATCCCCGGAATTTCTGTCCTTTGTTACTCAAACTAGGTTGTTGAAGCGCTGTGATTACAGAATATTATGGTTCTAGACTGACCTTTGGTTGCTCTTATAAATTACTGTTCTGACTTTCTGAAGTTGATTTTTTTTTCTTTTTTGGTGAATTCCATTTTCAACGGTATTTTATTTCAAATTATTGAGTTTATGTAATTTTGTCATCATGGCAACATTGTAGGTGATTAGAGAGATGTAGTGTTTCTAAAGGACCAAGAAAAAAACACTATTAAAAAAGAACCATTTTCCCTTTGATCAGCAACCCATAGAAACCTGCTGGCTTCTTTCAGACTTTATAGCTCTTTTAATTAACTTAGTACTGGCTTTGCTATTATACAGAACTAAACCACTGTAAGAATGTTAAGGCGATAATAAACATCTCATTTAAATCCACTAAATAGAGAAAAAAGTAATTTACAGCAAGATATCTGTCCTTAGTTTACCCTTTTGTGTCAAACATTTGGAGAACATTTGGGAACTGACACAGTTTTTCTTAGGACATAAAGGAGTCCCTCCGGAGGAAGCAGGCTCACTTAGTGAGTGAGATGAGAAACATCCATTCTTTGCTGCCTAAAATATGTTTAAGAAGCTAGGATCAGTATCAGCTCACAAAATTTCCTACATTTCCTTTTTTTTTTGTTTTAGTGAATGCAACCCTCAGTATTAGAATTACAGCAAACTTCTAATTTTTTATTAATTTCTTATATTTTTCAGCTGAAGCCTCAATGCACTGATGACTTTTAATCCATGGATTTTCAAAACGGAGGAAAATTTGACTCAACTAAATTCCTTCTGACTGAAAAAAAATGGTATTATGTCTATGGTATGGAAGAAAAAGAGATCTCATTATTTTAACAAGTTGCATGGTTACCTTTAGGCAAAGAAGGGAGGAGTTTAGAGAGGACTTAGGAAAGAGCATTGGAAATAATCCAGAAATCTAGAAAGCCTGCTTCCCACAGCAAGGGATTTAAGAAGGTCGATTTATTTATTTTTTAAATAGTAGTTTGAGAGATGATTTGATCAAGTATGGCAAATATCTCCATGAATAAATAATTGCAGGTGCTGTAGAGATTGTTCATCCACTGATGATCAGCAAGAGGCTGAAACTAATAAAGTTCCAAATGGAAAAAAATGGGCATTTCTGGCCATGATTGTACCAAAACTCGAATGGAGGGGATAGAATCCAGGTTGCTTAATACCCACAAATCCTGAATAGATACATTTATCAAAATTATTCTCTCACTTTGCCAGATTTTGCAGACATAATGCAGGCAAGTGGACTATTTGATAAGCCTTTCATGTCCTGACCATGCTTCCTACCACAGGACTGGCTAAAACTAAATTTTTCATCTCAGATGATAATATTTAAATTTAAAATGTGCATTCTGAATGAATTTGATAACCAATGATCTTTAAAGTGCATTATATGCTTTTTCCTTTAATAATTTAATTTTGATTTTTCAGTGGCTAAGTTAAGCTTAACATTCTATCTTTATACATAGATTTTTAACAAGGAAGTCCTACAGGGTGCACCTAGGGCTAGCTGCAGGTCTGCACATTCAGCAGTGTCCATCCCAAATCCTACCTTCCATTCATCCCAATCTGGGACCATTTCATTTCACACCACTTCACTTTGTCTGGCTAGTTTTGTCACAGGAGCTGGGAAACACTCTGAATGTTCTAGCTAGGGCATAGTTGTTGTAATTGGAGAGTGTAAAATTACTCTGCAAGTGCACAAGAACCTTTACATGGTATCTGCTGTGAGAAGCTGAGAACTTCCAGAAAAGGATGTGTTTTCCACTGAGGGGCAAAGATCCTTTGGAGATGGATAGTGCTGGTTGCTGACTATGGAGACATCTCTTCGGCGGGCACTAGGCAGTGCCCCTTTGGGGAAGCAGCACGAGGGATAAGAAGGCACCTTAGGACGTGGCATTTATTACACAGCTCCTTGAAAGCCTGAACCCCTTCAAGATTTTCTGTAAAACCTGTAAACCCTCCTCTTATGCACAGTTCTAATTATGAGTTGTGCTAATCCACTCAGGAACAACAGCAATCCTGTATGATTTGTCACTATTATCAGCTAAATACAGCAGTTTCAATATTGGACTGAATCAATCCAGAGGACTGAAAAGACTTGCAACAAGATGTGCCATGTAAATTCCAACAATGGATAAATTAGAGGTAACTGTGAGCTGTTTCTGCATATTCTGTGAACAGCAGAAATAGCTAAACTACTTAAGAGCAGAACTCCTTGTAAAGTAACTTTTTCGGTCTTAGTCATGAAACATCATACACAGACAAATTGTCTGCTCTTAAACCTGGTCCCTAATGCAAGCAGTTTTCCAGGAATGGGGCAGAGTGTCGCTTTACCCTCACCCCTCTGTCACTAGCCCCAATAGTCTCATTGCAGAAATGTGCTTTCCTATGCTGTGTTAATAGCTGTCACTGTTGCTGACCTAAAAGTATTGCTGTAGTTGGCACTTTCATCTCTTCCATCTTGCTAGCCAATAGCCCCAAACTGCTTGCTGAGGTGGAGAAAGAATTGAATTAATTCAAGCTCCATTATGAGACACATACCTGGATTCTACTACTAAATTTATTGGGAGTTCTTTCTCTTGCTGCTTGCTGTTGTTTCAAGAAAGGTTGAAATTCTGATGTTGACGGTGATTATGGAGTGTTGTCTGAACAACACGTTTTACTGTTCAGAACTTCAAAGGAAAATAGCTGTTTTCAAAATGTGATGTGGGTGCCATGATTATTTCACTCCAGCAGCTTCATTCCATTGAAACAGTAATGAAATTACCAAAACATTGCCTCAGAGTTCTTGCTTGTATATGTTCTCTCACAAAATGTAGGAATTCAATGCACAAGAGAGTAAAATAACGAGATTAACTGTATGTCTTTGTGTGTCTTTAGCTATTTGCAATTATGAGGAAAATATAGCAAAAATAGATTAAATGCTGTGTGCTTTGTAGAAGTTTGGTATCTCACAGGACACCTTTTAATGTCTTCAGTTCTATGACTTTGGACTAATACAGTGGCTTTCAAATCTAAGTCCCAACCTGTACTTCCAAACAGTCATTGAATGAATTGGCAGTCTTCCTCTTTTTTATTTCAATGGATCATTTGACCAAAACAAAAATATTACAAACCCAAAAGTTTTTAGCTTATATATTCGTTAGGAGGTGAAAATTTTACATGTCCTATTTCTGCATAGGCAACATGATTTGTACAAGTCTCCAGAATGCTTCATTAACTCCAATCCACTTCACAGTCCATTGGGTATGAAATAAAACCAGAAGAAAATTGGCATTTACTGTCACCTTTTCACTTCAAGGGCCTATTGTGCATCCCAAATACCTCCGAAGACACAGTAATGCATTATAAGGCCATTCATCACGGGCATGAAATCCCTGATGGTGTTACACGGAAGACTTTAATACCATAGAGGTTGTCTCTGAAGTATGAACTTCATGCTCTTGGTGATAAAAAAGAGCACTGGAATGACTGTGGATTTTATTCGAGGAAAGCAAGAACAGAAAGGAGTGGTAGGCTGCCACTCCTGCAATATTTGATGTTTGGTCTTGGTGGCCCAGCTATATGGGTTTGTGGGACAGGATCCCAGAGTTGGGACTGTTTTGACATCCTGAGAATGACAGGAATATTCACTCACTGTTCACGCAGATTAAAGAGGGAGAGGAAGAAAAAGAGTTTTACCGAGAAGATGCAGCCAACAACGGGGAGGCCATTTCCACTCCATACACCTTGTTAGTTAGAGCTTTACATCCAACTTGCTTCTGGCAACTACAAAATACATAATAAAATTATTAACAGTTCATTGCCTCCAGCTGCTCACAAGAAACAGATGCAGTTGTAGACCTATTTAGTCAGCATTTCTTCCTTCCCAGTTATACCTCGTCTTGAGCAGGGAATATTTGAATAATGAATTGTGTATTTGACTATGAAGTAGGACAGATATAAATAAAATTATTCTCCTCAACTGCTGCATTTTACCAAGAAGCAGTTTTACAGTTAAGCACAGGAGATTTAGGAGAAACACATTGTGAGGAATGTGCAGTGTTGGCTTCATTCATTTGGGACATTTACTCTCAGTTGCCTCCAGTGTGAGACAAATGTGCACAGCAAGGACAGTTCTTTGCCCTGACATGAAATCAATGGAGGGCTGATCTTACCCTCCATCTTGGGCATACTCTTGGATTTTTTTACCTGCCTGAATCTTTCTTTTTCCTTTACAGATGACAGACAATAGCATACCCATACCTGTGACCCCTCTGCCAAGGTATCTCTCTAGAAATTTTTGTTTGAAATGTTGCAGATCGCCTTTTCTGAAATGTGTCGTGACCCTGGCATAATTCCACTGCAGAAACATTTCAAGGGAAATCACCTGAGTTTCTAAGCGTATTAAAAACATGATTTACATAGTCTATATAATTCAGGATAAAATATTTCCCCTTGCTGAAAAGAATCAAATTCTGTCTCAAAGTAGAAGCCAGGAAAAGAGGAATTTTTCCATTGACCAATGACCTTCATATAAGGATAGCCAAATCAGCTTGGTAGATTAAGCCTTGGATAAACACTTTGCAAGACTTTAGAACTCCTGTATAACCCAACTGACAGAAAATTGAGAGGTTATTCAGATAGTCAATTATGTCTTAAATGAAAAACAGGCTAGAAGCATTCATAATTTAGAAGAAACTCATAAGTCCCAAAAGAAAGAAAAGAGAAACTGTTTTAGGCACATTTCTACTTCAAATTAAACAGTCATATAATGGCTAGAGCTATGCCTGCAGCTTACATCACAAAAAAAAATATTAAATGAAATAATAATAGCAAAAAATGACAGTAATACATGTAGACAGCCTTATTTAAAGAACCAGGGGACTGGAAACAAATGGTTACAGCTAGAGATATAAATAGTCCAGGTAAAAGATAATGATAAAAATGAAATATGAAACACTGGGGTAGGAAGAATTATAAGTGGCAGCACCAAAGGCTCTTATTCTGCAGCCCCCCATGTCCTGACTGGCCAAAGAGGTACCTGAGAAGGTCGGCATCATGGTGCTCTCCCAAAGGAATCCCCTGAAGGTGAGCACTGGCTGGCTCATCCTCTGGCCTGCTGCTTTCTGCTATCCTACTTCAGGAAGGACCTCAGGGAGTCCATCTTGGCCACCTTCTTTCGTGAAGATTTTGGGAATTTTAAATCAGATGTGATTTGTTTGAAACTGACTGAGAGGTTCAGACAGTGTTTTGGAGGCAGGAGAGACACAAGCACTCAGGCAGTGATCAAATACATCTAATTACCTTGGGAATGCAGGTAAAAATTAATGCCCCAATGAAGAATTTCATTAAAAAGCTGCTTTTCTTTCATATGCTCTGTGATTCTCTGAGCTTCTCAGTATTGGTTAAGTTTCAAGAAGGAAGTAGAAACAACTTATTTTCTCCAAAGCCTGCTGGATTGAATGGATCCAGTCTCCTGTTTGCTGATGAAGTTATTGGAAGTTGTTGAGTGTGGCTGTCTTTACATTATATTTCAGTAATGGCTGCATGTTTATACAAAAAAAAACAAGGGGTTTTTTTGTTTTTTTTTTTTTTTTAAAAATTTCCTCCTGTGTTTTGCAACTCAATTTCCCCAGGAAACTGAAGTTATACAGATCTGTATAACTAAATCTGAGTCTCAAACATGTCTATGTTTCAATGAGTTGATTAGTGGACTGGAGCATCTCTCCTACAAGGAGAAGCTGAAAGAGTTGGTGCTATTCAGTCACGAGACGGGGTGACTGAGAGGGAACCTCATCAGTGTATATAAATATCCAGAGAGGGGGTGCCAAAAGGAGGGACCCAGGCTCTTCTCAGTGGTGCTGAGCAATAGGACAAGAGGCAATGGGCAGAGACTGATGCAGGAAGTTCCACCTGAATAAGGAAGAACTTTTTTACTGTGCGAGTGATCACTCATGAGAACAGATTGCACTGAGAAATTGTGGAGTCTTTCTCGCTGGAGATCTTCAAGAACTGTCTGGATGCAATCCTGTGCAATGTGCTCTGGGATGATCCTGCTTGAGCAGCAGGTTGGACCAGGTGCCCCGCTGAGGTCCCTTCCAACCTGACTGGTTCTGTGATGCTGTGAGTTTTATAAACAATCCGTAGCTAGGAAACTAAGAGTTGTGAGGCTGCAGAGATTCACAGATTCATCTTACAGTGACTCATGCGCTTCATTCTTTCATTACCTTGCCTTTTTCTTAAGATACTCAAGCTGACTTCTGCTGAGAAAGACACTTTTTCCAAATTTGCTAACATCTGCATTTCAGGGGTTGGTAACACCATGTTTTTGAGAATCTTGCAGTTTAGTGTGCCAGAGACAATGTTTTCCACACTGGAATAATGATTCCAATAATGGGGAGAGTGTGTTATGTCAAGCCAGTGTTATACTAGCCACAGATTTAGCATTGAGCAAGATTGAGAGATAAAATGACTTGCTAATAAGAAAACACAAATTTCCTACTATGAAATAAAGTTTAAAAAATATAGCAAAATTATTGAGTTCATGCTTAATATAAGAAACTTTCTGTGCTACTCCAGCATTGTCTTGGCTTTGCAGGTCAGCCCACACTGGCCTTTGCACCCTGCCCTGAGCTTGTTAGCTGCTGGGAAGCTCCCAGAATGGAGTCTTTCCTGCTCCCAGGTGAGGCTGAGAAGTCAGGCTAGAATGCAATTTCCTTTGAGATTTTTGTCTTTTCTCATGACCAGCCATAATCCTGAGTTCATGTTATCCCCTTTTCTGCAGTTTTGATTCCCGTTTCCATTTTAAACTAGGCGCAACAGAGACTTGGCTTTAGGTATCAGTCTGTTCTGTTCCGTTTACTGGGCCCTCAAAGCAATCCATAGAAAGATCAACCTATTTTGTCATGAGATATGAAATGCAGAAGATTTATTACACTTTTTTGCTATGTCATGACTCTACATATGACAGTAAATCTAAAGGATGACAGATATGAGTGTGGGTTGTTTGGATGGCACAGCACTCCCATATGCTTTGTGTAATAGAACAAGAGAGGTTTACCACCCTGCAGTTAAAGTTGTTTTAGATCTTTCCTTAGAATGTAAATACTCAAATTTTTAAGGGCTACAGATACTTTTATACCATGAGCTTGAGCAGGTACAGACCTCTGATCCTCTACATAATAATATGAAATCTGCTTGAGCATTAATTCTGCTCTTAACTGTGGTTTGGACAAGACAGTGTGGCCAGGCTGTTATTTAATTGGATTTTAGACATATCATTTAGCCACAGTAGATGACATTTCCTTGGAAAATTCACTAGAGCGGTTTAAACTCTAAAAGCTTTGAAAAGCATAGGTTTTGCAAATTTTATCCCTTGTACAACCATGTAAGGGATATCTATAAATGCAGGTCATTACTAAATCCCTTCAGGAAATATAAACAATGGCCACTGAGTATGTTTGGACAGGACTGGGTACTTTGGGTGAAATGGCTTTCTGGGACAGGATATGCTGTGGCATGTGTTATTAGCTGTTGACTCCCTTGGTTGGTTACGACAGCTTTCATGTCACTCCTGAGCTCTTCTGAAGGAGAAGATTTTGGGTGCATGCATAAATATTAGGATGTCACAGTATAATTCATTTAAATAATCAGTGAGCTAGCTGATAGCTGACTCGTGATATATGTGAATTAGAGAGAAACAGTTTCAGGGTAACTCCTGTCTTGTTAGCTGGAGTGCTCACCAGTTAATGTAAGTGTCTGAGTGTCACATTATCAAAATAGTATCTGCTGGACTGGGTCTCTTGGGGCATAAAGGCACTAGGAGGTTAAAGCATGTATCCCACTTAGGCTTCAGTTTCAAGCAGGTCTTGAGACTGATGCTCAGTTCTACCACAAGAACGTCTCAAGCCATGTCCCTCATCTTTCAGTTATGTGAATACTTAAGAAGTTTTTTTGTAAATGACACTCTTAAATGTAGTGTCCTAGATTTAGATCACTGTAGATGCTAAAAACATTGTTGCTGACCCTTAGCACATAAATCAAAAAGTACAGGATGTACGTGGCATTGAATTCAAGTATTTCATTGAAAGTAATGGAAAGGGTGGGCTGGAATGAGTGGACTCACAGGAATATGGAGTAACAGAATTTCAAGAAATGTACAATTAAATACTGAGCTCTCTGAATGATGAGTAATTGTATCATTATAAATATCCACTGGCCAACGCATTGGCTTTGAGAAGTGCTGCTGCACGATGAAATATGCAAGCAGACCGAAACCCTGCTGCTTGCAGGGACATCATGCAGAGATAGATACACGGTTTTCTTTGTCATGATGGAGCAGTTTCAACCCCTCCCGCAGCCTATCATTAGGCTGGTGGAAACAAAAGCTTGAGACACACCTGGCTCTTACTTACACCGTGCTGTAAAAGAGACAGCGCTAACTGGGTGCCCAGCTCCTTGGTCCTCTCCTCCCAGCACCTATCCTCAACTTCATGCCTGACCCCAAGCATCTCTAAAGCAGCACTGTGGGCCAGCACAGCTGTTTTTTAGTGCTCAGGTGGAGCTAGCAGACCCAAATCAGCAGTTACTTGCTAAGAATGACAATTTCAGCCCTCTTTTGAAAGAAGGCAGCCAGGTACGCTGTTACCCTGAAATGTGCTATAGCTGTGCTTAGCATGGTGCGCTACAGTGAATATTTTGATTTAGCTTTCACAGCCCTGAAAACACAGGCAGCGTCTGGCGGTGCAACAGCCATGCAAATTTCATGAGTAGGGAAACAGCAGATTCCTGCACTTCTCACTGACACTGGCTTAGTGCAGGCTCTTGCTTGAAAAACGGCCTGAGAAAGAGGGGTCGGAAATCCAGATACAGCAAAACAAAGAAGCAGCGAGAGTAAGTAGACTGGAAACTGGCATTTTCCAAAGGATAGGAAATGAAAAGATCCTCTTACGCCTTTTCCAGTGATATACAGCACATAGTTACAGACAGTACATAGGGTGCTCTGTGGTTTATTGCCCTTAGTAGTTTAGCTGGGGGTGCTCCAGGGAGTGCTCCAGGGATGCCTGCAGATTCCTGAGGTTGGTGCTTTGGGACCACATGCATGACCCCCCAGCTAGTATCTAGATCTGTCTCTATACAGTAGCAGATCTGTCTTTCTCCAGCTGATTCTGGAATTAATGACGGTGTGGCAGAGGGATTTGCTTAACCAAACTCATTAAAAAATAAAACAGCCTGTGAGAAGATGGTAATATATAGTATAGCATACCTGTAAATATGAACCATGACCAAGGAGTATATTAATGTAATTATCTTGTTATGGTAATATTTTTTCCTTGTTTACTGACTGGTATTTAAATTTGTGGGAAGTTTGCAAGGACCTTTATCTAAGTGCTCATAATACCCTTCCTAAAAACTTCAGATGATGTAAGAAAAGAGAAACTGACTATTGTCAGGGCAAAATTATTCCATCTGTTTTACAGCTGAGCAGGTGAGGGGAGGATTGATTAGTCAGCCTGCTGAAGGCCAGACACCAATGCTATGTCTAAGGGTTTTTGTAGCAGAAGTCTTATGAAATCCTATCTGATGCAGCCACATCCTAGACAGTCAGAAATAATGTACAAATATATACAGCAATTCCAAATATCTCCCGGGGCAGAGTGTGCGCACAGGAATAGCAACACTATGGAGCCTGTGGAGATACCAATGAAAAAAACAAATTTAGAAAAAAGAAAACCCTTTGCTTTTTGTTTGCTCAGGTTTTATTTGTTTTCTTATTTTTCTTAGTTTGTGTTTCCCCTGGAGTACTGTCTTTTCATCTTTTATCTTTGCAACAGAACATTTAGTTTTCAGTAGTCCCCAGCATGCAGTTCCATCAATAAATACTTTTACACTTGATGACTGAAAAGTGTCCAATATCAACCTGTTGATCCTGTTTGTGCATGAGAAACTTCAGAATCCTGATTTTTCAGTGCACATATATTTACTGTGAAAAGTAACTACTGCTACTGATTTGGCCTGACCTTTTGCAACATCTGTGCCCAGTTACAATTTCTGGAAAAATATTGGTAGTTATAGATTAAAACATAATGATCTTGGGGAAATTTAGACAGGAGGCTGATGCAGTTCTTAAAGGCTAAAGCACTGTATAGAATCAGCAGCTCTACATTTCCATTGGTATGTCTGTCATAGAAATACCATTTACTATTTCTCTTCCCTTACATCTCATTTATTTCCCAGCATATTTAGTAATGCAAGACTTGTTGATGCATGTGAGAGAAAAATGATATGGATACTGATGCAGAAAGTATGGTTGTAAATGATGTTCATGCTTTCCATCAGGTTGCTTTTAGTTCTGTCTATAAGCCTCAGTAATGGAGAAAGATAGCATGCCTTCCAAAATACACAAAAAATCTGCATCAAGGTTACTGTGCTGTTCAAGCAGCAAAGAGTATTGTCAGTAGGGACTGCTACCTATGCAGATGGATTAGAGCTCCTTAGAAGCATCAGAAATTATGTTCTGCAAAACTGTAGGACCGTGTGCTTCCCTCTATTTATGCTGTCTCTGGGGCCTTGGTGCATACTACAGAACAGTTATAATAATAAGTAACTTGAGTCCCAGTGTGCCTCGTAGAGAAGCATAATGAAGCTGGCTGTTTAAAAGCTCGTCTGGCCTTTAATTAGCTCCTCTGCAGAGCCAAGCACACCCTGTGCTGTGCAGGAAGGAACAATTCTCTATGTGAGACCACACGGCTTCCCAACCCTCTGGCTGCTGGTCTGGGCGCTGCTTGCTTACACATCCCCCTGAACATCCTCTGTGGTGTGGCTGAGTTCCCCAGGGAAACACAGGAGGGCTGCACTGAAGGTGGCACCCAGAAGTATGCTCAGGATCTTCTCCCATCTCCTCTGACTCAGCAGCTGAACATTGGGCACATCTTCTGCTTAAGAGTTTCAGGGAATGATTTCCAAAGGTCTTTGGGCTGAGAAAACCAAACACCTGCAGAGGTCTCTCTTCACTTGGTCAGAGGAGATTTATTTCCCATCCACCAAGGCTCTTGCCTAGAGCACATGCTCTGCAAGTCCTCTCCAGCAAAAGCTGATAACGTGATAAGGCTTTCAGAAATTATCATTTCACAGGTTGAGGTAATTCATACAGAATCCTTACTATTCAATTTAGTCTGCCATTTTCGGAGCGATAAATTCACAACATACAGCAGCAATCGTCAGGCAGCTACATCTAAACCACGTAATAGCTGGATGTTCTAATGGGAATTGACAGCTGACGTGTACCAAAAGTGTTACTTACTATGGCCTGAAATTGAGGGAATTATGTGACAAAATTAAATACTTGCATGCTTCCAGGCAGCAGTTCTGATTTTAGTAAGGAACAAAGAAATACAATTACTGCACAAAAATTTCCTGTATGTTAAGTTTGATCAGGGTTTTATACCTACAATATACCACTTCAAACTATGTCACCAGGTACACATGTAAGCACATTCATCTTGATGGATGTCCCAACTTGCTTTACACAGGCAGTAACACAATTTCCTGCAGCAGCAGTATCTTTGAGGAGGAAAAAACCCCAGAACAACTAACCAGCTTTCTTATTCTTTTAACAGGCAGCCATTTAAAAGTACTTCTTTGTAAAATTTAGTTTAGCATATGGGAGTCATTTGACAGGATTTTTCTTCCATCATAAAGATTTGAAAGGCAATTTTATCATCCTAATTTGGTAGCTCTGATTTTTACATTTTTTACCCTGTAAAGATATGTTTTTTTAATTCTACCAAAAAAATTTTAAAAATCTGCAGCAATCCTGTGCTCTGTTTTTTGACAAGTATATTTTGTAGGTAAAAATGGCAAGTTTCTTCAAAAGGGATTCCTGTAGGTGGACTCTGCAGTAGCTGAGGTAAGAAAGTGGAGGAATTCAATAGGTATCAGCCTGTTTTGCTTTCCAAACTGCCAGGTTAGGAAGGATCAGGTGGTGGTGTAATGCCTTACACATACTCAAAATATCTTTCCAGCAGGGGGATGTAGAATTCCAGTTTATGTGTTGTAAGACCGGTGGGATGATTATTTTTGTATGTCACAAATATCAGAATGGATCGAATTTCAACAGAGATCAAAATAAGAGCAAAAAACCAAAGCAAATTTGTTTGAAGAATTCCCAAATCTGAGCAAATGTTAAATTGTTTCTTTTTTTGTAATCTGAATAAATGATCAAGAAGGCATTTTAATCACTTGCCAGATCACTGCCTGGGAAATGACTGGGCCGAGTATTCCTGAATCTGGTCAGATGAAATTATGGATAAAAAGTGAGATAGCATATTGATGATTTAGCAACGGTCTGGCCAGTATGTGGCTTGCTTAAGACAATGCAAACTGGATCTCATGTTGCTCTGGAGCATGTTTTTCTGTGGTAAAATCAAGTTAAAATAAAGTAGTATTTAATAAAATAAATAAAAATTGACTAGGCACTCTAGAATCTTTAGGCAAACAAATAGAATTTCCCTTGCTAATGTAGTTCAATGCTAGGGAAAAGCCTGAGCCCAGGAGCCCAGTTCAAAGAAGTTTCTTTGGATTTTGAAAGATGGATTAAACATTAGCACCTGCCACTGAATCTCATGTGGTCATTGACAACCTGCTTCTGTGGAGCCAGTCTGGATCCTCTCTTTCCAAGAGAGACACTTCCTCCTTCGGAAGTTGCAGTTATGTCGTAGCAAGGGAAGTCGCCTGTCTGTTCCTCTGTTCTCATGAGGGACGTGAAGCCTGGCTTAATTTTTAGGGCATTGCACCTAAATCTGATTGACTTAATGATCAGCTAGAGCTATTCAAGGCAGGTGGGAGCTGAGCCAAGTGCTATCCCAGAAACTGTGAGTGAAGTGTCTCACCTGCTGCCTGTGAAGAACCTGAACTTCAGCTGAGGCAGCAAATGTCTGAGAATCACAGTACATTCTGAGTTGGAAGGGACCCACCAGGATCACCCAGTCCAACTCCTGGCCCTGTGCAGGACACCCCAAGGGTCACACTGCATGCCTGAGAGTGTTGTCCAAATGCTTCTTGAACTCTGTCAGGCTGCTTGTGCTGCGACCACTGCCCTGGCGAGCCTGTTCCAGTGCCCAACCACCCTCCGGGTGAAAAACTTTTTCCTGGCATCTGAGACCTCTGCCACCTCAGCTTCATGCTGTCTTCTGTTCACCAGCCTTCCTTTGTCCGCCCCTGGCTGGTGTAAACCAACAGCATTACATTGAATCACACAGTATTCAAGAGGACACACCTGTGAAGCAGGCATCTGCCCAGAGCATGGAGCGTAGGTGCAGCCTTTGGAATCCTTTTTGTTTCTGCCTGAGACACAAACCTGAAAGAGAAATAGACTGGGTTAATTCTTCTTGCACTCCCAGTTGCCAGACCGAATTCCTTCTTCCTCACACTAACTCTGTTTCCTTTTTCATCCAAGATTCCTGGTACATGAAGAGATGCAAGTTGGAGTTTATACTTCTGACTGAAAGCTACTTACTGTTCTTGTTGATGTCAATTGAAGAAGGAAACTTTTCTTATTTAATCATAGCAAATTGCATTCAGCAATTTTAAATCATTACACAAAACAAAGTGACTGGTTAATCCAATTAAGATATCCTAAACTAAAAAACCAAGCTGTTGTCAATGTACAAGTGTCAATTCTCACCAGAACTTTGAGTTATCCAATAGTATGGCTCTTTCCAAGGGTCTAGTCCTGCTTTTATTGAAGGCAGTGGCAGAATTCCCAAAGGCACCAGGAGGAGCAGAATCCACTTAATAATCTGCAAGCTGCTGGTTCAGTAAGAGTCATGGTAATTACGCATATGGCCATATAAAGAAGTTCAGCTAAAAGTCATTTTTTAAAAAAAAAAATGGAAGAGAAATTCTGTTGTAATAGAAAATTACTGAAGACTTAGATTGAAGAGATAGAAGGCGATAAATCATTTCATATTGTAAAATGTGGACAAATTGTAAGAGAATTACATTAGGGATATCAAGATGGGCATAAAGAAGAGGTCTGTATGAATGAAATCTCTGAAACCTTTATTTCAGCATTAAGATAGAATTTTACAGGTTTAATTACATGCTGAGATTTGCACTGTTGGAAGCAACTAATTTCAGCAGGGCTGTGAGGAGTATAAATTAGTATATTACTGACTTACTCAGATTTGTGTTCCTTGAAATAGCAAGCTGGCTTCAAAAGAAGGGGAATAAAAAGAGGGAAATGTGTGTAGATCTTAGGGCTAGAAGGAACCATTTAAAATTGCTTCAGGGGAATTTCAAGTTAAATTTGGAAATAGTTTGCTCCAGAGGTTGTGAAATCTTTATTAGTAGCAGTCTTTGAGAGTAGGTGTTAGATAAACTTTTTTCAGGACTTGGGAAGGGAAGGTAAGCTAGAGAATTTCTTGAAACCCTTCCAGGCATATTTTCTTTCATTTCTATTTTTATTTTTTCAAAGTGATGATTTCTTCTAATTTATACGTCTCATAATTTTACTCACTGCTGCTTTACGGAATGTAAAGACTCCTATTTGGCATCTGGTCTGATTTTAAGAGCATTATAAAATAAAGTTTCCCTTCATCACATTTATGACAGCAGTGCCTAATAACCAAAAAAGAATGGTGCCACTGCACTAAATGGTGTACTCAGCAAGCATTAGAGGACCAGCGCCCTCAGAGGCTTTTGGGCTAAAAACTCTTTGCTCCTTTGTGCACGTGGTGAATCACCCTCATGCCACACGGTCCATGCGATGTCGTTCCGCTCCATTTGGAGAACTCTGTTGCACTTCCTATTTTCTTCCTCTGAAAGTACTTACACTGTAATAAAATTACTCTTTTGGTCAGTGATGCAGATTTGACTCTGTTCCCTGAGCATATCCCACTGGAACTGAGATGCCTCTGTTGAGAAGTTCCTTACCTCTCCTCTAGATAAGATGAAAAGGGATGGTACCTTCCAGGCTTGTGAGGTCAGTGTTGCCTTGCAGCAATGATTCTCCTCCCCCGACCACACTGCCTGTGTAAGGAAATTCAGATGTCAAAACCCCTAACCTAAGAATTTCAACCTGGCTGAAGGTTTTTAGATGGATTTAGTCTTTAAATTTCCTCGGTAGGATGTTTTCTCCTTTTTTTCCCAACAGATTCAGTGGCTTCTTTCTTCACAGCCAGTGTTTCTATTCTTAATCTTTTACCAGCAATGCCAAGTGCAGACCTTGTTTTTATCATATCTGTCTTGAAGGTTGTCTCGGTTTGGACAGG